>WBNM01019747.1:13243-90234 GCA_013399055.1 Ramphastos sulfuratus
GGGAGAAGGGAGAAGGGAAAAGAAAAGTTCATATAACTGCATATAGATACAATCTAATAAACCAAATTATTTTGTCCAAAGAAGCCATCCATCAGACTCCTCTTACATTCTCAAGTTTTACAGCCTCTCATTACATTTCACTATCACTGAGTATGCATAAAGCAGCATCCAGTCCACGTGTCCAAGTTTCAAACAGAAAGTGCAGCTTGTAAAACAAGCTGAAAGTACATGGGCGAAGTGTGCAACAACATTTTGATTGCTTCATTTGCTTTTAAATTACCACTCAGATTTCTAGTTAAGGTGGAGGGAAAAAAAAAGATGTTACAAACAAAGCTTGCAATATTCAAAAATTAAAACCATGGTATCACTTTTTCTCTTAAAGACTGCTGGTGGAGGAGAGGAATCATACCTGTATGTGTTGAATCCTCTTGTAACTATTAATAGAGAGTAAACTCTTTCTACAGTTTCAGTAATTACAAACTACAGCATACCTGTATTGACTAATCAGAAAGCATAACTGTGCCAAGGTACAAATTGATTAGCTCAGGGGAAAGCTCCTCTATCACCAGCAAAAGCTCACAAACTGAAATCAATGTAGCTAAGTCTAGCAGCACTTTTGGTGTGTAAACCAAAACATGAGGCCATGAGTGAGCAACACCAAATTCTGCAAGTGACTGAAATCCAGGCTGGTCACTGAATGTTTTATGCTGAATCTCTTTCATCACTCTTTTACGTGTCCTTCTCAACAAATCTGGGTCTTTAATCTTGTGAATTATAACAATTTGTTTCAAGAGGAGTATCTCTGTGCTCGATTATTACTTGAGTAGCGACAGCTTCCAGCTCAACACCATCCTGACAACTGAGAGCTGTGTGATGTATTTCTAAGTCTCTGAAAGTTTTGTAAATAAGAACAGTTCCACAATTCAGGAGCAGATACAGAAGAAGGTTGTATTACCTGGGGTGTACCAAAGAGGAATTTAATTTAGTCTAACAAATTCTGTTTTCATATCTACACACACACACAATTCTGAACAGTTAATAACATTAGCCCCTGACCTTGGCAAAAAATACAGAATCATAGAATCAGTCAGGGTTGGAAGAGACCACAAGGATCATCTAGTTCTAACCCCTCTGCCATGGGCAGGGACACCTCACACTAGATCAGGCTGCCCAGAGTCTCATCCAGCCTGGCCTTAAACACCTCTGGGGATGAGGCTTCCACCACCTCCCTGGGCAGCCCATTCCAGGCTCTCACCACTCTTATGGTGAAAAACTTCCTAACATCCAGTCTGAATCTACTAATTTCTATCTTTGTTCCATTCCCCCCAGTCCTATCACTACCTGATAGCCTAAAAGGTCCCTCCCCAGCTTTCTTGTAGCCCCCCTTAAGATACTGAATGGCCACAATAAGGGCACCCAGAAGCCTTCTCCTCTCCAGACTGAAGAGCCAACACAGTTTATGTGAATTAAGTTAAAGGTTGACCAGACCATGGCTTGTGAGCACATTCAACTGGCAGACATTTCAAGCGTGCCTTGAGCAGGTGAGAAACATCTCACCTATTTTGGTCACATAAAAACTAAGTAGACTCACAAATGAGTAATTGCATACATAATTCATCTGGCCCTAAAATAGGTATGGCACCACTATGATGCCCTGACATCTCCAGAAGGTAGTCTACCTCACCTAGCTTGGACACCTACTCAAGGATGTGATAAAACACCTGATGAAAATTTCCCTGCCTCACTGTGGACTTCAGATGGAGCAGAGCCAACTAGTTTAGATAAGACAGCCTAACCTATCAGTGTTTTCTCTGGGCTATAAATAACTTCTAGTGCTGGCATCCAGAAATAGGAAAGCAGCTCTTCCTGGCAGTAAGACATGTGGAAATGGAATAATTAGCCCTGGTGGTCAGAAGTCACTCTCACACAGGAGCTGGTTGTTACAAGTCAGTTTGATGTGTGATAGCTTGTAAATGTTAGTAGCAGCTTGCATCATTTAGAAGAATGGAAGACAAGGCTGAGAGTTGCATTTCCAAATGGTTGGGGACAGAGGAACAGGCACTTGTGATAGGCAGTGGAAATGCAAGGGAAGGATTGGGGTAGCAGAAGGACTATGGGAAAGCTGAAGACATGAGGTTGAGCTCTTGGCTTAGGGGGATGTATTGAGTGTGTGTCAGGGGAGAGCAAGAGGATATGACTGCCCCAGTGAGGTATTAGAGCTGGGTTCATAGAATCAGACAGTTCAGTTGCATTCCTTCAAACAAATGTTATTCCACTGAAGTAATGTCACAGTAGGTAGTAGCTTACTTTTAGATTGCCCTGAAGCTGTAAACAGCTGAAATGAACTTTCAACAACCTATTGGGACTTTTCTTCTCCAACATAATTTTCTTATGTATCAGCAAAATTCTTGGGCTCCACAATAAACTATCACAAAGTGTCAGGTTTCACTACAGAAAGACATGAAGTACAAAATCTCAGCTGAAATATTTTGGCTTAAATAGTTCAGCTGGATTGGAGGAACAGAGAACAGATGTTGCCAAGCATATCCAGCAGCTGAAAAAGGTATCACTTTCAATATCAAATATAGGAACAAACAAACAAAAAACATGCTTCCATTTAAATATGGAGTAGAAAAGCAAATATTAATACCTATCTTGGTTCTAAACCCAAACCTGCTGTCTGGTAATGCTACTTTGGACGTTTTGCTTAGATGGGGAATGCAAGAAAAGCTCTCCCCATCCATAGCCAAGCCTGTTAAAATTAGCAAGACCCCAAGGAAATAGAGCTCTCTCTCCTCAATGCAGATGCCAACTGCAAAAGCAAACATACTGAGAGGAAAAGCCCCTCTCAGCCCCATCTCCAGCTGTATTTCTTACCCTTCTATTTAAAGCAGATACAGTCTTTGTTTTCTTACCTGGCTCCAGACCACCTGCAGAAGAAGCCAAGTTAGGAGTGCAGGCACAGAAAACCAGTCCATGTTGTCACCCAGCCAGCAGATGCACAGACAGAATCTGAGATCGAGTCGGTACTTAAGGCAGTAGATATCATAAATCAAAACCTTTGTCCCNCATTAGCCCCTGACCTTGGCAAAAAATACAGAATCATAGAATCAGTCAGGGTTGGAAGAGACCACAAGGATCATCTAGTTCTAACCCCTCTGCCATGGGCAGGGACACCTCACACTAGATCAGGCTGCCCAGAGTCTCATCCAGCCTGGCCTTAAACACCTCTGGGGATGAGGCTTCCACCACCTCCCTGGGCAGCCCATTCCAGGCTCTCACCACTCTTATGGTGAAAAACTTCCTAACATCCAGTCTGAATCTACTAATTTCTATCTTTGTTCCATTCCCCCCAGTCCTATCACTACCTGATAGCCTAAAAGGTCCCTCCCCAGCTTTCTTGTAGCCCCCCTTAAGATACTGAATGGCCACAATAAGGGCACCCAGAAGCCTTCTCCTCTCCAGACTGAAGAGCCAACACAGTTTATGTGAATTAAGTTAAAGGTTGACCAGACCATGGCTTGTGAGCACATTCAACTGGCAGACATTTCAAGCGTGCCTTGAGCAGGTGAGAAACATCTCACCTATTTTGGTCACATAAAAACTAAGTAGACTCACAAATGAGTAATTGCATACATAATTCATCTGGCCCTAAAATAGGTATGGCACCACTATGATGCCCTGACATCTCCAGAAGGTAGTCTACCTCACCTAGCTTGGACACCTACTCAAGGATGTGATAAAACACCTGATGAAAATTTCCCTGCCTCACTGTGGACTTCAGATGGAGCAGAGCCAACTAGTTTAGATAAGACAGCCTAACCTATCAGTGTTTTCTCTGGGCTATAAATAACTTCTAGTGCTGGCATCCAGAAATAGGAAAGCAGCTCTTCCTGGCAGTAAGACATGTGGAAATGGAATAATTAGCCCTGGTGGTCAGAAGTCACTCTCACACAGGAGCTGGTTGTTACAAGTCAGTTTGATGTGTGATAGCTTGTAAATGTTAGTAGCAGCTTGCATCATTTAGAAGAATGGAAGACAAGGCTGAGAGTTGCATTTCCAAATGGTTGGGGACAGAGGAACAGGCACTTGTGATAGGCAGTGGAAATGCAAGGGAAGGATTGGGGTAGCAGAAGGACTATGGGAAAGCTGAAGACATGAGGTTGAGCTCTTGGCTTAGGGGGATGTATTGAGTGTGTGTCAGGGGAGAGCAAGAGGATATGACTGCCCCAGTGAGGTATTAGAGCTGGGTTCATAGAATCAGACAGTTCAGTTGCATTCCTTCAAACAAATGTTATTCCACTGAAGTAATGTCACAGTAGGTAGTAGCTTACTTTTAGATTGCCCTGAAGCTGTAAACAGCTGAAATGAACTTTCAACAACCTATTGGGACTTTTCTTCTCCAACATAATTTTCTTATGTATCAGCAAAATTCTTGGGCTCCACAATAAACTATCACAAAGTGTCAGGTTTCACTACAGAAAGACATGAAGTACAAAATCTCAGCTGAAATATTTTGGCTTAAATAGTTCAGCTGGATTGGAGGAACAGAGAACAGATGTTGCCAAGCATATCCAGCAGCTGAAAAAGGTATCACTTTCAATATCAAATATAGGAACAAACAAACAAAAAACATGCTTCCATTTAAATATGGAGTAGAAAAGCAAATATTAATACCTATCTTGGTTCTAAACCCAAACCTGCTGTCTGGTAATGCTACTTTGGACGTTTTGCTTAGATGGGGAATGCAAGAAAAGCTCTCCCCATCCATAGCCAAGCCTGTTAAAATTAGCAAGACCCCAAGGAAATAGAGCTCTCTCTCCTCAATGCAGATGCCAACTGCAAAAGCAAACATACTGAGAGGAAAAGCCCCTCTCAGCCCCATCTCCAGCTGTATTTCTTACCCTTCTATTTAAAGCAGATACAGTCTTTGTTTTCTTACCTGGCTCCAGACCACCTGCAGAAGAAGCCAAGTTAGGAGTGCAGGCACAGAAAACCAGTCCATGTTGTCACCCAGCCAGCAGATGCACAGACAGAATCTGAGATCGAGTCGGTACTTAAGGCAGTAGATATCATAAATCAAAACCTTTGTCCCTTCATCAACTATTAACTTCCCTGCCTCACCTTCTTACCTGCCTTATCATCCAGTAAGCGAATTCCACCATCCTGTGATTCAGGAAATAAAGCTGGCACTAAAACCTTTTTGAACAACTGAAAGCTAGCAAGACTTGGCAAGCAAGACATTATATCTTTTCCAACCTGGTTAATTCTGTGATTCTGTGATATTAATGAATATGTATTAATAGACAGCAAGTGGAAATGAGAAATGTGTGCACCTAGGAAAAAAATCCGTCAGCAGCATCATTTCAGTATCTTGCTTTTACAAAAGGCAATGTCATTTCTCTTTGTCAGTAAATCATGCAACAGGATCCTTCTGGCCTATTTAAAAATGCCATATAAAATGGTTTTTTTTAATAGTATAGTATAGTAGGACCATAATATTATCAGAACCTGTGACACTTCAGTGTCCTCTTCTACCTATGAGTTCTGAAAAGTGCCACAGATTCTTCTTGCACTTAAAGTGAAGCTACTTGTGGTGACTGCAGGATCACACTTGGCTAACATTTCACTTTCCTAGAGCAATTACCTGATTAGGATGCCATAAAAAAAACTAGAAATGGCATTTAGATTATGTGTGGTAAATATCAGATCAGGATTAATAACATTTCCTATACTATTTCAGGTATTAGAGCTGATAAGAAGGGAGAGGCTGATCCTAAGTAATGAGGATGCCTCAGCTGCTTGTTTCATTACTTGATCCACTCAGAAGTGGCAGTTGTAGAGGTTGGTCTGAGAATGCTGAGGTTTTCCCCCCAAAGCAAGTGTTGTAACCCTTTCCCCACCAATAACAACGGTGTCAGTTGATCTCAAATCAGTTTGGAAGGCTGAAAAGCTCTTTTCTCAAGATTCCTTCAGCAATTTCAGCAGTTCTCAAATTCTGTGCAGTTACCCCCAGCTGCTGGGAGATGAGCTCTTGGTACTTCTCCTTTTGCAGGCTCTCTGGGTTGGGTTGGCTATGTCCACAGCAACGAGCACTTCAAACCCACTGGAACAGATCTACATTGAAACATTTGGTTGCTAAAAACATGTTGAGGAGAAGAGAAAATAATAAACAGATGGCCAGCCTTAAAGAAGTTTTTTTTCTATCTAATCATGGAAGATCTTTTCTACAGACCTTACCTGGTTTTGTCACCATGCTCTCTACACTGACATTTTGCTTTAGCACTGACTTATTATGTTCAAACAATATCCTAATCCTTATTTTCCCTAAGGGTTTTGCTACATGGCTCCCTGCTTTTTTCCCTGAACACAAAAAGCACTGCAGCCATATCACACATCCAAGACCAAGGTGCACCAGAAGAAATAAATGAGTATTACTGCAAGGAATTAATAAACATAGTTGGATAGGTAGTGTGCATTGTCAGGTGTACAAAAAGAATGGCACTCTTAGATGATGTCTTTATTCTACAATTAGCAGGGCACATAGCAGCCAAAAGTAACTCACACCCTGTCTTGACACAGTCAGGGGCCTGTGGGATTCAAAGATGCTACTTTCATTGTCATTTTCATCTGCAGGTACAGTCCAGCAGTGATCTGTCTACAAGGTCTGTGCTTGAGGATGTGATGGTTTGGGAGTTCCCTGTCCCCTCCCACTTTGTAAAATCACTCAGCTAGCTGGAAGTTAAGGACTGAAGCTCTGTTTACAGCTTAGCACAATGTACAAACAGAGATATACACAATAGACAGGAATAGTTGCAGAAATATACAAGTGAAAGGTAATACAGAAACACAATCCCTCTCCCAGAAATCAGAGACCCCAGGAGGGGCTCCCAACCACCCTTCCACCTTCTCCCCACCCCTCTACCTTACCAGCACAGAGCAGAAGTCAAAACATTCAACACAAAGCAGAAGGAGCAGGTCACAGAATCACAGAAACATTCAGGTTGGAAAAGCCCCTCAGGATCACCAAGTCCAACCCATCTCTCTACTCAACAAGGTTCACCCTAAACCATATTCCCAAGCACCACATCCAAACGACCTTTAAACACATCCAGAATTGGTGACTCAGCCACCTCCCTGGGCAGCCTGGGTCTTTAGCTGGTTCATTGCTGTTGCCCTTCTTCCATTTTTTCCCTTGAACATGTGTCACAACTTTTATGGGTACAAAGCTACCTAATGATCCCTGAGTAACTATAAGGGACACCTGCAAAATCTGAGCTTTTGCCAGTTGTTAGTTTTGTTTCTTTCCCCACAGACCCACACACTCCCATGCTGTTAGCAAAAGCAATGGAAATGAAAGACATGAGAACTTGCTGCAGCTCTGTTGCAGTGACCACCTGGCACTCCAGACAGATGGGGAGCACCATGGAGCAGGCACCATGTCTTTTGTCTGCCCAGCATCACCACTGCCTGTGGGCACAGCTGCAGCACAGAGAACAGCAACACTGCAGTGCTCATCTCCTGCCTTGCTGCAGAGATAGGAATATTAATCAGGAGTTGTTTTCCAACCCCCTGCCATAGGCAGGGACATCTCCCACTAGTACAGGTCACTCAGGGCCTCGTCCAACCTGGCCTTGAACACCTCCAGGGAGGGAGCAGCCACAACCTCTCTGGACAACCTGTGCCAGTGTCTCACCACCCTCACTGCAAACAACTTCTTCCTCACATCCAGTTTCAATCTTCCCTCTGCCAGTTCAAACCCTTTGCCCCTTGTCCTGTCATTGCAGGACCTTGCCCCTCTAGAAAGAGACAGTAATGGGAGGAGAGAGATCGGGACAAATGAGTGAAGTACAGGAGAGCAGGAATGCTCTTTTTAAAAGCCAGAGTACCTTAATTTCAGAATCCAATGTCAGCTACCTACAGTGAACCATGAAAGCAGTTAAAAATAGCTTCACACAGACAGACCTTTCCCAGCATTTTTGGTAGGTAGTTTCCTACTTGAACAGGTTTGTTGATCTCAGCACAGATGCTTTGATAATGTTGAGATCACAGAGTGCTCAGTGAACAGCTCCGATTCATGGTTGCTTGTTGACATTTGAGTAAATCTGACTAATCATGAGCTCCAGTGTCAACTGCAAGTGATAGGAATTCATTCAGTAATCCTGAAGAGTGCTGGCTCGTAGAGCATTACGTAGCTCACTTAGCAGTGCTCACAGAGCAAATGCTAAAGAGTAGGAGGATATTCAAATGGTGCATTTTCCTCAGCACATTTTTCCTCTGTCTCAAGCTTCCTGCATTGTCTTGCAGAAATTAGTTTCAGTTATCTCCCAAGCAGGGACAACACTGCAATAGTGTGTCCTTGGCTAAGGAGGCAAACAACACCAGGCAGGATAAGGGCTGCCAGACAAACCTGCAAAATAAGAAGCCCTCAATCGAACCCAAAATATTTTGAGTTGAGCAAGTGTTTCAAGTTAGGAAACTCCAATGTTTACAAACTGAGCAGGAGTCATATGGAAAGTGAAAATGACAACAGATGCCAAATTCAAGTGTTCCACCTTCTTGCAGACAAGCAAATGAGATGTGTTTGCTTCAGTGAAGACTTTATCAAGAAAATGAAGCATGTCTTCAATTTCCTCTCACTGTTTAGCTACAGGTAAATTAAAAAGCAAAGAGCAGAAGCTTGGGTGTATAACATCCTATCCCTTCCTGGCCACTGAGGTGTGTACTTCAACCATCATCACAGAATGCCAGGTTGGAGGGGAGCCCAAGGATCGTCTGGCCCAACCTTTCTAGATGATAGTGCAGTTGAAATGAGCAGGGCCAGCATCATGTCAGCCAAGTCTTAAAACTCTCCAGTGTAGAGGAATCCACTGCTTCCCTTGGGAGAGGATTCCAATATCTAACTGATCTCATGGGGAAAATTTTTCTTCTGGATTTCAATTGGAATCCCCCAAGCAGTAACTTGTCCCCATCACCCCTTGGCTTTTCCATGGGACTCCTTGTGAAAACGAAGTCTCCATCCTCCTGGTAGCCACCCTTTAGGCACTGGTACATGGTAGTAAGGCTTCCCCTAAGCCTTCCCACTTTTGTGTGAGAAGACAGTACTTCACAAATTGATAATTGCTCATAGACAATCACACCTCTCCCCCTTTCACAGGGATCTGGATCACATCTGACTTGTTTTCACACAAACATTTCATGATGGCTAAGAATCGGATTGCAGCATGAAGCAACTGCAACTGCTATGTGGCTACCAAAGCAGCTAAAGCTGGCCACTAAGATTCACACCACTACAGAAGCATACCCCAGGATACTTGGTTCTCTCTCAGATGATGGAGCATGAGCCTTAGGTGGGACAATGTCTTCATTCCAGAGGTCTGCAGCAACCTCAAACCATTGTGTGTGCTGCCAGAGAACAACTTAAAACACCTAAGCACACAAAGAGACATTGAAGCACACCTGTGCTTGGTATCTGGTGGACCTCATCACGGATTGGATTAGCGAGGTCGTTGACGTGTGCAGCCTTAGAAAGCAAGAAGTATAAAGGCAGCGATAACCTAACCGCTCCCTACCGCAGAATGCAGCAGTCCTCAGATGCCCTCCTGTGACTCCCGTGGGCACTACAGCGCCTTGCAATTACAGACGACATCTAAGGACGTGTTTGGGGAGGAAAAGGTCTTCCACGTAAGTGGAGGTTGCATGAACATGTTACATTTTATGGTCACTCATGAATTGGAGAGCATTCAGATCTTCCCAGAGTGGACTCCTGGGACAACACAGATGGTAAAGCACAGCAGTAAATTGGGAAGTTCGAGGTTTTAAAGGAAGCGAGAAATAGTCTTTTCTTAGATTGGAATGACCTCAGCCAATCTCCTAAGCCCTAAAACATATTCAAGATTTGGTACATTTTATGAAGCATCTGGATAGAAGCCCCACACCTTACAGCGCCTGGGAGCGCAGCTGCTTAGCGCATCAGCATCCTGAGAGGCTCCTGCGGTAACCCAACAGCGTTCAGCGCCCTCTTGTGGCTCCAATGATGGAAGAAGAAAAATCCTTCAAAGGAACTGCTGAAGTTTTGGAGTCTGACAGCTGAGGTGGCACATAAATCACACCTTCCATGACACTGGTGCCACAGCAGCCGCCTTGCAGGAAAAAAAAGCTACCATCTTCCTACTGTATTCCGTCCATAGGTGCCAAAACAGAGCACCTAATGCAAGGCTTTCTGAGAAACAAATCCCTATTAACATCAAGGAACTGGTCTGCACAAGCCATTTTTGAATGTGATCATCCTAATCTCTCCAGTTCAAACAAAGACCCTCCCCCTAAAGAAAACAATAAAGCAAAAGCAATAAAAAGCACTTAAAGGAGTTTCAAAATCTTTCAAACTGTAAATGTTCTGAGAAATAAAAACTCCTCCAGAGAAGCAACCATGGCAAGTCACCTCCGGAAATCATAGAATCATGGAATGCACTGGGCTGGAAGGGACCTCTAAGGAGTTATCCAGTCCAGTCTCACTGCAGTAAGCAGGGACATCCCCGACTAGATCAGGTTGCTCAGAACCCCATCAAGCCTGGCCTTGAATGTCTCCAGAGATGGAGCTTCCACCATCTCCCTGGGCAACCTATTCCCATGTTTCACCACCCTCCTAGTAAAGAACTTCTTCCAAATATCCAATCTGAATCTACACTGTGCTAGTTTCAAAGCACTGTCCCCTGTCCTATTGCTACAAGTCCCTGTAAACAGTCTCTCCCAAGCTTTCTTCTAGGTCTCCTTCAAGTACTGGAAGACTGCTCTCTCCATCTCTCCCTGTAGCTTTCTATTCTCCAGACTGAACAAACCAAACTCTCTCAGCCTGTGCCTGTAGCAGAGGTGCTCCAGCTCTTTGATCACTTTTGTGGCCCTCCTCTGGACGCTTTGCATCAGGTGTGTGGCCTTCTTGTGTCAAGGGCCCCAGAGCTGGACACAGTACTCTAGGTTAAGCCTTACCAGAGCAGGGGGGCAGAATCATCTCTCTTGATCTGCTGGCCACACTTTGTTTATGTAGCCCAGGATGCCATTGGCCTTCTGGGCTCTAAGAGCACTTTGCTGGCCATGTCCAGCTTTTCATCCACCAGTACCCCCAAGTCCTTTTCTGCAGGGCTGCTCTCAATCACATCATCCCCCAGCCCACACTGATGAGGGGGATTGTCCCAACCCAGATTCAGGACCTTGCACAAATGATTAAGTATTTACCCCTGAGGTGCACATTAGCCCTGAGATATTGAGGGCACAACTCCAGGTGCTTACAAAACATCCAGAGTATGAAACGGCACTTGGTAACCAACTAATATAATCTTAGCTAATTAAGTAATCACTTTAAAAGACAGAAAGGGGAGTGGAAGGGAAACAGAGTAAAGGTGTGACAGTTGCTGAAAAGGAAAAACATCCGGAGGAAAATGGGAGGTGAGGCATTGAAACAGACTGCCCAGCGTGGTTGTGGATGCCTCATTGTTTCAAGTCTTCAAGACCAGAGCAGTTTTGAGCAACCTGGTCCTAGTGAAAGATGCTCCAGCCCACGGCAGGGTGGTTGGACTACACATTCTTTAAAGTCCCTTCCAACCCAAACCATTCTGTGATTCTATGAAAACAGACACAGAAACACAAGGGTAGAGAAGGAATGCAAAGTAACAGTGAGGAGCACCTTTCTCAGTGCCCAAGCGTCCTCATAAGCTGAAGCATTTTCATAAAATACAATATGCTGTCACTAAGCTCACCAGGCTGGTCCAATAATGCAACCAGCCCCAGCTTACTGACAACAGGGTGCTGTCTCTCTATTATTGCATGGGACAGAAACATGAAGGGAGAGAAGCAGCACAAAGTTAAGTTTTGGCCAACCTATCATCTTTTCTGCTTCATGGAAAGAGCTGAAGACATGACATAAGGTGACTTTTCAGCTCATGAACCACCAGTCATGGGCTCCAGCAGCACACACCCATTCTAACCCTTCAAACCAAGCATGCACTGAAGTTTAGACAGCATCTGGAAAGGAAGAAGTAGCATCAAGGAGACTGATATCTTTATTATGCAACAAAGACAAACAGAAAATAAAATACTTTAATAGGAGAAAGAAAAAACAACAGGTACAATTCCAACATAACATTGAAACCAAACACAATGCAACATGAACATGAAAAGACAGTTGAACAGCCATCCTCTGGTGATGACTGCATGTTTCCAGTGCAAGCATCACCCATCACAAGCACACAGCTTGTTGTGCATGTCTCAGCTTCAGTGAGAAAGATCATGACCAGCAGCAGCATCTTTAAACAGAATGGTTTCCTTTTCAGTCAAATGCTCACTTCCTTAATGGACTGGATGCAAAAGTTTTGTATGAAAAGTAGAAAATCTTAAGCAAGGCAGCACCTGCCAATACAGATTTTAACATGTGGAAATAAAAGAGGATAAACATTTTGCAAGAGTTTGGGTTTGTTGTTTTTTTTTGATATTGCATTCATACACATTTGTGGCTTTAAAATGTGTATTCAAGTCTCCCAACGTTTAAACAGGACTAAAATGCTCAGCAACTACACATCCAGTGATGACTAATTATTGCTATAGAAAAATTTGTTTCCCAGAGTTTTAAAAGAGATGTCATTTCATTTGCAATTCTCAAGATAGCTTCAAGTAATAGAAATAACTACTTCCAGTGTCCATGAGGTGTTCTGAATCTGTATTGGCTGTAAGCATTTATTGCCAGATCATATAAATGTTTTATTGAATCTAAGGAAAAAAAAAGGTTAACTAAACCCACATCTAGCTATTACATCCTTTAGGAAAGGTAATGCAGTCATAAAGTCACCATAGGATGCAGTTTTAGTTTAAAAAGCTAAAACTTTAGCATCAGGCTACCCTGGAATTCCTTTTTAAGGGCACCATTTCAAAGCTGGCTTTAGAGAGCAAAAGTGAACCACTCCAATCAGTTTGTGGTCACACAAGCACTAGAACTGACACACAAGTGAGAATACACAGACAAAATCTGGGGGCAGAGAGGGAAGCTGGGGTACAAGATCAAAATGGTGTATTTAGCCAGTAACAAAATGCAAAACATGAAGTTGTTATAGAAAGGAAAAAAATCTTTAGACATTTCTGAAATAGGCAACTTGTTCTGCATTTCAGCCAGCTGTGCCTTCAGTCACATTTTACACTCTTAAAAACACAAGATAGAAATGTCAGCTTACAGTGTAGAGCGCTTTAATTCCAACCCTTGCTGTGTTAGAACCAAGATTCAGTTCTGACTCCCATGACACTGCAGAATGAGGCATTTCAACCTCACCAGTTTGGGAATATGGAATATCCCAGTATTTAAAGAAAAATTTCTCTTTGGAGAGCAAATGGAAGCCAGGGCAAAAGTAGACTGTACTTCAGCTGCACAACTGATGTTACTACACATAAATCACCAAGCAGGCCTGTAAAATTAGTGGGAATGTTTCCCACCATGTATGCAAGACCCAGTAAGAACAGTATCTGGTAACAGATGACACATGATGAACAATTAGTCCTAACATATATAGATTCTTTAAACCTCCAAAATGTAAGCTATGCAGCTTTATCCACTGCTGTGCAATGGCTTAAGCCATGCAGCTCATCTCCATTAGTACTTAAATTAAAAAGCAAACAACTTAGTTTTTACACAGATTTTCCATTTCAAGTCAAATTGCATTATTGCTCTGTTTTCTCTAATGATGGTCTTGCTAGGTATGTTGAAATCTATAACAGAAACTCTTAAAAGTATGCTGGCAACTATTTCAGAAGTTTTTCTTAGGTATTTTTTCAAGCCTTTGAATGCAGGAGGTGTCCAAGCTTATAAACAGTCTTACAAAGTAAGTTCCTTTCTGAGTGTCAGTAGGTTTGAAGCCAATTAGTTCTCTAGTTAGCCAGCCTTCCAGGAAAAACAGAACAGATGGAAACTTGAATTCCAAATGCAAGAATAGAAGTTCTCAAAAAGCTCCAAGAAAAGGAAAAAAACTAGATGGTGACACAGAGGAAAAAAAACCCATCCCTTTAGCATGTCATATTGGACAATATCTCATCTTCCTTGGTAGTTGGGAGCACAGGGAAAGCTCCTCACACATCACTTTGGCAAGCAAGCATCCTATTTCAGTTGTGCTCCAAAGGGGGAAAAAATAGATGTAATTACTCCTAGGCAATAGCATTGTTCTTTCTCAAGGTAAACCAAAAAGAAACAGCCCCTGCTCTGCAGGTTGAATTATGGGAAACAAAGATTTTTATTTCTGAAGTTCTCATTTCCGTTCACACAATTTTAATGGTAAAAAACAAATCACAACAAAACTTTGTCCTTGGGCAGGAGGAAAAAAAAAAACACTATTATAATTTCAGAGGTATCTTTGCAAACAACAGCTGAACTTAAAGGAACTCAACAGTGCAACAGAGCATCTTTGCATGTCTTTCTAAAGATACTGTCAAAGCTGGGTTTGGTGAATTAAAACATGATTAATAAAAGAAACTGTAAAATTACGGAGTGGTAAAAGTTAAGCCTGTGAAGACAACAGTGAGATGTTCCCAAAAGGTCCCTAATTCCACAGGGAGAGATCTCAGTAAAGATGTCAAGTTTGAGTTTCAACAAAATCATTTATGAAAAGTCTTTAGGAGAACAGAGAAAAGATAAGCCTGCAAAGTGGTCACTGAATACATTTCTATCAATAGACACTTCAGATCTCCACCAGAATGAATGTAACTTTTCCCTCAGGTAATCAGTAAGATGAAGGGGGCTACACTTTAAAAGTTCACATGACAGGATTCTTGAACTGCATTTTGGTACTGGGCTTCTTCATCGAGTTGAAGATTCTAAACAAAATGAAAACAACATCAAGCGGACAAATACTCAAGAGGTAGCACAGTCCATAACTCAGTCATTCATTTTCCACATCTTTACATAGGAATTGGCATCTAAGATGAAGGCTCTCCATCTTTCTGTGTGCTAGCTGATTGTTTATGTTGCACAGTGTTATTTTATCTACCCAAGTACCAACAGATACATGAGACAGAAGCAGCAGATGAGTGGGACAAGGCTCATTAAGCAGGAGGGTCCACCTTCTCTCCCTGGCTCAATTACATTACAGAATAGCCAGCTCAGGGAGCTGACTCTGTCATGCCTTTCTTGTCGCAGGGCTTCAGCCAGCCACAACATCCTCCATTAATAACAAACTGTGATCCTCAGACAAGAGTCATCACAGATTGCTGAGAATGTACTGCTTCAACTGAGAAAGCAAACACATCACAGAAGATGGGAGGTTGAGCCCTGCTACTTTTGAAGAGCTATCTCCAAGCTGTTAACATGGCAGAGCAACACACCTCTGTGTGCAATTCTGGCAGCTTCCCCTAAGCAAAATTCCAATCAGCAGCTTTGCACCCTCAAACATGCAAGATGCACTCATGCTGAAGAGCTCAATCCCTTGTCCCAATCTCCTAGCTCTTCAAGCCTTTGTCCCAGCACAAAGAAAAACATGCAGCACCTTTGCCATCTTGAAGCAGTGAGGCAGCCTATGCCTCAAATACTATGCTGGTCCCACACAAAGCTTGAGCACTGTACCCCAAAGCCTGGCAAACTGTGGAAGCTACCACACAAATTCTCCAGCAATCTGATCCCACAGGGAGATCTCCATTCATTGGCTTGACTTACAATCCACCTCCTGACTACATCTGTTTATGCAGCTCTGCACCTACTCCAAGGTCATTTACTCAAAGTGAGCCTGAAAGAAGGCAACCAGAACAATGATTTAAAGCCACATCTCTATTTCACATTGAAGCTTCTCTCACAGCGTACTGGAAGAGAAGCTGTAGTAGCAATACCAGCCAGTCAAGCTGCACTTTGGAGACCTGAGAATTATAATTTAGCCATTTCTGCCAGAAAAGGTCAAAAATGTCAATAAAGCAGAGTAGCATAGATTTTATTTCTCCCAGAAGCAGCAGTAATAAACTGTTCTGGAGGAACAAATAGTTCAGATTAAAAACTCTAAGCTTAAGTCATCAGTTTGGAGCAGAGCTTAACTGCTGACAAGACCTATTTCCTGTAGCACTTCATGTTGATAGCAGAAAGTTTAAGAGCAGACAGGTTTACTTTTGAGCTCTGCACAGAGCAGGAACACAGCATGTACAGAGCACAACAAGTTTGGCATAAGTTTTTTATTTCTAGAATATGTTACCATTTATCCCCCCACACACCTCAAAGAAGAAGAAGCTTACCACGAATTCTCCGTAGTCAAACCGGTGTCTTAGGTTTAGATGGCTAACAAGATTTCTAGTAACCTGGTTAGTGTCTGCCCAAGGAAGAGATACACAGATGGGACAGATCTGAATTTGGAGGGGAAAGGGAAAGAGAGAGAATGAAAAAGTTATTGGCAATACAGAATGCATTAAAGATGTGTTCTACAGGAATAACTAGTCTACTATTCAACTAATACCAAACTACAGTGGGGATGTTCACATAAAAGCATAGTTCTAAGCGTTCTTCTCCCCAGTTGTGTAATATTCAAAACTACATTTTAACTTGCCAGATTTCTTAAGTGTTTCTCTTAGGAGTGGAGGGTTAGAATGTCTGGCATTCTTTTTGTCAATTTCTGTTGTTTACATTTTACAAAATTATTACTGCACCCTACTTATTGTTTGGGAGAACTTTCATACAACTGAGGTGGTCAAGTAAGTTGGAAGAAAAATTAATACACTCTATATAGAAGAAAAGAACAAAAAAAAAAAAACCCCAAGCTTTCTTCTTTCAGTGCCTTTGATTATCTTAGATTACTTTTCAGTTAACTGTAGGCTTCACATGAAACAACATTTGTAACCTGAGATTCTATAGAAACAGATCTGATTTACTAAATGAAGAAAAGTGTCAGGCTCCAAACCCGAGCTGGTTTCACAAATAAAACAGCTACATCTGAAATGCCCAAGAACCAACAAGAAGCTGGACAGGAAACACTTTCACATGGAAGTCACTCCTCAAGTTTAACGTGCTGTATTAACTATATTGTATTTTTCAGACCACAGGGATCTTCATAGATGAAGAGCAGCTACTGCACATTTAAGACTGGTCACAATTACAATGAAAGTAGCTTAAGCAGCACACAGAAGTGACTCTACTTACTACAGGAACTATGTGGTAAAGGTGTCTGTTGTTACAGTGATCCAGCAAGCGCTGTCTGGTAAAATTGGCTTCCTGACACAGAGGGCATTTGAAGGTTGGGTGTCCACTGCAAAGAGAAATACACAGCATTGAAGAGAGTTTCAGAAGCAGTGTTACAGAAAATTCATCTGTTAACCTTCTCATTGTTTTCCCTTCCTTTAGCAACAACAAAAGAACCCCCACCCTCACTGACACAGCAGTGGATCTAATGCTCTTCCAGTGGTACTCCAAGTTGCAGTTTGAAAGCACATTTACTATCTGTACACATAAATGCATCCTTCTGAGACCTGAACTTCAGGAAATTATTTTGTTCCTACTGCAGCTGCACCCTGCTCTTACTTACTCCTAACATCATTTAGTGCAAATGGTTTCCTTCAGGAAAACACTAAAAAAAACTTCTGAAGTAGAGATGCAAACAGAAGAAACTACAGGGTGCTTTTTTAATGCAACATCTTGCAGGTGTTCATGTGGGGTCTTTCTAAATTAGTAAAAGCTTGCACTATGACTATATGGATTCATTTGAATAATAGCTATTTAAAAAACAAATAAGCAGCCTACCTTGTTTCTCCTTGAAGGATTTGATTATTAGCCATCTCTCCAGTACCAGATATTGCATCATTCCTGCTACTTTAAATGAAAGAAAAAAATAGTTAAAATTGAGATTATTTTAGTCCACTAGCAATATTTTTAAATGTTTAACAGTAGCAGGAGGAGAAGGAGAGGAAATCCATTAAGACCCATGAATTTCAAAGCAAAACATACTAAGACACATCTTGACTCTCACAAGTCTTCCTTTGGATCAAGGTATGTCTCAGTATTTAGTTACCATGGTGACTCTTGGTCAATACTACACAGGAACATGGTATGTAATACAACAAACACTCAGAAAACAAGCATGGTATAAGAGATGACAGCCAAACAGCTCAAAATGTATCATGAACTACATGATGTAAGACAGGTAGCACTTTCCAAGTGTTTTGACATACAGCTGCATAAGCAGGCATTTAACTGCCACGTGTTTACACAAATCATTTACAACTTTCAACTACAGCAAAACAAAGTTTAGTGTGACCAGCAGGACCAGGGAAGTAATTATTCCCCCAAACTCAAGCACTGCTGAGGCCACATGCTGAGTACTGTGTTCAGTTTTGGGGCCTTCACTAGAAGAAAGACATTGAGGTGCTGGATCATGTCTGGAGAAGGGCAATGAAGCTGCTGAAGGGCCTATAGAACAGGTCTGGTGGGGAGCAGCTGAGGGAGCTGGGGCTGTTTAGTCTGGAGAAGAGAAGGCTGAGGGGAGACCTCATTGCTCTCTACAACTCCCTGAAAGCAGATTGAAGTGGTGTTGGTCTCTTCTTCCTAATAAGAAGTGATACGGCAAGAGGAAATGGCCTCAAGTTGCTCTAGAGGAGGTTTAGGTTGATATTATATTAGAAGAAACTTCTTTCCTGAAAGGGTTCTCAAACCCTGGAACAGGCTGCCCAGGGAGGTGGTTGAATCCCCATCCCTGGGGGGTGCTGAAAAAAGGCAGAGATGTGGTGCTGATGAACATGGTTTAGCACCAGACTTGGTAGAGTTAAGAGTATGGTTGGGATTTGATCTTAAAGGTCTTTTCCAACCTAAACAATTCTTTGATTTTATAATTTTTCTTATGCTGAGCACAAAAACTATTTCCCAAGTGACAGGAACATTTTAGAAAGCAAACTTGACTATACATCCACCTCTAGCTAAGCCAGAAGAAACTGCTTGGCCATGCTGATCATCCTAAGAACTTGGATATTCAGTCACAAACCTGGTCACAGTACACTTTTTTATACTTCTGCAATATTTAAGCACAGGTTTCTACTGTGGCCTAGCCAATAAACAGTGATATAACAATATCCAGACACTCTGGTGGAAAATTGCTGCAGCTAGTTGTGGCAACAGCTGGAATTTCCACATTCAGTATTTTGATGGGTTGGAAAGCAAACACAGAAAAGTTCAGACTGCTAAAACCAGAAAAAAAAATATGTGAAAAGAAAGTAAATACAGGTCAGACTATATATAATAAAGCCCTACAAAACTAATATGTGAAAAAGGTCTTAAAAAATAAGCAAAAATCCCCAACCAAAGCAAATATGCCCGTGAGAAGGCATGAAAAATAAAGTTCTTTAGCTTTACTGCCTGAAAACAAAAGGTGTCATTTTTATTTTATAGTGTGAAACATAGAGGAGTTCCTTGCATAGGAGAGCAGTTCAAAATAAATTCCATCAGAAAGCAAAAACTTGAACAGAAATATTTTGAAACAGGATACCCACTAAAACAGACTTGGGAAGGGAGAGAGGGAATAAAAAGATAAAGGAGAATAAAAAGAGAAAGGAAAATAAAAAGAGAAGGGAACTTCCCTGGGGCCAAATATTATGAAATACATTACAAAGTAAACTGCTCAAATGCTGCTGAGGCAAGAACAGTGAGCTACAAATACTGCATACTTTTTACCAGAGTCCCTAGAAGACATTTCAAAGCATCACGCAGAAAGGTTTTCTTCTGTTTGCTATAAGCAAAGAAAAGGACCTGGAAAAACTGACACTTTTTGGAAGCATTATAACAAAAAAAAAACCTAGGTAATAGTTACTGCAACAAGAAGGCAGGCCCTGGAAAAAAAAAAATCCTCTCCTGGGGTAGGGTGGGGAAAGAAAAAGATGCACTGTTTATACATAAAGCATCCTGATTACCTGTTCCCTGTTGAATCTTGGGAAATCTGTAAGTTTGGAATAACAGAAGAAACACCATATTCATCCTGATACTTCTTACACGTTTTATAATGCTGTCTCATCCACGAAAATCTAACCTGTAAATGAAATGCCAAATTACTGAAATGATACAGTCCAGGGACAGAAGGAAGAGATCATTCTGCCAATGGAAAGCAATGCATGCAGGAGTATCACAGACATCATATGCAGCAGAGACCAGAACTTGTGTGTCCCCTCCCCAACAGAAGATCTTTGATTCCATTCTCCAGAGAGCCTCTGTCACTCTGTGAGACTGAAGAACATTCCCACTCCCCACATTCCCAACAGCCAGGCACCTTAGAGCTCACTCGGGGGTACAACACATGGGTAAGCTTCATTTAACTCAAACAAAGTCACAGGAACCACACCTCCCACATCCAGGATCAATAACTGATGAGCTACAACAGGGAAGAGCCATGAGTATGGGATAAGCACCACTGCTCCTTCAGTCTTCTCTGGCTTGCAGTTACCTTATGCAGGGCAAAACCTTTTTGAATTAGGTGTGTTCTGAGAATACTTAACTTTCCTCTTTGAGAGGGGAGGAATAAAAAAGGAGGGGGAAAAAAAAAAGAAAGGGTGAATGAAAACCACCTTAAGGTCGTCTGTCCACCTTAAATGCAAAGACAATGAGTTGCTTGTTGCTTCCATTTGTCAGAAGACAGCTGTACTGGATATGCCCCAAATCAGAATTTCAGGTCCAACAGCACTGTCAGAAAGTGCTCACAGGTTGAACAAGACCACATCTCACATGTCTGTCCCTAAATTGCATTAAAGTTCTTAGGGGAATTTGTTTGGTTCTTCCTTCCAGTTTACCAGCTTGCTACCATTTCCTCTTCCCACCTTTTCATCCTAGTGAATCATGTGTAACAAAATAAGCAGCTTGGCTTTCCACGAGTGCTCACCTTCACACTGGCAGAACTAAGTCCCAAAAGGAAGGAAATAAACATGAATCATAGAATAGTAAGGTTGGAAGGAGACCTCAAGGATCATCTAGTTCCAACCTCCTGCCATAGGCAGGGACACCTCCCACTAGTACAGGTCACTCAAGGCCTCCTCCAACCTGGCCTTGAACACCTCCAGGGAGGGAGCAGCCACAACCTCCCTGGGCAACCTGTGCCAGTGTCTCACCACCCTCACTGCAAACAACTTCCTCCTAACATCCAGTCTAAATCTCCCCTCTGCCAGTTCAAACCCATTGCCCCTTGTCCTGTCATTGCAAGACCTTGTCAATAGTCCCTCCCCAGCCTTCCTGTAGCCCCCTTCAGATACTGGAAGGCTACTCTAAGGTCTCCTGGAAGCCTTCTCTTCTCCAGGCTGCAGAGCCCCAACTCTCTCAGCCTGTCCTCATAGCAGAGCTGCTGCAGCCCTCTCAGCATCTTTGTGGCCTCCTCTGGACCCACTCCAACAGTTCCATGTCCTTCCTGTGCTGGGGGCTCCAGAACTGCACACAGGACTCCAGAAGGGGTCTGAGGACAGCAGAGCAAAGGGGCAGAATCCCCTCCCTTGCCCTGCTGCCCACACTGCTCTTGCTGAAGCCCAGCACACAGTTGCTGTCTGGGCTGCACTCACACTGCAGGCTCATGTTGAGCTTTTCATCACCACAGACCCCCAGGTCATTTTCCTCAGGGCTGCTCTCAGCCATTCAGCACCCAGCGTGGATTTGTGCTTGGCATTGTACCTACCCAGGTGCAGGACCTTACACTTGGCCTTGTTGAATGTCATGAGGTTGGCCTGGGCACAGCTCTCCAGCTTGTCCAGGTCCCTCTGGATGGATCCCTGCCCTCTATCAAGTCGACTGTGCCACACAGCTTGGTGGCATCTACAAACTTGCTGAGGATGCACTCAATTTCACTGTCCATGTCACTGACAAAGATGTTAAACAGCACTGGTCCCAGCACTGACTCCTGAGGGACGCCACTTGGCACTGGTCTCCAGTGAAGACTACCTGGATTTGAATTTGATCTAAACAAAAGGTGTGGCTGAAACCCTGTATCTATTTAGACCAGAAGAGAGACTCCCTTTCATTTCAGTGGGGGTCAAAACTTGCTGTGAAAATAATGTCTCCTTTTAAAAGGGAATGAAGGGAATGGTAACAGAGTGGTGGGGCAGGAAGAAAATAGGTATGATTGGGAGTACACTGAGGTAATCAACCTGTGTTTTTTTCTTTTTAAATTAAATTCCACAACAGCTCCAAGAATTTTCATTTACATAGAGAAAGTTTCTGAGGTTTGCCATCCATCTTCAACTTTCATTGCTGCTTGCCTATTTTTTCCAGTTTGAGAGCTATATGCAAGCATTTTGTTGTGTTGTTTGTTGTGTTCTGGAAAAACCGGCTCTCCACTCAAAAGGTCCTTACAGACAATGCAAGATCCTCTTTTAGCTTACACCTGTTAGGCATATCTAGCAGAGACTGCATGCCTAGTAGATGCAAGTGCCACACAAAGCCAAGTTCAAACTGCTATAGGCTCTTTAGCTTCAAGACAATGACACACACCACAAGTGTGTCTGGTCAAAAAATAAGGAAAAAAGAATGTATGGAACTTTTTGTAAAGTTTTACTCTACCTGCTTCTCACAGCATCTACAGCCCCCAGAAGCTTTCTTCATACTGTTTTCAACATCTAGAGCCCTTTTGGGATATGTTCTTTCTTTTTTAGTCACGCTCCCCCGGCAGAGAGGACAGTGCGTTCCACTTTCTCTGATAGCTGTCAAGAAGCACTTCCTGCAAAACCTAAATTAAAAAGTTACCACAAACACAGGTTAGCAAAGTGAAGAGAGTTGGATGCTTTGTCCTAGAAGAGAGCTGGATAATTATTAGAGAAAAAAACCCACCAGGCTAATAGCCTATTAAATGCAAATAAAGATCAGCAAAAGAAAAACATGGTGCTTACAAAGGAGAATATGGAAATCAGGGGAATTTGGCAAGGGAGTTTAGGTAAAAATCTTGCTATTTACGGAGCAGTATTGCTGTGCTGTACACTAGATTGATCATTAATGAGATATTAAATGCTGCAGCAGGCACGTGACAGGGGGAAAAGCTTATCAGAGTAATTCCTGTTTATTGTCCTTAAGCAGAGCCAAAAATACTGCAAAGCTTCCCTTAGCTCGCCTCCCCACAGCTCGGCAGCTTTTGCAGTTCTCCTCGCTCGCTTCCCTCGTGTGCCAAGCGCCAAAGCTATTTTGCTTTTCTACGAAGTAAAACCAATGTTCCTCTGACAAACGCAGAGCAGCCGCGCTGTAAAAAGAAAAGAGCTAAGCGACGCTCCGTGCTCGGAACCCGATAGGAAACTAGAGAGTGAAGAGGCGAGTTGGGTTAGACGTGTGGGATGTTTTCACCGCCGGGGAAACTCGGCCTCCACCGATCAGCCGACCGGGGGGGGATGGCTCCAAGAGATGGCTTTCCTAACAGACCGGTCCTACAAAAGAAAGCGGCAAGGGAAGGCTGTGGGCAGCAGCTCGCACCCAGCCCCACAGCCAGCTCCCCGCTAAGTCCCCGGGCGGCGGCCGGTGCCGGGCTGCGCGGGTCCCGCCGCGGCCGGCTGCGGGCCGAGGATCCGTGCGCTGGGGGCCAAGGAAAGGCCNGCGCTCCCGCCCCGAGCTCTACCTGCCAGCACCCGGGGAACGCAGCCCCCAGCGGCCCAGCCGCAGCTCCGGCCGGGCTCCCGGCGGCACCCAGCCCCTTGTCGCCGTCGCCGCCGCTCTCCTGGGGGAAGGCAGGGGCGGGACCGGGGCCTGCGTTTCCATGGCGATCGCCTGCCGGCCCGGCGGGGCTGCGATGACACGAAGAGGCGGCCCGCGCTCCGCCCTGCTCAGAAGGTTTCCCCGCTCCGCCTCTCCGGAGGTCGGTGCCTCCTCTTCCGCAGGAGCCCGGGGATGGCAGGGCTGGAGGCCTCGGTCCTGCTGTGACGGCAGATGGGTGCGTGCCAAGGCTGGGGACCCGGCCCCGGAGCCTCCGGCCCAGAATGGGAGGGTTCCAGGCTCATCAGCATCCGCAAACCTGTTGCGGGTACACTCTATCCCTTCATCCAGGTCACTGATGAAGAGCTTGGAACGTGTCTGGACCCTGTACTGACTCCTGGGGAGCACTGTGAGCTACAGGCCTCCAGCTAGGCACAACCCTCCGAGCTCTATCATTCAGCCAGTTCTCAATGCACCTCACTGTACTCTTGGATAACCTACACTTTGCAAGCTTCCCTATGAGGATGTTACGGGAGGCAGCGTCCAAAGCCTTGCTGAAGTCAAGGTAGCCAACATCCACTGCTCTCTTGTCTACCCAGCCACTCATGCCATCTTAGATGGCTATCAGACTGGTCAAGCATCATTTCCCCTTGGTGAATCCATGCTGACCACTCCTAATGACCTTCTTTTCCTCCATATGCTTAGAGATGAACTCCAAAATGAGCTGTTTCAGCACCTTTCCAGGGACAGAGGTAAGGCTGACTGGGCTGTAGTCTCCTGGGTCCTCTTTCCTGCCTTCTCCATACTGTTGGCAGTATGTTAAAAGGAAGAATTACAGAAGCCTCAGTTCAGATGCTGCTCAACTACCCTGTGATACTCGCTGGAGAGAGGCAGCATGACCTTCAGCCTCAGCATGTGAGAGACTGCAAAAGATGAGCTCCCACGTCCTCCTGTATGGCTTCAGCAAAGCGTGTCCTTATACCTCAGCTTCTCAATCTGTAAAAAGAGAACAGTTTTGAATCACTAAATAAGCCTGCTGTGAGGTTAAATTAATAACTGCAGATAAAGAGGGTAATGTCTTTTGAAGGCAGGAGTTAAAGAAAAGCAAAGATTTATGACTAAAAGACCATTAGAGGTCCATTTGAACTTTGTTTTGGAGACCACGGCATTTATTGATTGATAGCTTTTGGCAGGGGGGGGAAATTGCACAGGTGACCTCAGGGAGGTAAACTACAGGAAGGTGTGTGTGCAGGCATTCATGTTCTTGGCAACCTTATTGTAAATCTTGATCCTTTAATAAAGCTGTGACCTTGGAGTTGACAACTGGTACGCCACGGAGCAATATATAGCGTGGCGCCAGCCTTGTAAATCTTGGGTAGTTCTTGCTATTGCCACAGGCAGTATGTAAAGAGAAATCAAGCAGCTGGGGTTTATGAAACACATTTATTAGAAGGAAAACATTTTAAATCAGACTGTTTGGATTAAATGAAACCAATGACCCTGCCAACTTTTTATTCCATGTGATATAAATGTGTTTGTGAAATGAGATCTCAGCAGTGAAAACTTGTGGAACTGCTCATAAAATCTGGCCACTTGCAAGGGGTAGCTGCTGCTGGAGAGGCAAAATCTGGGTCATCTTTGCACAGCTATTGTACGACTTTGTACCCAAACTACTTTTTGTACAGCTATTACTTTGATTGCTTTCTTGACAATGCTGCTGCTGCAAGAACAGCACAGCTCCTTGCCAGTGTGAAGAGAACAGGGATTTGTTCTGTGGGAGCAAAGATGGAAGTGAACAGAAAGGGAACAAGAGAAGGCCATGTAATAGCAGGAGGATCAGAAGGTGTCATGTAACAGGGGAAGGACATCCTTTGCTTTTGACAGCTGTATCACTATCAACAAGACTACAAACTCCTATAGCTTATTTCATACATATACAAAGTTTATCCATTTTTTAGGTGTACAGGATGCCAGAAATCCAGTAACTTTTTCTCTGTATTTTTCTACTACTTTGTTCTGGCAGACCAGGGTGGGTTTTTTTCAGTTACTCTTATGTTCCCACAACTCCCAGCTTTTAGAGCAGCAGCATTCATTTTTTTTCTGACTGAGGAATTTTCATTCCCAAGGACAGATGTCAAAGAGGGAAGCACCTTTCCCAGCCACATGAAACACTGACTCTTTCTCTTCCCCAAAAGGAGCCACTTTCTGATGCCATGAAAAAACTAAAATCTTTTGTTAGAATTGTAGCATTGGTTTAGTTTGAAAAGATCTTTAAGATCCTTGAGTCAACCATTATCTAAGTCTACCCAGTCTGGTAAAGCCCCTCAGCACCACATCTCTGCCTCTTTTAAACCCCGCCAGAGATGAGGATTCAACCACCTTTCCAGGCAGCCTATTCTAGCGTTTGAGAACCCTTTCAGTGAAGAAGTTCCTTCTAATATCCAACCAAAACCTCCATTTGAGGCCTTTTCCTCTTGTTAAAAAGGAGAAGAGATTAACCCCCACCTGGCTCCAACCTCCTTTCAGGGAATTGTAGAGAGCATTGAGGTCTCCCCTCAGCCTCCTTTTGTCCAAACTAAACAACCCCAGTTCCCTTAGCCACTCCTCCCCAGACCTATTCTCTAGACCCTTCAGAGGCTCTCTTGTCCTTCTCTGGGCCAGCTCCAGCACCTCAGTGTCCTTCTGGTTAACATGTTACCATGCAACTAAAGCTACTTTAATCACCACTTCTATGCCTGACCATGAATTTTCATTGCTCACAGATACAACTGCATCTTTGAAGGACTGCACACTACCAATTGCAGATACTTGTTGTAAGTGCTATTGTAGGAACACAAGTTAGCTAAAAGACAACATCAAGAGGGCAGATTTGTTTGTTGGGGATTTTTTGCTTTGATTTGGTTTTTGGGGTTTTTTTTTGTTGTTTTTTTTACAATAAACACAGTATTCAGTACTTGCTGTCCTTTCAAGATGGCTTTCCTTTGCCAACTTTGCTAAGTCTCATCTTGCACTGCAAATGGAAACTTTGCTGCAGTGCCTGACAGTAGGTAGCATGCCTGTTTTGAGAGGGGAATTTCTTCCAGATTATTTGGTGCTGTAGCAGGTGAAATGCTGTGGTTTGCTATTGATCTCCAGCACTGCATTATCATCAGCAGTGACTTCTACACAAGACAGAACAGAGCTGCAAGCAAGCAGGACAGGCTGCTGTTGAAGGCAGTGTATCTGTATATACTGGACCAGCAGCAAGTTCAGGACTGCTGACTGGTGGAGCATCTGATAATATTTTCTTTTATCATCACCAATACCATCACTCCCCCCACCTCCCAAAAAAAAAACAAAAAACAACCAAACCCAAAAACAAACCCCAAAACCCAAAAAACGACAACAAAAAAACCCCACAACAAACTCAAACCTGTATTTTTTAATGAAATTGACATTTAATAAAAAAAAAATTGTAAATCAAAACAATGTTTATGAAAAATAAAAGCAGATCCATGCAGGTTATTAACACTCTGTTATTAATTGCAAAAGTTGACAAATTAATGACCACATCTACAGTACAAGTTCCTCCACTCTTCTGTAGCAGTCCTTATGAGCTGTTTGGGTGATTCACGTGGACATAATCTAAGAATGACCCATCTAGAATGCTTTCAACAAAAACTTCTCCAACTGTGTTTATGTCCTGAAAAGAAAAAGGAGGGTATTTTATTGACTGTCAAAATAGTAATTAATGTTTTAAAGATTTAATTTTGACTGCATCAGTTGCCAGTTAACAAAACACTGGTTTCAGTGGGTTTACATCCGTGTTTAAATTTTACTGTCCAACTCTCTGTTCTTTAGTGGTAAACACTGCAACACAAAGGAAGAGAAATCAATGTGAAACTTGAAATAAATGAGGGTGTCAAATGCTCAAACAGCTTAATTCACTGAATATGCAAACCTCAACATGTATGGAAGTAAATACTCCAGTCCTAGCTATACTTTATGAAGCTATATATGTCAGCTATCGTTAAAGTGCTATCATACATAGGTCTGCCTCTGCTATGTGTGTGAATTATAGGTTCAAATGACTAAGATGCTTCTTCACCCCACCCACCATCTGGACATAATGTTCCTCAGTACTTTTACATCATTTGAAAACAAAAATGTTTTATATCTTTGGCATTTTGTCAGGACGAGTTACAAACATAAACACAGGAAGACACTAACTGATATTCTTGAGAAGCATGTTAATGCTTGTGCTGCATTTTCTGTTTTACAGTTCACTCAGCAGACGGCTGCAGCATCTTTCAGAGGTTCAACTGTGTTTTCTTGGGTTCTTATAGAATAAAAATAGGTTGTTGAAACTTTCATTTAAAGTACCTAAGTTTCCATTTGGGGATCTTTAAGTCAGTTATAAACATGAGTCAGATTCATAGATTCGTAGAATGGTTTGGGTTGGAAGGGACCTCGAAGATCATCCATTTCTGACTGCCCTGGCACTAACAGAGACACCATCCACCAGACCAGATTGTGCAAGGTCTCATCCAACCTGGCCTTCAACACCTCCAGGAAGGGGACCTCCACAGTCTCCCTGGGCAACCTGTTCCAGTTCCTCAACACCTTCGCTGTAAAGAATTTCTTTCTAGCATCCAGCCTGTCTTCAATCCATTCCCTCTCATCCCTCTCATCCTTTTCCCTCCCATCCCTTTCCAGCATCCAAGCTTCAATCCATTCCCTCTCATCCTATTCAGAAATGAGGTAATGGAGGACCTTTCCTTAGTCCCACCATGAGACAACAACAGAACTGAGGACAGAATCCCTAAGCTGGTGTCTCTGAGTACCAGACTGTGCACCTTCTGCATATAGCTGCTACACTTTATGACTCTAGTGCAGTTACCTGCTCAGTTCTTTTTCTGAGTTCTTGATGGGAAAAGGTATTGAAGAAGATACACATAAAGAACACAAGTCAAATACTTTACAAGTAGCACTACTCACTATGTAGTCTTCGTAATGGAGTGTATGTCTGAGTTGAAGATGCCTTATAAAATTGCTGCTAAAATAGCTTGGATCTCTCTCAGGTGTTAAACAACAAACTGGACAACACTATAAATAAATGGAAGGAAATACTCAGTATCCATTTGTTTATCATTTAAAGAATAAACTAATAACAGACAATCCACTTGTTTATCATTCAAGCCACTGTTTGGGTAATAAAGTGCTACAAGAAATTTGCAAGAATTCCCACTGTGCTTACAACACAAGTGCCATCAAAAGAAAAGTTTAATTACTTCCTGTGTTCTCTAACAGAAAAGTTGCAGTTGCTGCAGTATTTATTTCTTCAAGCAATAGCGTGAGAACATTGTGTATGCTAAAAAGATAATTACTATGGAACACACCATGTGTAAATATACTATGTGTAGACTAAAAGCCAGCTTTATGACATGTTATGGTAATGAACAGTATGATACAGCACGTCAAAAAAAATTCTCTTTCTTGGAACTAAGAGGCTGTGTGTTCATTCTAAGTTTGAAATAAAAAGGCTGAAACAGCCATGCCAAATCACCTTTGCAGATACACCTAAAATCCTGAAAGTTACCCCAAAGGTATTTCAGAATTAAAGGGAAGGGTCAGAGTTGTCAGTAGCTAAACCACAAAGTGCACCTCTCAGCATGTTCCCTGTCTTTGCTCTGTAGTAACGACGTGGTGTCTACAATTTACAAACCAACTAAACCAGTTATGGAACCCAGAGGACTTTCAAAACTTACTTTTTTTCCCCTGCTTATAATTTTTACATTATTTGTAGGCAAACATAGCTCTGAATATCTTTTTTTTACATTTCAAAGAAATGTGCAACAGAGTCTGTATAATTCATATTGCTCACAAGTCTCCCAGGATTAGCTCTGCATTGAGCAAAGGATTTAATGATTTTCTAAGTTTTCAGGTTTAATTCTGCCCTACAAGTACATAACACAGCTAATTATTAATTTACCCCAAGTGAAAAAGTAAGAGCTGACAGACTGATAGGTGTGATAAAATAATATGCTGACAATTACTTTAGTTGACCAAAGTAAATTCAGACTCTAATCCAAAAAATTGTAAAATTTGGGAAAATTATGTAGGTTAAAGCATTAAGTCAGAGTGAACACAGCATATACTCAGTGAATGCTTCCTTGAATTTATTCACAGCTCTGGCTCCACAGTAACTTACATGATAATGGTTAAGCAGTGAAAACTAACACTAAGCTGCAGTGTGAAAGGGAATGGAGTGCTGAGTGCTCCCCATCCTACCCACTGCAGAAAGCTGGAGCATTGGCTGATTTGCCTACAAGCCCTTCAGTCTAGAATCTCTCTAAAACACCTCTTCTGTGAGATGTGGGAATCATCTAAAATGCCTCAAAGAAAAAGCAGGAAAGTAAATTATGCTTTTTTGAGATCTGAGTCTACAACCTATGGACCTCAGACCTACAAAAAGGGTCATAGTAAGGCTTTGCAGCCTCTGTGGACCTCCAGAATGAAGCCATTTATGTGATGTTATCTTAACTTTAAAAAATAATTAAAAGCCTCAGTGTGACAGACTCCTGTAAGGCCACATAAACAGTTCTCAAATTATAACCTCAAGCCCCAGATGAGAATACAGAGCAAACACTGCACATAAATCTGAGTTATGGCAGTAGAAATAACGTGTGGGATTTAAAAGCAGGCAAGTCACTGAAGCTGAAAGTGCTCATTGTCTTGGCTTGTAAGTAACTTCTTGTAGCCATCATAATACTTCTATACCATTTTCAGTGCTCCTGCCAGCATCCACGATGATAGGAGACAAGATTTTAAATATTTTGTACATATATATATATATATATATATATATATATATATATATGCACAGACATACACGTGGGGACAAGATGTGGATATGGGCACCTTCTTCCTCCACTGTCAAAACCGATCAATTAAGGTATTTTCTTTTGGTTATCTCCTGTCAGTAATGCTTGCTAAAATTAATCAGTTTATCATATGAATTCAGTAAAATATATACTTATGTACATTACCACTGCTCTCCTTTCCAGTCTGTGGTAAGACAGACAGTGATCCATTAGCTCATCCTCAGCTACTTGGCACTGGCAGTAAGGACAGGAATATCTGGGAATAGGAGGCAGTGTATAGTTAGCAGATGCAGATATAACAGACACATTTTTAGCACTACAAGCAATAAAAGGTGTAGTTAGATTTCACTGGCCAGATGTCATTAGGAAATTTTTTTTGCCACAGCTAAAATGCAGCATGGCTGCATGACATGTACCTGTGTGTGATCTATGCTGTGCTGGCAAAAGGTCACCTTGCTAATGGATGCAGCAAGCACTGCATGGAACTGTGCCAGCACGTCAGGATATTGATCCAGAAAAGCACTCTTAACATAACCATGACCTTAGAGAAGAATGGATGAAAATACTGAACACAATCACTACAGGCATTTGATAAAAGCATCATTTAAATGCTCTGATTCACTTGGAGCATGCGTGACCAAACTGCCAATTCTCGGGAGCCCTCATTAAGCATCACCACTTTCTCACAGAGGTTTCCTATTTAGTTTTCAGGACAGAGTATGGTCTTGTTGCGTGGTGGAAACACTGTTTTCAAGGTTAGTGCAGTTTTCAGATGTGCCTGGGTAAATGTTCATGTTTTTCTGAGCATGAAAAGAATAACCGAGAAGCAGATAAGTCTTCTGAGCAAGCAATCTGCTCAATAAAGGATTCCTGCTGAATTTTGAGGCAGAAACAAGTGTCAACTAAAAATAAAAAAATAAAAGGAAAACTCTTCTATCAGTTTGACTTTATTGGGATAAGAAATTCAAAAGTGCTTTTGCAGCGTCATAATCACTGAGGTGTACCTTGTTACAGCATCTCCAGGCTCCTGTGTAGGTCCATAGTTTTCTATATATTTCTCACAAGTTCTTAAATGAGCTCTCATTTCACTCAGACAAACCTAAGGAATGAGAAGGAGCAGCTTGTTATGTTTCATACAATGCTCAACTCAAAACCCTACTACATAGAATCATAGAATGGTAAGGTTGGAAGGGACCTCAAGGATCACCTAGTTCCAACCCCCTGCCATAGGCAGGGACACCTCCCACTACCACAGGTTACTCAAGGCCTCATCCAACCTGACCTTGAACACCTCCAGGGATGGGAAAAATGTGCACCTTCTACCACCAGCTCTGTTCCTTGTTACTGGCTCAGTATTGCTCTAATACATTTTATAATAATATTTGATTTATGAAAATAAAGTTAAATCAAGTTAAATAATTATTGGTTCATGGTGATTTTATTTGTCCCTGATGTTGGCCTTTAATATTTTAGAATGAAATCTGGGAGGTAAAAGGGAAACATTTCCAGTTTGGGGAGGGACACCCTGCCAGTTCACATCTTGCTCTGTTTTTAATAGTGAAAATCTAGAGCAATTCTGCTAAAAATGAAAATAATCCAATGTGAGGGCTCAGTGAAGTCATCAGCAAAACTATTTTATAGATTCATTAAGGATAAAATTTGGGGGTTGTATTGCTGCTGCTACTGGCCATCCTATTTCCTTCAGCTCAGACTCTCCATGTAACAAATCTGATGAAGGACAGTCATGAGGAATTTTTATGACAAGAAAGAATATGAAATGATATGAAGCCACCATGTTGAGGTATTAAAATATTGTTTGCACAGAAACAGTGCAGAGACATTAATATTACTTGTAGTTGGTTCTATATTCTTAACCTTTAAACATTGTTGACTGGTTCTGGTGAATCTTGGGAAGAGATTTAATGTCACCCTGTCTCAGCTCTCTGTGCTATGGCTCCACTGCAATGATTACCCTGACTGCAGATGCAGCAGAATGAAAATGCTCAGGCTGCAGTCTCTTAATTGCAATTTCTACTCCTCAAATCAAATCTGCAGATTAAGTTAAGTTTATCCTAACACAGCAATCCATGCACTGGCATGACTGAGGATCATCTGCCAGGAGTAGTCTGCCAGGTACCAGTAACAACATACAAAGGCATCCTGATGCTAGAATGCTTTAAAACCACTCTCCTTCTCAACCTTAGTGGCCTTATTGATGGCCTTACTCCAGAGACACAGCCAACACTTTCCACGGCCATAAGAGAGATGACAAACCCCTGCAGACAGCCATGGCCAGGTCACTGCCACTGAACAGCAAAAAGCAGTACTTCAGCTCTGCTAAGTTCTGGGAAGCCTAACTAAGCCACATGGAGCTCAGCACTTCTGAGCACACCTGTTACAGTTGGGTTCCTTCTATAAAACCTCATTTAAAATACAATCCAGACTTTAAATTTAATATTTAGCTTCTGTTAATATCAAGGTGTTGCAGTTCATGCATTTCATTGTTACTTTTAAGAAGATTTTTCCCTAATGGTAAAAAGGTAAAGAACTAATAGTGTTAACCACAAATAAACTTTTTTTTTTCCCCTGCTGTGTTTTATGTTCTCTGTAATTCCCCACAAGGCTGTGAATAGCAGTCTTTCTGAAGTTCACACATATTACTTGCTTGTCCTTATTTTATTGTAACACTGCTGCTGCTGCACAAGAAAGATTTAAGGGTATTGCTTTATGGTTAGCAAGACAGGAGAAATTATGAAAGCTAGATGTGAATCTGTTCAGAGAGGAAAAAAAGAGAGAGTCGGATCTAAGCTGCAGAATTTCCTCCCACAGAACAACACAGGGGAAATATGAAGGGAGAGCAGGACTCTGGAGTGCTCATTATACAGAAAGAGGCACAGAGCAAATATTCACAAACACAGGAGAAAATGCTTGGGTTTACACAAGTTTTCATATTCAAGTATTTAAATTCAATCTTGGTTAACTGTTTTTCTTATTGCTATATGCCCTGTTCTCCACCACAAAGTCCTGTCAGCCTTCTGCTCTGCACCTTGTTTTGATGAGACATGATTAACATGTTCCAGTTCAAACAGCAGCATTTGAAACTTTGTTTGCATATAAGTGATGTTTCAAAGGCTTTATTTAAATGTAAGGAAAAAGACTCAGTTTAGGTACATTACCAAAGGGGGTGTGCTAAAAGAATAAAACCAAACCAACAAAAATTAACATTTTTCTGTATTTGTCCTGCGCTTTTAACAGATGCAATTGTGGCCAGAATTTTTAGAATCAGGCAATTGCAGTATATTTAAAAAAAAAAAAAAAAAGTGATTTTCCTTTCTCCAGCCAAAGCCAAAGTAGAGAATCAAGAAGATTCATCTCCCATTGGTTTAGGCTCGAGCTTAATGTTTGCTATGGCACTGGCAGGGTGTTTTAGAGCTCTTTTAGATATGGAGCTTGATAAATCACAAAAAACTTATCCTTGTCTCATCATGCTGGTGGAGTTTCTCTGTTTAGACATGCCCCTAAAAAGGGATCTTAGAGTCACTCTTGTGCAGGGATACAGGAATTATTTAGTAGTTTGTGTTCAGGGCTGCAAACCTGTGTTTCACATTCTGTGCAATTTTGGAATGTGCTCTCCATCTTCTTGGCAATATCAGTGGCTGGAATTCCTTCAGAAGGCAGATAAGCACGGCAGTAAGGACATGTCCATGCATTATTCTTTAAACTTGCAGAAATACAGGAATGACAGAATCTACGCAGAGAAAGAGACAAAACCAAACGTGACAATCTCCTTCCTCCAAACATGCTTCAAATAAGGCAGGGTCTAATCAGAACTTTGCACCACATGACAGCCCGGGGGTAGCATTGCAGGACGCTTATCTCAGGATATATTGTTAAGAAGATTGTGGGTGTTGTTCCGCTTGTGTTAAGCAGAGATCTGAAAAGAGACAAGCTGAGCTTCCTGGCAGCACTGAAGCAGGTGGCTGTGAGGACATTCCAGAGCAGAAGCGAGGAACTCATCCTGCGTGGGCCAGGCAAAGCCTCCAGTCCATGATTTCTGCCACCACAGCAAAGATGATTTCAGTTCTGCAGGGTTGCTGCTGGGCAGTTGTCACAGGTATGCGTACCGATAAATTAGTGCAAGCCTTCCTGAACACCGGAGGATACTCAATGCCACTCCCATGACAGACAACCATCCGGGTTGTTAAGATAAGGGGAATTATCCAGTATGAGATGAAGTCAGGAATCTGAGAACTGCCAGGCTGTTGTGTGATAAGTGGTTCTCTGATCCAGCCACTTCGAGGTTTGGGTTGGGTAAAGGCACACCTACCTCTGGGGATGTCTTAGCCTCTTCACTTCTCTGAGTTTAGTCATAAAAGCAGATTGGATTAGCGGTCACTGCCTTTGAAAGCTTTTTGTCAGTTAAGGACAGATAAACTTCGGTAAATCTTCCCGTAGAGATGTAAAACATTACTGCCTCTCACTATCTGAGCACCACTGCAAAGTTCCAGTGCTAATGGGACAGGAGATGGCCTTTGGAGTACATTACAGCTCCCCATCAAGTTCGGATAGGGATCTGAAGGGCAGAGTGACAGCCTGGGGCTCCAAGGAAGGACAACGGAAAGGATGAAAACTGACTGACTGACAGCCCCTCTGGCTTTGGAGGAGCTAGCCCAAGCTATTGTGCCAGACTGCAGCTCACAGTGAGCACTGCTGCAGAGACAGACAGGACATAAAGGTGAGGAGGTGGCAAAAGCCCTTGCACTTCTGCAATAAATTTGCACTTGTGCTCCTCTGCCAAGCTTCTCAGCCCTGCAGCAAAAGCAAACTTGTGTCTGCAGCCGCAGCTGCATGGATGTAAAACATTACTTAAGTAAATTGCTGACTTTGCACTGAAACAGGCAAGGAGCAGGGACATCTGGTTTGCCATTTCTGCCTGGAGATTTAAATGCAGTAGCTTCCAGAAAAGAGGCACCTAAAACCATAGATCACTGCAGTCATGGTTGGCAGACTGCTCAAACCAGCAATTGCTGGTGGTCATGCCGTTGCTAATTTTGGATGCTGCCACTCACACTGTGCTGTGTTACCCCTCCTTTGAACCATACAATCATTTAGGTTGGAAAAGACTTTTAAAATCATTGAGTCCTGCCACATACCAGATGTTACCCACCTTCCCTTCTGTCTCCTCTCCCAAGCCTCCAGCCCAGCAGAAGGTATCATGTGCTTATCTCTCAGATGCTTCTACTCAGTCCTTCATTTTAGTGCAAATCCACCAGCTAAAATGCTTGCTAAATCCACTTGCTAAAATGCTAACCTTCACACCAGAGAGGCTAAGTCGTCAATGCACATTGCCCACACCACCTCTGCTTTGTAGACAGCATCTCCAGCAGAGAAATGGAGTTGGAAGCTGAAGCAAAACCTTCGGCCACTATAAAACAGCTTGCCAAGCTCGCCAGTGCACTCTGCAACAGCATCTCCACCATACTTAACAGCCTGTGATCGATCTATAGGAGGGTTTCAGATGTAATCTCTTCTTTGGAAGCCTTCTCAATACATAGCTCCACGGAGCCATGTAAAATACAATCAAAGCTTAAGTCAGACAGAAGGTGATATTTTGCAGGCACTTCACAGAAGTAAAAACGATTACACAAAGTGCAAGGAGAGTACAGCCAAGTCCCAACATCTCCCTGTCCAAAGATAAACTCTGAATTGTTACACAGAGTTTGGCCTCGGGCAAGTTTTAACTTGGATTATTCCTGTACTTTAGACAGGGTTGAAAAGGTTCCTTTGTTTCCCTGACCAACGGAAGGGACTTCTATAAATAGTCCTGTCCAAGGGTCACACGTGCTGTCTGAGAGCCTTCCCCTTGTCACGTCACAAAACAAAAAAAATCAGATCATACTTTGCCAGTTTGTTCACCTTCTCCCTGAAACTGTCAGTAGCAGGAAAAAGAGGTAACATAAAGGATACAAGGTCTGGCAAGAACAACTACACTCATGCCTTGCACATGCAGAGTCTTTTGTTGTTAAGTCACCTATTTGTTCTATTGACTATAAAAATGATTTGCAAGACTTCCAGGTTCAGCAACAACCACCTCCCTGCCCTAGACTCAATTTATCACTGCTTTATTTGCAGTCTGTATCTAAACAGGTAAAACAAACAAACAAACAAATACAGCAGTTCAGGCAGATGAAATAAAGCCTAAGCATTTCAGCATATTGACTCTGAATATTGCTAAAGCTGTTTTCCCTGCTTTGTCTCTAGTTAGAGGCTGTGTAACACTTCTCACATCCAACAAAAGCTAACACATCTGTTCTTGAAGATACCCAGGGTGCTGTGAACAGCTGCCTTTTTAGACACACATGTGTCTCAGCTCAGAAGTACATCATTTTCCATGATCTGTGACCTGGAATAAATACAAAACAAACCTCCCCAGGTGAACAGCAGGAAAGGCACAGCTGCTTAGTGGATTTCTGTTTAAAATGAACAAAAGACAGAGTTGTCTGTTGTTTCAGGGGGCGACAAGTGGTCCTAGAAACTAAGAAGGGGCTCAGAAACATGGTAGGTAAGGGATTTTTTTAAATAGAATTATTCCTAAACACTGGTTTAACCACACTTTTGACAGCTATCATCATTTGGAGGATGCAGGTGCCTGGTGCCACGTTTATAAAGGGAGTCACTAAAGGATGGTTCACGTTTGTTCCTCCTGTTTCCACCTTTATCCATTGCTCTGTGCTGATTCCAGACAGGATCTTTATGCTGTGCTTGCATCTGGACGAGATTCAGATTAGGGGCAATACTTCTGTGATGGCTCACATTAAATTTGTGGTGAAGACAACTATTACTCACTTGGGATGTGAGGCACATGGCCACTCTAGAACATGTGAGTTTATGCACTGAGCTTTCAGGTGGTCCAGAATAACTGGTCTTACCCTAAAACTGCTGTCCTTTAAAGTTGCTATGGCCTTATTCTAAAGCAGCTATCCCAAGATTGACCTTCTGGCATATCCTAACCTCAAACAAATTTAGCTGGGATGAATCGAGATGTATTTCTCAGTGTTTAACAGAAAAATAAAACCAAAGCACGGATGTCACAACCTCTCCATACAGCTAGCAGAGAAATCGACACAACTTCAGGTAACTCACTGCTAAACGGACCGGCTTTGGAGCTGCCATGCGGACGCAGGGCTGCGGCTCTACTCTCACCTACACCTAAAGCATCGATGAAACACGATCGTTTCCCATCATTTTCAAGCAGTTCAAGGCTGACTTTCCCACCTCCCTCGGCTTTTTTTCTGAGCCCCCGGTGTCCACACCACAAATTTCTCCCATTGCCAGACCCCACATCCCGACCTCCCAGCCTGCCTCCCCCGGGACAAGCCCCGGGGAACTTGGGCTGGGCTAAGTGGAGCCGGGCTGGTGGCAGTCCCGCCGGCCCCGGGGCACTTACAGGTGTCCGCAGGGTGTGCGGACGGGCCGGTGCAGCACCTCCAGGCACACGGCGCACTCGAAGGAAAGGGCAGACGGCGGCACCGGGGCCGCCCTTCGGGTCAGCGCCGAGCCCATGGCAGAGCGGAGAGGAGTCGAGACGAGCCGAACCGATTGGAGTCGAGCCGAACCGAGCCGCAAAGCAGTCCCCGCCGGGCACCGGCTGCCGCCTCCCCGACCCCGGAGAGGAGCCCGCGGCGGCCCCGCCTGGCCCGACCCGCTCCGCCTCACCGGCGGGGCACAGCTCCCGGGAAGCCGTCGGTCAGTCTCCCCCGAGCTGGGAAAGCGGCAGAAACAAACCCCTGTTCTTGAACAGGAGTTCACTTCCCTAAGTGCAGGGGGCGGTGGGTGGGGAGGGGGCTGGAGGGCTCCAGCAGGTAGGCGTGACCTTGAATATTTTTAAGCCCCCAAAACGTCCAAATCAAGCAAACGCTGCGTTATTCGTTGGTGGCTCCCCGAAATGCGCACCCACGAAATGCTAATAGCCTTAAGAGAGCTGAGTTGGCCTTGTGAGGAAGTTGTTAAAAAGCAACAAAATGTGTTTCTATAGGAAATGTTGCACCAGAAATGTCTTCGATTTACCCTTTCACACATGGGACTAACAGAAGAAATTGCTCAGTGGAATTAAGTCTGGAGAGGCTGAGGGGATATTCTTGGTGCTCTCTGGGCAACCAGAGAGGCTGTGGTGAGGTGGGTGTTAGTCTCTTCTCCCAGATGACTAATAATGGAAAAGGATTAAATCGCCTCGGGTTGCACCAAGGGAGGGTTAGGTGGATATTAGGAAAAAAAAAAAAATCTTTACTGAAAGAGCAGTCAGGCATTGGAACAGGCTGCCCAGGGACGGGGTGGAGTCACTGTCCCCAGAGATGTTTAAAAGAGGCAGAGATGTGGTGCTGAGAAACATGGTTTAGCACCAGACTTGGCAGAGTTAGAGAATGGTTGGGTTCGATGATCTTAAAGGTATTTTCCAACTAATGTTGGAAATCGATTCTGTGATTCAAATATGACCCACTTCTGAGTAGGAAATTAAAAGGGAAATGCAGTAGATCTGGCAAGTCCATGATGAAAGCATCCACAAGTTTGACATCTTTCAGTTTGCATCTGGCCTGCAGTGAAACTATAGCAACCTTCTGTCAAAGTGCTTTTCTTGGCTTGGTTTTGGAGGAAAATATCACCACTTTCTGGACCCAAACTCTGCAGTGATGATTATCTCATAGAAACAGCTTTGGCAGTTATTAACTTTCCAAATCAAATGTGTAATGACAACAGGAGGACAGTGATATTTCCTGTGCTTACTATTTACTCATACGCTACCCAACTAATGAATAATAAAAGCAGATTTAAGAAGAATTGTACCTCATCTTAGGTAAAACCCATAAAAATCAGGACAACCATATGCATTCTTACAGAAACTACAATAAAATGTTCTGGTGTTTGTGAAATCTCGTCAGTCAGAATGAAATCAAAGAATTTACTGTCACCTATTGGTTTTCTTTAATAAATAATAGTTCCTCATAGTAAATCACAAGGGAAATATTAAACTCATGCCCCTAGTTGAACTCTAATTTTGTCTCTTGCTGTGTTATGATCACAGTTCTACTCAGTTTTAATTTCCTTGCATATCATTGCATTAATAATATAATGTGATAAAATGTCATTAGTCAGTATAAGATAATTAAGTGTAAAGGTTGTAAAAGAAAATCAATCAGGGACTGAAACCATAGGGTTTTTCTGGTAAATCACACACTCATTTAAAATCTGACTTAATGCAAGTATGACTAATGTATGGAAAATATTAAATCATGAAGGATAAAAGTAAAATGCTTTTTAAAAAAACCATAAACCCCTCTACATAAGCCCTTAAGTGCCTGTCAATAATATGTGAAAATAAACTCAGCACTGTCATCGTTGATGTATGGAGAATGGGCATCTCATGAAGACAGCAGCAAAACTGCATTAGAGATCTTAGGAAGTACTGATAATAATGCTCCAATACTGACTAGGTGGCACACAGAGACCTGATTGTGGTGGGAAGAGCTGGAATGATCACAAGGCTTGAAATTTGTGGTAGTGTGAAGATTGGTGGTCACAACCAATGACACCAAGTAAGAGTAGACAGAGTAGACAGGGAACAGGCTCAGCCAGGATCTGTTAGATATGCAAAGGTTCAGGACTAAGCAGGCATTTACAGATGTATATTTACTTAGATATATACATACAGACACATCTGCCTGGTTAGTTTCGGGGGGGGGGGGGGGGGGGAAATCTAAGAATGTATTAGAGGAGAAACTTAATAGGATTAATGAAAATTAGGGTGTGTTGGAAAACTTCATCACATAATAAGTGTTCCACAGTATTTTAAATATTCAAATTAACAGTTTTATTAAAACCTCTTTCTGGAAAAGGAAGGAAAGACAATAGTTAGAAGTGGATAGCAATCACAAATAAGTCAATAAAAATTATCAGACGAAGCTAAAGAAAGTTCAAATCTAGTAAAAATAAAGACAATAGAAGGAAACCTAAAGTTTAAACAAAAGAAGGTGAAACAGCAGCTGAGACTCAGTTCTAGACTGACAGGAGAGCGCTAATGGTGCAGGGAGGTGCTCGACAGTCAGCTACAGTGTTTAGTAAGAAGCAAAAGGATGTTTACATCTGACAAGAGTTCTGTATAATTCACCAGCACAAACCAACAATGCAGCTATTAAGCAAATTAGAGTAGGAATAAATATTCTAAAAGGAAGGCAGAAAGAGCTTTCACTCAGTATTCCTAAAAGAGTTGGCTGAGTTTTCTGTCCTACTATTAATTGTTAATAACTCTGAGCATACAATGGAAGTCCTTCAATGCTGGGCTGAAATGACCTGGTTGACCTTATCAGTTATAAGATGTAAAAGATGAAGCTCAGTTAATAAAAGTAAATTGATTCTCACTGACATGGTTTTAGAAATAGGACTTGGCAAGCTGAACTCAGGTTGTACTCTGATGAACTTAGAAATATAATTGGGTATTTAACTTAGTCTTTTGTGGCCTTCAAACGACAATAAATTCAAAGTACACAGGAAAGAAGAAATGCTGTATGACAAAGTATCATCAAGACCATACATAGCTGACCTTAGCTAATATATTTATGACACCACCAAGTGACTGTTTACAGGTGCCAAAAGCACAGAAGTGATGACAACAGACATGGCACAGTGCAATCTGGATGCCAGAATAAATTGTATCTATTAAAAGAAAATGAGTCCTATGAAGTTGAGGGCAAGCTCATCTATTTAGGAGAAGGAAAAAAATGTGTGCTATACTTCTGGAAGACTGACCAATGGCTGAACACAACCTAGCAGCATGGTGGAGAAGCTGCATGCACCTTCTTGGTAGCACTGCTATCAGTGAAGGCAGATGACTTCTGATGGGGATAACAACAGTGAAAGCTGAAAAGGAGGAATTTTTTTTTGCATTAGATTCATTGAACTAAGCACAGAACAAGCAAAAGAACCTCTGCTTAGCGCAACTTGCCTAACATTTCTTTTTCTTAATTACAAGACAGAATGAAATCCTTCAGCTTAGTTGTTGCTGGTGAGTGCTGTGCACTTTTTACTCAGTTTTGAAAGAAATGGCTTCAGTGTTCAAGTAGAGCCAAGCTGTGCATTTAGTGATCCAATTCAGACAGCTTTTGGTACTCAGACATAAAAAATTCTATTTTCGAGGACTTTGAGCATCATTAAAGTATTTGGGGGAGTCACAAAACTTTTAAGAGAGTTATTGACTCTAGTGACAGTGATGTTTTTAGATTGATCCCCCAAATAGGTTAACATCTCTGTGTATATATAAATCTCTCTGGCAGCACCTGCCCTTGCAAGAGCCTCTACCCAATGACAGAGCTGCTCTGTTGAGACTTGAGTCTTCAGTTCCTCACCCAGAAATGGTCCCAACCCCCTCTGTGAGTACTGAGCAGCTGTAGGTGCTCCCAACATCAGCTCAGAGCCTCCTCAGCACCCTCTGGTAAGGCACCCCCAGGGTGCCTTACCCAGTACTCCCCATGGGAAAGGTGTCTTCAAGCTAGTTATTGGGGCAGGCCCAAGGAAGGAAAGAGAAGTAGCATATGAGAAGGCTTGAGCAGGCAGTAGCTTGAGGAGGCTGAGCTCAGCATGGTGGTTTTTTAACTCTGCTGACTACTGCAAAGGCTACCAAAGCCATGATATTTACAGATACAGTCTCCACTGAAGAGATCCAAGCATAACCTTGAAAGAGAAGAGCTGGGAACACTGGAATATGATAAAACACAAACCAGTTTTCCCTCTTGGGCCCTAAATGTGGCTTCACCATCCCTTCAATCAAGGCATGGCATACTTCAGATAACCCATGCCCACGGATAATCTGCACAGAATTGCATTAAGGAGATGTGGATAAGCGGAGGGGACGAGACGCAGGGCGACAGCTTCCGAGAAGAGGCTCTGGGATGCATTTCCCCTGATGTAACCTGAGCATGCACAACATGAACACTGCTGCTGAAGCACAGAGAATCTCCCACCCACAGTTTTAAAGCTGAAAGCCCACGGTGAAGCACGATAGATCTTTGTTGGCCAGCCTAAAAAGAGCACACCAAGCTGCCTTCCCTCCTTGTTCCCTCATCCTAAGGAAAAATGCTAAGATTGCAGAGGATTTCCTTGCAGGAGTTTCCTGTCATTTATGCAAGTCAAGAAGAGGCAAGTATTTCCCACTCCCAAAAGGGAGACACCAGAGCATGCATGTTTGTCAGGCAGCACTGCAGTTGCCTTGAAATGTGAATTTCAGTTTTGGTAAGCTCCCTTAATTCCTTCATTTATTTTCCTGCTTTAAATTAAGCTATTTGATGGGATAGTAATCTCTGACAATGCTATTAATTCAGTATAGCTTTCTAAAACCTTCACGTCTTAACCTTTGTTAGAGTGAGTCATAAAATTAAGTAATTGGGTAAGGTTAATTGAAGTAGACACATCCGGCCTGGTGACAGCATGTATTGCCAAGAAGCTGGTTTTATAAAATCAATGTGTAATCTCTAACTTCTGCTTGTACTTTGAAGAACTAAAGATTTTTTTCCCAGGGAAAATTCATGTGAATTCAGATAGGCCACATAAGCACAGATATCTTTACTGGTTAGAATTTTAAGAGAAGGTTTAAAGTATTTTTTGTTAATTTATGAAATCAATTCCATGGTCCTTTGATGGAAAAGTGGCAATGAGAAAAAACAGTGCTTGGAATTTATTTTTTGCTGTCAACTTGTAGGAAAATAATCTGTCTAAAGTCAAGTAAACAATTCCTTTGCTGTTTTGATTTTCCTGTTCCTCAGATTTCCCTCAGTTCTGAACCTATCTGTAGCAGTGGCTTCCAAAAGATTCACCAACCATCCCCCTGCAGCCTTGCCTCCTGCCTACTCTTCACTTATCCTCTGACTATTAAAGCTCTGTCCTTGTTATCTGATATTTGGGTCTAATGTTTTTTTCTTGCAGCACTGCCCTTCCAGGTCCAGCTTTCTCTGATTTTTTTCCCCATGGTGTTTCTTTGCAAGCTAGAAACCCTGTCTGCTGACTTAGCTTCCTAGATTTTTCTATTACTTATTACTCATTGCTTGACCAGTAACACTTGCTGCTTTCCTGATCAATTTGAAGAGGAAATTATTTGTAACAAATAAATCGAAAGTTCCCATAAGCATAAACCAGTTTTCTGTGAACCCACACTGCATTTTCCTCTGAAAGGGACTAGCAGGCCTGAGGTGGTGGCTAGCTGGGGGATCTAGACAGCTCACCCCACCAGAGAGGGCTTTGGGAAAGTGAACCAGAGCAGAAATGGTAGCAGGTACAGGAGGGAAAGAGGGCATCAGCTATCACAGAGCCTTTAAATATTTAGACTGTAGCCACGTAGAGCACACTCAGAGTAGAGGCACTACATGTCTTTGTCAGGCTCAGCTGAGGAGAACAGGAGAACTTTGATGAAGTAGGTATAGATGTGACACAATTTTTTTTCCTCAAGAACTGACCTTTTTTTTTCCATCTTGAACTGTAATAAAAAGTTGAAATTTTGAAATCCTACCAACTGGCACTGTAGGGGGAGAAAAAAACTTTTTCCAAGTCAGCTGGAATGTTTAAGAAAGCTTCTGTTTTGACAATGTCGTGCTTTTGTTATTTATACTGCAGTGTGCAATACCTTTCTGAATTAAATGGAATTACTAAATCTAAAAACTTAAGGAAGCTGTTTAGAGGTGGTTGGCAAGTTTGGACTTTAACTTGCTGTGGCTGGTACAGCACAGAAGATATGGAAGAACATATCCTGTGGTGTGGTCGTGGTCTTCCAGTTTGGAAACTAGTATTGTCAGACTCAATCTAACACACTCCTTTTCCTTCCTCCAATTCCCTTCCTTCCCAAATAATGAAAATATCCATTCAATTCTACTTCCTAGCAGAGAGGATGGTTCTGCCTTGTGTTGACATTGTGCTGTCTGGAAGCTGCTGGAGTGGCAAACTCTGACTCTTGCCTCCTCTTTGCCTCCCATCAGGAAAGTGTGAGTGGGAGTGAGCAAGTGAGCTTCTCTATTTCATACGAGGAAAGTGAGAATTAAACCTGTCCCTAAGTTCTGTTGTGAGGCTGAGGTCTCAGGTGCTTTGTTTGGATTCACTTGCTTTCCCTCCTCTCCTACTTCTCTCTCTCTTTTGCTATTTACAGGCTTCATATTTATATGAAACACTTAACAGTGATTCTTATGGAGTCTTTTTAGATTTACACGTTAATAAACAGAAGCTCTTAACTTAAAAGCTTTGGGGCAATGCTTTCATACACAGAGAATGATTTTTGAGCATGCAAATGTAGGTTTAGAATGCAGAGCTGCTGTAATTGAAATAAAAACCAAACCAACCATCATTCTTAGAATAAAGATGATTTCTTGCTCTGTAATGGCTACCAACAGCCACATGAAATTTGTGTGTCTGGCAGAAATTTGCATCACGAATTCAGTCTCTGCCAGAAAGACACGATGGCCAGAATTTTAAGATAATGTTTAATTTCAAGTCATGTGTGAACAGGATCAGGACTTCTTCTGATCCACTTCAATCTAGCAGATGTAATTCATATACCGTTCTGAAGTCATGGCTCAAGAGGGGTGGGGGAGAAACATTGCTCTTCCAAAGCTCCCACACAGAGCTCATGGTTTAAAGTATCTGTGAAAACATTATTTTGGAATAGTTCTAGGGAATTTCCAAATGAGAGTAAGCCATAAATATTTGCATAATGTTGGCATTTGCCTTGTTCTGAACATCTCTCAAAGCAAACATTTTTTTTTTTTTTAATATATCTGCAATATTTAGTAGCTTTTGGGTAACATTTCCAGGACTCACTCCCAAAAAAATAGCAAGTTGCATGGCCTGTTGAGGTTTTTCTTAACTGCCTACATTGAATCAATAACTAGTTTTTCATTCAGAAAATTGACCCAGTTGATGTAGATGAATGAGTGAACACTAATTTCCATATTAATTTGTTAGTGAAGACAATTTAGATTTAATTTTCAAGTTTGTTTGTTTTGTGTGGCCAGGTTTTGTTTTTTTTTTGTTGGGGGTTATAGAGAGGTGGTGTGGTAACTACAGGGGTGGCTTCTGTGAGAAACTTCCCCTACTTAGAACCAGTGCCAGTCAGCTCCAAGATGGACCTGCTGCTGGTCAAGGCTGAGTCCATCAGTGATGGTGGTAGCACCTCTGGGATAACACACTTATGAAGGGGGCAGAGTTACTATGCAATTATAGCTGGAGAGAGGAGTGAGAATATGTCAGAGAACTCTGCAGACACCAAGGTCAGCGAGGAAGATGCTCCAAGCACTGGAGCAGCAGTCCCTCTGCAGCCCACGTTGATGACCACGGTGAAGCACTCTGTCTCTGCAGCCCACAGAGATCCACAGCAGAGCAGGTATCCACCTGCAGCCCTTAAGAGGACCCCAAGCTGGAACAGGAGTGACACCTGAAGGATGCTATGACCCCATGGGAAGCCCACGCTAGAGGCAAGCTCCTGGCAGGTCCTGCGGAACCATGGCGAGAGGAGCCCACAGTGGAAATGCTTTGCTGGCAGCATTGTGATCCTGTAGGCGATCCACACCGCAGCAGCCTGTTCCTTAAGTTGCACTCCATGGAAGGGACCGGGACTGGAGCAGTTCGAAAAGTGCTTCCGCCGGACGAAAAGCCGGTCCCAGTATGGGCGTGTGCGGCGCTGCGAGCGGCCTTGCCCGGCGCTGCGGATGCCACCCCGGGCACCGAGCCATGCCGCGGACAGGGCGCGCACCGTGCAGGCGTCCAAAACACCGCCGCAAACCAAATTCCCCGCGTCAACAGGACCCCTGGGGGCAGCTGCCCGCTACCTCGACTAGGCAGAGGCTACTGGTGACAACTGCCCGTGCTCACCCCACAGAGCGCAAAGAAGACCCCAGACCCACCCGAACCCCACCCGGCCGCCTCCTCCTGACCGCTTCCGGCCGTGCGCGGCCCGCCCGGATCGGCCAATCACATGAGCGAGCGCAGGGGCTGCCGGGAGCGGGCGCTACCCGAGGGGCTCGGCTGAGGCGCAACATGGCGGCGCTGGCCGGGTGCTGAGTGCTCGCTGGCCGCGGTGTCGGGGCGAGCGGCCGAAGCGCGAATCCTAGGGAGGCAGCAGCAGGCGGACCGAGAAGGGGGAAGCCGACGGGGCCAGACGGAGAAGAGCCGAAGAAGGTGGCGGGGCCGGTTCGGGCCCCAGGGTGGCGGAGGCGATGGCCCAGTGCGTGCAGTCGGTGCAGGAGTTCATCCAGGACTCGTTCGTGCCCTTGGTGGCCGCGCTGTGCAGCGAGGAGGCAGAAAAGCTCACCCGCAAGAACAACCTGAGCTTCGCCGAGCTAGTGAAGCCCTTCTGCCGCCTCACCTCGGAAGGTCGGTGCCGGGAGCGGGGTGGGCGGCTTGTTTACACGGCGCGGGGAAGGCGGTGCCGCCGTTCCCTTCCGCCCGGCGGCCTGCCGAGGGGCGAGGGGTCCGGCCCGGCCTGCTGGAGCCACTGTCGCAGCTCCTCCTCGGCCCTGGTGCCCCGCGAAGCTGAGCTGAGCGGATACGAGAGGCGAGACGCGTTCCTCGGGGCCGTGGCGGCGGGCGCCGGGTCGGTGTTCCCGGGACACTGACAGGCTTTGCGGAGGTACCGTTTGCCGAGGTTGCCCCGGGTGGCTGCTAAGCCTGTTTAATTTTACTCGCTCTATTCTTCTCTGTGGAACTTTGGAAGTTAGGTTTCTCCTAGAGACAGAGCGCACTGCTGAAGGGAGAAGTGTCAGCAAACCTACCTCTTCCAAACAGGTGTTTTTATTCTTTCTTTAAAACTTTCTTTACCGCTACCTGTCAGATACTTGTATCTGACTGCTGCTTTAGATCTTTCTGAATTTCATTGCTGTGGTAAAGCTGTTAGTGAAGTACCCAGGTGTTGTAAACATGGTCAGTCTTTCAGAAGCATTAACTGTAATTGCAGTTGCAAGCTGGACTTTGTCTCACCTCTATTTTTATCGTATATACTTTGTTTTGGTTGATGTTGCTGTGAATAAGACTTGTGCAAAGAGAGTTGTGTCATAGGTGAAATGACTGTGGAGCCAACCTGGAAATGGACCACAGAAGAGAATCAATAGGGTTCTTTTATTGTAGAATTTTAATTTACTATTTGAAATTTAAAAAAAAAAAAAAAAAAGACAGCTATGATTTTCAAACCACAGCTCATCAGAATACTGTGCAGGACAGCAGTTGGAATAGAACTGTTCATGAGAGTTGCATTGCAGTGACACTTGTGAGATTCGGTTTCTGACAGACACCTAGCTCAGACTTCCATCTCTTCATATCACGTATTGAGGAAACTGCAAGGAAATGAAACTTACCGTATCCCTTGAGCTAGCTTTCTGCATTGCTGTTTGAAAAAAATGCCACCAATTTAAGAGCTAGTATGTGTTAAAAATCTGCCTTCGTTCCATGGTGAGTCTTGATAGCTTATTAACATAATTTGTTTATAAATGTTTAGAAACATTTAGGAGCTATGTGAGAATGCAGCAGAGATAAAAATAATACAACACAGAAGGCTCACATCCTTGGAGTCCTGAAGTTGCTTAAATATCTTTGGGTTCTTTGGTGAAAGGTTTTCGTAATGCATCTAGCAAACAAGACCAGGCAAACTGTTTAAACTCTGGAGAATGCTTAGTTCTGTTGTGTTATGACTGGTTTTGTTCCAGCTATTGTAACAGCTGCAGAAGTTGCAAACCTGAATTATCCTCAGCATTCCCTGTATAAATGCAGACCTCAGTAGATGCTTAGAAACTAAATTAATCTTCACCATCTTTTTTTAAAGGGGTTAGTTATGGCTAAAGATTAGGTTCCCTCTCTTGATGTAATGTAAGACTTTGAGCTTATTACTTGAGAGACTGGAGCTGACTCAATTTTTGCATCCTGCTAACAACTTGTGAAGGAAAGCTTCACTGTTTGATTTTCATAATTTCAGTCATTTTTGATGTTTCTGTATTGGTCTTCTCCAAACTCTGTCATTTATTAATGAACACACTCATGAACTGGATCTGAATCCCCATGATAGTTTTGAATTCCTAATTTTGCAGCTGTCACCAGTGTGATGTAGCTTTGAGAAGAGACATCCTTGCTGTTCCGTGTAGGCTGCCTTCCTTTGACAGTCTGAGCCATCCTGTTCATAACCTGAACTGAAGGTCAGAGAAGCAAGAAGCTGAAGCTTGGTACAGTGGGGTTTTGTTACTGCACCATTTTTTGTGTATTCTAGCAGCCTGCAAGCTTGACTGCAGTTCTTCACTCCCAAATATGACTTCCTCTTCAAGCTTCATGGAAAAAAACATCACTGCATGGTATATGTAACTTCTGGTGAAAACCAGTGTGCATGGGGGTAGGGAAAGCAGCACTAGGCATTTTCTTCAGGCAGAAGAGTAGTTCAGTGCAATAAAACCTGCCAGGAATTCGACTAACAGTAAGCGATTTCTCTAGCTCCAAAAGTTTTGGAGCTCTGTGGGAGGGAAAAATGCTTGTTGCAGTCCACACACACTGCTGTGTAGTGTAAGTAAGTGACTTTTATGGTTTTGAAGGAGTTAAAAAAAGTGACAGGACAACTTTACTGTCCTGTTAAGTCTTAACTTTAGAGGAAACCAAACCCACTTCCAAACTTAGATTTTTTTTTTTTTCTTTAATAAAGGAATCCAAAAGGATAGTGTAGCTTTTATATGTTCACACCTACTTTCAAAGTGGCAATGTAACTGTTGTGTTTGCTGGTAACTATTGATAGGTAATTTAACAAAGGTATGCATTGTGCAAGTAGATTTCCTTGGCAATTGCATCCTGATTTTAAGAATCTTTCAAAATACTGCCTGAACTAATACAGGCTTGGTGGGAGGGAGGATGATGGTGCACACTTCAGCTACTAAGTGTCACTTCAAGATAGCTTTGGTTACTGTAAAGCACTTTGGTTTAAGATTTTAAAACCCAAGAGGTGCTACAGGAAAGCTAAAGAGGGACTATGTGTAAGGCCACAGGGTGATGGCACAAGGGACAGTGTTTTTAAACTAGACCAGGTTAGATTTACACTGGACATGAGGAGGAAGCTCTTTACTAGGAGGATGATGGAACACTGGAACAGGTTGTCCAGAGAAATTTGTGGATGCTTCATTCCTGAAAGTGTTTAAGACCAGGCTGGATGAGGCTTTGAGCAACCTGATCTGGTGGGAGGTGGGCCAGCCCATGGCAGGAAGGTTGGAACTAGATGATCTAAAGGTCCCCTCCAACTCAAGCTATTCCATGATATTTTATGATAAAAGGAAGAGCTTTTGATAGCTTATTCTAAGCCTTAAATATATGCTGGAAGTAAGGAACTATAATGGCATTTCTGCATTTATTTGAGCTTAGTTTGCTGTTACGAATTCCTTGTTCATGAGTATTTTTAGTCAACATCTGAATATTTTCAACTTGCGATAAGAAAAATCTTGTTCTAATATATGCTACTACCCCCACATTTGGCAGAATACTTTCTGAAATGATCTCATGAGCATTTGAAGGAAATGTGTAACACTGGTGGGGTTTTTTTTGTTTGTTTTTTTTTTTTTAATTGGGGATTAAAGCAAGAGCTCTGTGGGGTTCCAGGTATGTCCTTTATGTTAACATTGTGCATGTGCCAGAAATATCACCTGCTTCCTATATGGAAAAGTGTTTACTCTATGTTGTCACGACTAATACGAGGAGAGACATCAAGAATGACTTTCAGTGTTACAGCTGTACTGGTAAAAGGCAAACTGGTGTCTTAGTTTTCATCCCCTCCTACTTTGCTTACACTTGATCTTTTCAGTAATCATGTGGCAGTAGGGTTGATAACCTACATGATAAGATGGGGAAAAAAAACCCTTCCCCCATAGGTGTTCTGGTGGAAGTGCCAAACTGAATGAATTCAGTTTAGCTCTCTGGTTCACTGTTCTGGTGAACTAGTTCAGTCTGAAACTTACATCTCAAAACCCCAGTGGATCTTGAGGTTGTTTTGGGCAGGATCAGTTCTCTGAACTGCTTCACTTCGTTTTCCCATGAGCTGGCTAAAAGGTTGGGAGTGAATGTGTGACTGAGGATAGAAGTATGCCAGTCTGGGCTTCAAAGCTATAGAAATCTGCTTTAACTCCTTTCGGAACATGAGATGTTATTTGAAATCCATGTGTGGTTACTGTGGCCTTTCTGTGCAAGTTGGGAACTTTCTAAAAGGAATGGGGTGCAGCATTTTGAGTACTTTGATAGTAAAGCAAGCAATCTTTAAAGAAAAGGATGAATCTGGGAGAAACGCTAATTTATGGTAACTATTTTGACTCTGTTGGGCTCCTCAACAAAACCTGTTTTTTTTTTTTTTTTTTCTCTTGTAGTTCACATGAGAGATCCTAATAATCAGCTTCACATAATTAAAAATCTGAAGATTGCTGTCAACAACATTATTACTCACCCACCTCAGCCCGGTGCCATTCGAAAACTCCTCAGTGATGTTGTATTTCTCACTCAACCTGCTGAAGGACTAGTAGCTAATGTGATCACAGCTGGAGATTATGACCTCAACATTAGTGGTATGTAATGTTTTTGTAATCTTCATAACTTAAACTGGGGTTTATTGTAAGGTTTCTAACCTTGATTTCGATTCTTGGCAGGTATTAAAATTACTCTGAGAGCTAATCAGCTGAGTCATTGTTTTTACTGCACTGCTAGATTTACCAGAGTGTTGGTTTTATATTATGCTAAAAAGTGTTTGGACTTAACTCAGAATCATAGAATGGTTTGAGTTGGAAGGGACCTTAAAGATGACCTTAATCTGGAAAGGAGAAGGTTCCCAGCAGACCTTACTGTGGCCTTCCAGTGTCTTAAGGAGGGGCTACAAGAAGACTGGTGAGGGACTTTCTAGGATGTTGTGGAGTGATAGGACTGGGGGGAATGGAGCAAAACTGGAGGTGGGTAAATCAGATGGGATGGTGGGAAGAAGTTCTTCACCATGAGGATGGGGACACACTGAAACAAGTTGCCCAAGGAGGTGGTGGAAGCCTTATCCCTGGAAGTTTTTAAGGCGAGGCTGGATGTGGCTCTGAGCAACCTGATCTAGTGTGAGGTGTCCCTGCCCATGGCAGGGGGTTTAGAGCTAGATGATCTTTGAAGTCCCTTCCAGCCCTGACAATTCTATGATTCTATGACCTTAACTTGTGTTAAATCATCATGTTATTTTAATGTAGAAAATATTTGTGCTTTGGTCATGTTAACTCATCAGGTGAGAAATTTTCTTTTTGTACAACTGATACTCTGACTTGTTACACTCGGCTGCGTAAATATCAGAACTCATAATGTTGGCATTAATATACAGTTCTGTGTTGAAGTCCTCCTGGTGTCTTCTGTGTTTCTTTTTACTTGTTGCTTAATACACAGAGTTCATAAAGTTGTCATAAAGAAGCTTAAGGAAAAGAAGTTTGGAGGAAAGGTGTGTGCTTCCTTTTTTTTTTTTTACATGAAATTCACTGTCAAAATGGCTAGAGTATTCTAAAAATGTTTCTTCAGATCTCCAAAGTATAAGGCATTGTGAATAGCACTAATTGAAACCTTATCTTGAGAGCTGAGAAGATTAAACTCCTCCCAATTAAGACCCTAATCCATCAAAGCCTTTGAGTACATACTTAATTCAAAGCATGTATGCATTGCCCTATTTAAACATGAGCTAAAACTTCATGAGTGTTGTTAGTTGATGTTGTTGTAGTTTGTTGATGGTTTTTACACCAATGATGAAAAATAACATAATTCTACATCTTCGATACCTAATTTACAAGCCACATCCTCAGCTTGAGCCTGGAAATTCTAATTTTTGAGAGCTATTGGAAACTGCTATATTTTTGTTTCCATGCCTTTGTTTATCTGTGAGATTAGTGAATTTCCATGGTTTCAGTGAAGAGACTTTTTTCCGTAACATTTCTAATGATTTCCATTTAGAAGTGAAGTTTTGGAAGGATAGAAGAAAAATAGGGATTATATCAAGCCATGCTTTGTAGTTGTGGAAGTCAGTAACTCTCCTTTTGTTTTGTTTGCTGTTGGAGCTTTAGATACACAAATCATGCTCAATGACTCCTGTGTGTCAGTGATTAGGTTCTTTTTCCCGTTCAGCCTGGCTATGTGTGACAAGGAGAGATGTATAAGCTGTTTAAGGTCATATAGGACAAAGTGATCTAACAGCTTTGTAGTTCTGTGGTACCTTGTTTGAGGGCTTTTGCACAAAAACACTGGCCCAGTGTTTCTTGGTAGTGAGACTTGGATCCCATTACATCATAGGAGGGTTTGAGAAAGTCTTCAGCTTGTCAGGTAGAGTTCCTTTTCTACTTAGAAAACGGAATGTTTACTAAGTAACTTTTTTCAACTTTTAGAGCATTTTATTTGAAACCAGTGGAAGAATTTGTTCCTGGCAATAAAACAGTCTTTTGGCACAGAAATATATAAAGCACTCTAATCTGCTCTGTAGTTTGCTCTTTTATCTTTTGGTGAGTTAGTGCTTTAGGATGTATTTACTTAATCTTTAATGATGATGAAGCGCAGTCTGTATTGAAGGAAGACACAAACGTTGTTTAAGAAGCTCATGAATAAGTGTTTCCAGCACTGGGATCATGATCCTGATCATTTTTTAGAAACGTTTTGGAACTACTGTGGTGAATTGCTTAATTGTTTGTGATCCTTTGGTGCAGTTGTTGCTTTAATTAGTCTCGTACTTTTCCATAATCTTCTACTGAGAGACCTAGTTGATTGCTGAAAGGGTGCTTATGTTTAGCCATGCTTCTCCCACTAAGAACTTTTTTTGTTGTTTCTTTTCTCAAGTAAGTTTTCAGCAGGATCACTTCCGTGACTGGGCTGTATAATTCTGCTGCTGGCATGCAGCAGTGCAGGAGTATAAATGGAAATGAGGGAGAATGTTGGGAAAACCAGTTGGAGCAGCTAACATCTTCAGTTACTTTAACTGTAGTACTGTAGGCTAAGAAATGTCAAAAATTATTATCTTGCAGTGTTTTCCAACTAGAAGAACAGACACAATGTCTTAATATAACTCAATTTTTAACAACTTTATAGATTCCTACTTTTATTGAAGCCCAGAATGTGGGCTCAACCAGAAACTAATATTGAGTTCTGTTAAAGTACACTGTCAAGCCTTGAGGAGCCTGAAATGTTCGTGATTGTGATTAAGGTTAGCTGGAATCAAATGTGTTCAGTCCCTGATGGGACTGCATGGTATAGATTTTCTAGTTCATGCTAGCAGAGCATAAAAGCCAGTAGTGTGTTTGCTTTTTAGTGTAATAATACCATGTTTTTTCTATCAGATCACTCAGTTAAAGCTAGTGTTCCTTGGTACAGTAATTGGAAAGAGACACTGATGGAACTGAACACATCCACATGTTATTCAGGTATTTTTTTGTGGTTGGTGCCAATCTACCAAATTGCCCTTTATTCCTTTTTCATGTGCCACATCCACCTTTCCTTACCATCTGCTACAACTGTATAGCACTTTTCTTGGCCTAGATGTGTGGTCCTCCATGTTTTTTTTTTCCCTCCTAAATGAAAAATTGTTGGTGATGGTCATTTAATTTTTCTTCTAGTTGCATTTCTTCTCTAAATCTAACTCATATGGTCTTTCTGTACAGTCACTAAGTCCAGAGTGGTGGTGGGAGATGACCTGATGCTGTAAAAGCACTGTCTTGTTAGATCCTATGCAGCTGTTTAATGTCACTGTTCTGTGTCTCAAATGTACATACTTTCTGTTCCTCTATAGAACTTCCTTCTTGGGAGATAGTGGTGCTTTTTAAACTGCAGCTGCAGTGCTGACTGTACTTAGAGCATGTGTCCCTCTGCAATATTGACATTTTCTGGAGTATGACTCTTTTCAAAACCAATTTAATAAGTTTTCACCTAGTTTTTAAGACTTACATTACTGCCAAAATGCCATGGTTATTGACCTCTCCATTTACAGTGAGCTAGATTTTGATGGTTTTCAGATTTAGATATTGACAAGTTGATGTTATGCCTTCAGTTAGTAACAGCCAACCTTTCAGTAGTGTCTGTTCAGATGCTGCTAGATGCCTTCCCTTTCTGAGTGTGCTGGAGTGCTGCTGTCTGTGAAATTCATCATATTCAGTCATAGTTTCATAGAATGGCTTAGGTTGGAAGGGACCTTAAGATACCTATTTCAAACTGTCCTGCCATGGGAAGGGACAGCTTCCATTAGACCAGGTTGCTCAAGGCTTCATTCCTTCTGGCTTTGAACACCTCCAGGGAGGGCACATCCATGACATCCCTGGGCAACCTATTCTAGTGTCTCACCACTCCCACTGTAAAGAATTTCTTCCTAGTACCCAGTCTAAATCTACTCTCCTCAAGCTTTAAAGCCATTGACACCTGTCCTGTCACTACAAGCCCTTGTAAAAAGTCCTTCCCCAGCTTTCCGTAGCCCCACTTCAGATACTGGAAGGTTGATGTAAGGTCTTCAGGGAGCTTTCTTTTCTCCAGGCTGAACAGCCTCAACTCTTTCAGCCTGTCCCCATAGAGGAGGTTTGTGGCCCTGCCCTGGACCCAGTTAGGTAGATAAAAGTACAAAACGTAACGAATTAGACGTCTTGTTCTGAAACTGTTATGTACAAGTATTACTTAACATGATTATTATGATTTTTCTTAGTTTCTGAACACATTAACAAGTTTGCTTAAGCTTCAGTTCTGCTTGTTTAATGTACTGGAAATGTCCTGTTGCAAAAATACAAACCATACAGGTCTTTGTACCTGAATGACACAGTTACTGTGCACTGCTGTAATATGTTATGAGATGTAACATCTGTAAAAATTCTCTCAGATACTGTTTTTGTTTTTAATATGGTGCATGTTTATTATTCTAAGTATCTACTATCAATGATTCCAGCCCTGTAAATGTTCTGGAGTGAATTCTGGTGTGCTGTGCTGTGCTGTGTAAAGGGATTTCAGTTGCCTTTGTAGCCACTTCCAAGCTTAATAAGGACAAATGAAAAAAGAAAGGGGGGAACCCCAACAAAACCAAATAGTACTTCTCTGTTTGTAGCTGTGGGATTTTAATATCTTTTTTTCTGGCTATGATTCAGCTGCAAAGCAGAAATGGAAAACTGAAATCTGAGCTTGAAACTAAAATGTGGTTGAAATTTCTAGTTGAATGTAGTTTGGTTTGAACCTGAGTTACTAAAAGGCTTTGCTCTACCTGGTGAAAAATATCCTTGTGAGTTATGTTCTCATGGTTTGTTTTAATAACAAACTGTGTTTTCCTTAATTTAAATAGCTGTCATATGTACATAGAGGACTTATTAATGCCAAGAAGTCTTTATACCCCAGCTGAGTGCTCAGACACCAGTTGCTAGAAAGGCTGTAATCTGAAGCTGGAATTTTGCCTCCCATCAGTCTTTTCCACATGAGATGTACTGGCTGCTAGGCTGAGCTCAGTGAGACTATATCTGACTTAGGTGTGGAGGAAGCTGGTGTAAGATGACCAGCCAATGTAGGATTAAACAAAATATATTCAACTTACTGCACTAGGAGATAATTCCAACGTAAAAATGAACTCAGGTTCTTAAGGTCACCTGAGAAATCAAGATGGTAAAGTTTGGGGATTTTTTGTTTTGTTGGTGAGTTGTATTGGTTTGGTGTTTTTCTTTTTTTTTTTTTTTTTTTGGGGGGTGGGAGGGGGCATGGAGTGGGATTTAGTGGATACAAACCTGCAAAGCATTAGAAATTCAGCGAGCTAAATCAAGGAATGTGTTTACTTGGGGTCTCATAAAGCAAATAAATGCCTTCAGCATTTCTTACTAAGGCCTTTTTTTTTTTTTTTTTCTTCACTTGTACTACTTAGTATTTTGTAGGTTTCAGGTGAGTTTACACTGAATTCCAGCTAACTTCAGTGTGATGCCAGCTTATTGGAAGTGGGTGATTTTGCTGTGGGGTCTTTTTTCCATTCAAAGAAAGGAGATGCAGAATTGAAATGGCATAAAACAGGCCTGAAAAAAGAAATAATGCTTCATTGCTGACTGCTAGCTGGAGTGGAAAGCAACAGACAAGACTTTTAATTTGCCATATTCTGTGGTTGTTGCAGATTTTGTTTCCCTTGATTTGATTCTCTTGGAGAAATGAAATCCCTATTGTAAAGGGGCATTTGAAGATGGCAGGTTCACATTATAAGGCATTAGCAACACAGCTCTGATCAGAGTTTTTAGCTTTCTGGAGCTCTGCTTTGCCAGCTGACAGCTGAACTGTTTGCTTTGGCAGGGCAGAGGAAGGGGACTACTGTCAAGCCAAGTCACACTTGCAAAAAGCTTTAGACAAACTGGCAGGGTAGGGTTTTGTTAATCCTTAGCTCCTCTGCATACTCAAAACCTAATTTTGGTTCTCAGTCAGTTCTTGCATCTGCAGCTGAGGCAAATTCAGTGACTGTTAGAAGGATTTTAATTTGTTTTTTGATTTCCCAAGTGCATGTACATAAAGCTTTGGTAAGGAGTAGTTACTCTAACAAGGACTGAATATATGTGAGCCTACAATATTGAGGAAGTTGGTGCTTAAGAATAGAATTTGATTCACAGTGTTCCTGTTTCTCCCCTTGTGTGTATCTTTAGATGCTTTCTCCTTAGACTGTGTTCCCTGCTCCTTCCCCTGCCATGCAAACCTCATCAGAGTTTGCAAGCTTCACTCTTAGATGTAGTCTTTCATTTCATAAATGAGTAAACAGAAGCTTTACTGAAGGTTGATCCTATCTCTTTGTGTATTCCAGCTACTACTCCTTGGTTTGAGTCTTACAGAGAATGCTTTCTTCAGTCCATGCCTGCATCAGATCATGAGTTCTTGAACCACTATGTTGCATGTATCCTTTGGATATTGTAGATCTCTGGTGAAGATTGATACAACTGGCTGCAGAAACACAATGTAGGAGGCTTTGAAGTTCTGCAATAACTCTTTTTGGTTTTATGACTTGAAATGTATCTTTTTAGCTGTGCAGACTCATTTCATAAGGGGGGGGGGGCGAAGTTTTCTTTGTGGCTTTGTGGCTTTTTTTTTAAAAGCAGATTTGGTGTCAAACCGAACTGTAAGCTAACACCTATCAACTGTACTTCCTCGTCCTAAACAGCTTTCTGCTGTGGCTCTCCCTTATGTACAGCAGAGACTTGTGTGTTTGGGGTGAACCTGCTGCTTCCTGTAGCTTTTTCTAGCAGATGGAGGTGGGAGGTTGGAGAGGGTGTTTTGGAAAATTCAGTCGTAGAATCATAAAACGGTAAGGTNCCCAAACATTAGCAAAACTTATTTGTCTGTGGGGAAAATAAAAATATGTACAGTTTCATGAGGCAGTTTAGTGTTTAGCTCTGCACTAATTTTCATACTGCAGGCTTCATAACACTTGTTCGAAACTCTTTGCTGTACTTTATCATTTCAGTGTGGTGGAATAAGTATGTTGGTAGCCATTAGAGAGAGCTCTTTGTGCAGAACTAACTTGACACAATATTGGTTCTAGTCTTTCACTTAGGAATTTTAGTAATATTTTAAATTACAACTTGCTTAGTGGCTGCTATGAATTTAATGTCTTTGATTTGGTGAACAGCTGGCACAGAGGAGAATGTTCCTTATCAATGATTGTGTCGTTGCATTGAGGAAAAAAAACTGAACACTTCTGCTTTTTGCTCAGATGTTGCTGGCTTCATGAATATTTGCCATTGTTGTTGCTCAGATGATAACTTAGTCCCAACTCTCCTTCAAAGTTGAAAACTAGAGGAAAATGGGGGTGAATTCCCAGCATATGTTTGGTATATGAACAGGTGCATCTAAAGCCTTTAGTGACCTCTTAGCTATTATATATTGGCTTAAACTTGGATGCAGTGTCAGAATGGGAGTGAAATTCTGTTTCGCCTCCTGTTGCAGTTGTTGGTTGACTGACCATTCTGCTTCTTCACCAAGACTGAGGCCAAATTCTAACTGCACATACTTCCGTGGTAGTATGTTTTTTCAGGCTTAAAACTTGTCCTTGTCTCTCTCTTATTCTGTACACTTGTCATTTTACGATGTGATCAGTGGTTGTTGCTGGATTCTTCTGGTAAAAGTCCTTAACTGGAATTTAGGTATGCTTGTAGTTTCTTCTAGTGAACCAGAACCTGTGGAGCAATTTCTGAAGCTGTCTCAAGAGCAACATCGAATTCAGCATAGCAATGAATATTTATATCCTAAGTGGTTTATCCCAAACACGCTCAAATATTACGTGTTGCTGCATGATGTAAGCACAGGAGAAGAGCAAAGGTGGGTTGTCAGCCTTCACTGAACTTAAAGATGAACTCTTTGACTGAAACATTTGTGTTTATAAAGTCTGTTAAGATTAGATGTGTAGCAGGATCCCTTAAGTATTATGCTGACTATCAAGGCTAATTTGCTTAAGTATTATTTTTAAATCTGTTTCATTTATTGACATAAAATTAAAAGAACCAGTCCTAGCTTCGTGGGGTGAATGCTTTCTTTGCTGGTTTGCTGAACCAATTCTCAAAAATGCTCAGTTTCACTCTTGCATGAAGGAGTGCTTTAAAAAACAGGAGAATTTTCCTTCTAATGCCTGTGGATAGTAGTCTAAAAGAGTTTGTTGCATACACATTTAAAATAGAATTGGTTTGCTATTAAGACAGGATAAAGACTGTTTTATTTTTTCAGAGCTGACTCCATTTATGAAGAGATGAAGCAGAGGTATGGAACTCAGGGTTGCTATTTACTGAAAATTAATTCTCGGGTGTCCAACAGAGGAACAGATGAACAGATACCAGATCCTTGGAGTCAGTACCTTCAGAAAAACACTATCCAGAACCAGGTATTGTAGTGTTGTAAAAACAATTTGTAAGTTGCATATCAAACCTCATTTTAGCTGTGTTGAATTTTGCCTTAGTATTAGGTATGTGTTTCTACAGAATGGGCTAATAGGGAAGCAGGATGCTTCTAACATAGCTATGGCTTTTTTGTGAGGGCATTAGATGATTCAAAGAACTGTCCTCTGTGCTACTTTAATTTACAGTGAGGAGCACTGAATACTGTCAGGAATGCTAATTGACTTGTGCTTTATGCACAAGAGCAAGTCACCTCAGAAATTCCCTATTGTAGTGAACTTCTACCTCATTTTGATAAATTTTCTTCCGTCTTAATTTTTTTTTTCCCCAGGTCTCTGTATTTACTAAACAATGTGGGTGTGGTGTTTTGTGGAGCAATGTGTGGTTTTTCTGCTAAGTTCTCTCAAGTCCAGTCTGGTCTGTCATCTGCTGTGATGGCAGATGACAGTATGTGTTAGCTCACATTGTTGGGTTCAATTTGCCATGTCAGGACCAAAAATATTCTTCCTTCAGTTTGCTTTTGGCTGGCCCGCAGTGGTAACCACATCTGGTTAAAAGGTTTGTTTCTAGAATCATAGTTCTGTGCCAAATCTAGCTGGCACTGGACAGTCAAAACATCTCTTTATTGTGCAAGCATGAGTAAATAATGTTCCACCATAAACTAATTTAAGTGTGTTTCCGTCCTGTGTCAACTGTCCAGCATGGATGATTTTTATTTATTTGTTCAGGAATTTTTACTACTGTAGGCATTGCAGTGAAGGGGTTGGAGTTGCTTTTAGTTGATAGTGAAGCTGTTTGAGCTGTTTTAGTGACTAAACTTTTCACCCTTACAGCAGGACAGGTTCTTGGAGCCTCACAAACTACTTAGGAAATGGATATGTAAGAACAAACATGCTTTCTTAATTCAGTTCACTGTACCTGAGTTAACTATCATTGATTTACTTTTGTATCTGCACTCTAAATATTGTAACTTCTCTTCTTGTCTCTTTTCTTAGCAGGATTGCTATGAAGATGGTCCTTATACTGTCATTTCAAACAAGAGCACTGATCACTTGATATCAGATGGTTTAGACAGTGAAATTAAAGGTACTTTTTATAATTTGGATCAAAACACCGATGTGACAGCATTTATACAGCTGTCCTGTGTCTTGGGCAGCAATCACTTGAGTGATTTGTTACGAAATTCAAAGAAATAACTTTCTAAATGCTCAAAGCTAATATAAACTCATGTCCTTGAATTAAAACACTGTGCTGATGATATCCAGGATTGGTGTTAATTGGCAGATGCACCTTTAATGAGATGGCTATGGAGGTATGGGACTCACCTGTTGTAAGATTAGTTAAGGTTATTGTCAGCAAACTGACAATTAACGAACAGTAACAGAGGATTGAGTGGTTAATTCTCATCATAAAAGTTCTGTTTAGTTGCTCTGATGTGATTCAGAAACTGAGGTTGGTTTGTTTATTTTCCTTGGTTTTGGTTTTAAATCTGGAAATGGCAGAATAGTGACTTACAAAGTGAGCTGGCTAGAAAAACTTGCCTTGCACTTGAGCTTGTGGATGGCACAGGACGGGAATTAAAATGGAGTGCAAATTAATGCATGGAAGTTTTTAACCTTCTTTTAAGGCAGCTCTGTAGGATTCAGATGAGACACATCATACAATGGGAAAGAAGTGAAGATACCCTATGCTGACCTGACTCAGATTTTTTCATACCTGATTTGAAAGGCATGAGGAGACCTGGTGTATGTAGGAGAGCCTGCAGCTGCCTGAAAAAGAGCTTTCTGGGGCTTCACAGGCTGTGTGTAGTCTGCAAGCTGCAGTTTGAACTTTACATACCCATCTTTGCATTTCGTGAATCAAATCCATAAAGGATTTGCTTTCACTAAGCTCAGCATCGCTCAGTGCTAGTTGGGGCTGGATAAAGCAAGATGGTTTTCTTATTGGAAGGAAATGATAAAGAAGGGAGATTTTTAAGTCTCATCACAAAATGGTGTCTTGGTCTAGTAGAAATTCAGTAGTCATCATCAGTCCTTCTCACTGAACTAAGAGGACTTCAGGGGAGATTGGTTTAAATCACAATTCTCTGGAAGAATATGGTTTGGTTTTTTAACCTTAAAATATAAAACAGAAAGGAGTGAGTGGATCCATTACAGCTATTGTAATAACTGCAGCATTGCCAAGTCTTCATGAATATTTGACTTGGAGTTTAATGTTTTCTTAGTGTTTCTTCAATGTTACTGATACTAGTCAGCATATGTGGGTGTTCTTTGTGCTCTAGTTAAGAACCAAACCCACATATTTATTCATATTGTAGTTCCTGTGATTCCCTGAGCTTTCTGAAGAATTTCAGGAGTGGTGTAATAGTCAAGTTGTGCTCTGCTGCTGTCTGCTCAGCATTGGTCTGAAGTGTAGGTTCAAGAGTTTGCTTATTTGCTTAACAGAGTTGCGAGTAAAGAAAAATAAAAGTGGGTTAACAAAGACATTTAAACCCCAAAATGTTTCATTAACTTTATGCTTACTGGGGTTTTTGTTTAATCTTTTAATAGATGGCCTGTCAAATAACTTCAAGACTCACCCCCTTCAACTGGAGCTTCCCAGCAGCAGTTTGGATAGCACTGATTACACAAAGGCTGCTGCATCACTGCAAGACTCAAAGAAATCCAATTCTGGGACACCTCGTGGGGCTTGTTTAACCCTCACGGATCACGATCGAATTAGGCAGTTCATACAGGAGTTCACCTTTAGGGGACTCCTGCCACATATTGAGAAGACAATTCGGCAACTCAATGATCAGGTCAGTTTACTCCTCAACGCTTTGTGCCTTAAGAAGAAAAAATAGTTGGGGTATAAATCCAGTTACTCAAAAATCTGTTCAGAAATGATTACTTCCTTCTTCTAGTGAGTCAGTGACCCTGTTGAAAACTGTAAGGAAGTTTAAAGAGAAATAACTGAAGTTTTGTTGCTTAATCTGTCTTTTAGAAGACCCAATTTGCATTGGCAGAGTTTTGATACTAAATGTACTGTAAGGAACACTCTCCTGGAATTGCCTTTTGGGAGTGTGGACATGCTGACCATGTTTACATGTGGAAAGTTTTATGGAGAAACATGAAAAAGATGCATACACAGTGCAGCAAACAGCCTTACCTTGGGGATGTAAGAATGCATTCTTAGACATGATTAAAAAACACATGTGAAGGGCTTAAAATTACCTTCAGAAAGAGCTGCAGTTTGCCTTAGGTCTTGGGAATGATAATTCCTTGTGGAAGTTTCCTTGTGGGAATTATCTAAATGAACAAATCTGTGTAAGCTTGCTTGCAGATATGACTGGTGCCCTTGGAATTGATACTCACAATGTAGTGATGCTTGATGTGAGTGGTGATGGGTTAGTTCTTTCTTCAAGTATCATCTTTGTCCAGATTTTAGGTTGGACTAATGCCAGCAGTTAAATACTCTGTTAGATTTCAAACAGAAAGATGAAATGTTTTGGTTCTTAGGATGGAGATGTCTGCAGTTTACTGCAGCAATAGTGAACCTCAGCTGTCTGAAATATGAATTGCCACTTGCAGGAATGTAGTCTTGATTATTTAATTATTGTTATGTATTTCTGGTTTATGGAAACAACTAGGGTTTAGGAAGCCTTACTAAAGCTTGGATTTTTGTGTTAGTGTAACTTCTATTGGTGTGTCTCTTGTAGTGCTCTGATTTTAGTATCTTTTTGCAGCTGATATCCAGAAAAGGCTTGAGTCGATCACTGTTTTCTGCTACTAAAAAATGGTTTAGTGGCAGCAAGGTTCCAGAGAAAAGCATAAATGAACTGAAGAACACTTCTGGTTTGCTGTAAGTAATTGTAGGCCTGTCCTTTAGATTTGAACTGTACCTCACTTGTATTTGATGATGTTCTGCAAAGTAAACTAAATCAATACTGTAAGACTTTAATTGGATAAGTACTATGGTTAAATGTGTGCAAAAATAGGACAGAAGAAGTTAGAGAGAAAGAGGATGAAAGAAACTAGAGCCATCTTCCTGTGATATGTGTAGTGATGTTTGCCAAGTTACAAAGGCTGCATGTTTTTTTTAAGAGTGGCAGTAATAAAAAGAAGCTATGATCTGCCATGAACAGTCTTTTAAAACTACTACAGGCTTTTCGTTTTCTTATTTAAGCCAAACTCTATTGCTTATGTAGCTGTTAACTAATAGAAACTGTAATTCATTTACTGCAGTTAAGTATATTTCTTTTGCAAGTGTGTTCGAGATGTAAATCAAGGGGAATTGAATACTTTTTTGCACCTCTGTTTTATCCTAAACCCAGATTTTAAGTTTAGCCAAAATATTCCTTCTGTATGCTTTGTAATTTTCCTCTGGGACCGAGGATGTTTAGTCATGAAAAGCATTCCCTTCCATTGTCATATTTTAACCACAGAAGTCTAACTAGCTCTTGGACATTGCCTAGCCAGAGTGAATGTCCCAGACACTTGCATACAGCTTTAAATTCATATGTTGGGTGTCTTTGAAATCATAACAAAAAATGTTGTTAATTTCAACTATCTATATTGAATTTGTAAACATGGCTTGCTCCCTACAAAGAGTGACTAAAAAGTGTTTATAAAAATGTATTTGATCTTCACTGAAGTGATTCTTTCAGAGGACAGGAACTTGCCCAGTGTTTTGGCTTAAAGCATAACTCTTTAGTGGATTTTTTTTTCTTTTGGGAGACATGAGGAGAGACAGCTACAGCTTCGTGAACAGTCAGAGTCTTACTCTGTTTCTTTCTCATGCAGCACTGACAGTTAATCTTACTGAGCAGCTTCACTGATAGCTGCATACTTTTTTCAGTGTTTCTTGGCTAAGAGGCATGCTTGTTTTGCATGTTAGTGGAGCAGTGAACCTAGGTAACCTGAAAGTAGGGTTTTCCATGTGGCAGAGGAGAAGCAGCTTCAGTTTTGTCTTTGGTGGTTTTTAAGTAGGGCTGAAGCAGTGTGGTTTTTAGTCCGACTTTGTGAATAGTAATTAAGCTGAGAGGGGATGACTTTACAGAGCATACTTTGCTCTATTTATGCATATTATGACTTTGAATTGAACTCTTTGTATTTATAGGTATCCACCAGAAGCACCAGAGCTTCAAATCCGGAAAATGGCAGACTTGTGCTTTTTGGTGCAGCACTATGAACTTGCATATAGCTGTTACCATACAGCGAAGAAGGACTTCTTAAATGATCAGGCAATGCTTTATGCAGCTGGAGCACTGGTTGGTACTTCATATAACATAAAGATTCTGTGAACTTTTCCTAGTAATCTCTTAATACTTGTCTGAAGGTAACAAAATGCAATCTCTTCTTTCCACCTCTGCTGCATGTATCTAGCAAATACTAAAGAGTTCTCTGATCTATTGGCTCTTGTTTTATGAAGTGGAAAAAAAAAAGAATAAAAATGGAAGAGAGAGTTCTTCAAATGTGCAGTAGGGTAAGGAGAATACCTAGAATGCAACCTGCAGCAGAATGGCTCTTAAAATATTTAGTCCGAGAAGTCAAAACCAGGTATAAATTAATTTTGTAATATCTCTTTGAGACTTTGCAAAATACTTATTTGCTGAGAAGTCAAGACTGTCACTAAATATAGCATTGTACCATTTATTTTTAAGACTCTTGGAGGATATAGTTTGAGTGTGTCACTACTGATCTTCACTGTCAACACATTCATTAATTTCTCCTGAGATTGAACAGCTATGTGACAAAAATAATTTTCAGCAAGATAATGGGAACACTTGAGAAAATTCAGAGGCTTGTTTTACAAATTTTTTAGACATTATTTTGTAGGCTTGGTTAACTTGGTAAAATTTGAACCTTTACTTTGTAGAGCCATGGAAACATTCTTGTGCACTGTCCCATCTTGATTTAAATTACAGAAAGATGTATTTTTGCATTACAGGTAGTTGCTCTGCATTTGCATAATCTGAAAAAGTTGCCTCAATTTCTTAATGAATGATTTGTAAAGGTCTTGATCACGAATTTCTTTACAACCTACAAGTCTTTGTCATTACTGCAGAAAAATTTTGCTGCCCCATAAAGAAAGAAGTAAGATTTCAGAATATATGTACCAGAATTTCCTTGGAAGCTGCGAATGTAACTTCATTTAAGCAACACTCATCTTAAAAGAGATGGTGGTGGCTTTTTTCCAGGAAGTTTATTTCTGCAAAAGTTCACCAGTACTGAACCACTGCTTCTGCCTAGCGTTAGGGATGCAATCAACTAAACACACTTCAGTATGTGTAGCTCTCTTCCTGCTGTCTGGTTAACTACAAGCAAAGCCATGAGTAGGGTATTGTGTTAAAAAGGGGCTCAGTTGCTGTGTGTTTGATATGCTTTTATGTGCCAGTAACCGATTAGAAGATGATCTTGAAGTAGTAGCTGTTGAAACCTGTTTCTCAGTGTGTGTTGAGAACCTGCAGTGACAGTGCTTAATTTCTCTTGCAGGAAATGGCAGCAGTGTCAGCTTTTCTTCAGCCTGGAGCTCCTAGGCCGTATCCTGCTCATTACATGGAAACAGCAATTCAGACCTATCGAGATATCTGCAAGTATGTTGGTTACTTTCATACTGATCCAGTCAAAGTTGGAAGACCTGGTGGTTTAACTTTCCTCCTCTGCACATAGTGCCAAATGACTAAAAGATCACAGAATGATGGTGATTTTTTAAAGAATATCATAGAACGGCTTAGGTTGGAAGGGGCCTAAGACATCATCTACTCCAACATCCTCACCGTGGGCCAGGACACCTCTTAAATACTCAGCTGCTTAAGGCCTTGTCTAGCTTGGCCTTGAACACCTCCAGTGAGGAGGCATCCACAACCTCCCTCAGCCCCCTGTTCAAGAGTCTCACCACCCTCATACTGAAGAACTTCTTCCTAAGATCCAGTCTAAACCTACTCTCCCTCAGCCTAACACCATTGTTCCTTGTCCTATTGCTAGACACTCTTAGGAAAAGTTCCTCTCCAGCCTTCCTATAGAATCCTTTCAGGTACTGGAAGGCAGGTATAAGATCTACCTTCTCTTCTCTAGGTTAAACCACTCTAGCTCCTTCAGCCCGTCTTCATAGCAGATTAGCATTGTGGCCCTCCACTGTAGTCCTTCTAAGAGTTGTGTGTCCTCCTTGTGCTGGGGACACCAGAGTTGGATGGAGTGTTTGAGGAGGGGGTCTCACAATGGAGTAAAGAGGCAGAGTCACATCTTTTGACCTGCTGGCCATACTCCTCTTGATGCAGCCTAGGATATGATTTGCCTTCAGGGCTGCATTGTTTATCTAAGGTAATGTGGAAAGGGATCTGTGCCATTCTTAAGAGAGTGCTGATTAAACTTGTGTTAGATTTACCTGCTGCACTCTTGAACTTGTTTATCAGAGCATTTAGTTGACTAGATCATTTTAGCTACTATTTTTATAAATATGATACTGTCCTCCAAAATGCCCTCAGGCTTTGTTCAGTAGGCCAGGACACTTAATGTGCCAGGCTGTGTGTGGTGGTTTTGCAGGGAATGAAGTCTCCTGTTTTTTTCCTTTAAGAAAGCTAAACAACAGAACATCAGTCTGTTGAGTTATGCAGAACATTTTTCAGATTTGAGGTGAAAAGGTTTTTTTTTTTTATTGTGGTTTATTTTGACAAATATTTACTAACACACTTTTGTCTTTTGTTTTAGGAACGTGGTCCTGGCCGAACGCTGCGTGCTGCTTAGTGCTGAAATCTTAAAAAGTCAAAGCAAATACTCAGAGGCAGCTGCTCTTCTGATTCGTCTGACCAGTGAGGTAAAACACTTGGTAACTTTTTCTGCTCTCTGTTTACTTATCCAAGCCTTCCTGGGTTATATTCTAACCCTTGTCCTATGATATTTTCTAGCCTAAGATGGCAAAAGAGCTGGTATAAAGCATGAAGAAAACTCTTTACACTGCAAATGAAAACAAACTGGTACTTTATCAAATGACTTGCTTGACTTGCATTTGTTATCTTTGGCTTTATAATTAATTTCTTTGACATCTGCTTAGCTCTTGTATGACATTACTTTAAGAACTTGTGGGTTAAAAGCATTAGCATGGCTTGGCAGAGCCATAATGGATACTAGCCTACATATAGTCAGAAGTTCTCTGTAGTTTAAGTAACTAAGCCATTAGTGGAGCTCAGCTGTTATGAATCATTAGAATCATACTGTGTAAGTGAAAGCTAGTCTGAACACTTCTGTAATATTAATTGGTGGAAATTAAGCATGGAATTAGCTTCTAACAGCCCAGAAAGTGTCTGGCTTGAAAAAGGGTGAAACAAATGTAATACCAAGTAGTAGTATAGCATCTTCTATGTAGCTTGGAGGAAAGTCTAACAGGCAGTTAGTTCTGGCTTTGTGGTCAGCTGCACCGAATGTGATGCTTCTGAGACTTTTCCTGGGAGAGATTAAGCATGGAATGAATTTGCTTAATTTTCTGAGTTTCTCTCTCAAGTGTCTTTGTAGCTTCATTCTTACTCTTTCAACATAGGCTTGCCTCCAGAATTTGTGTGAGCAGTGTAGATGATTTAAGCAAGGAATTTAACTGCTATTATCTCTGTACAGTAATTTTACAACTTAAAATTGTACATATTTATGCTTGTGGTGCCTTTTGGCAGTTGCAAAGAACTTCATAGGATACTGTGGGGGTGTCTCAGTATATTTGTAGTCCATCACTGACTACATGGGGATAACCTGTGGCAAAATCAAGTAGATTCTGCTCAGGTTGGTTAAAGCAATATAGCCATGTCTGGACATCAAGAACGCGGTAATAAGAGACTGTGCCTTGTTAAGAAGTCATCCTGGTTCTTGTGATGCAAATTCACCAAGTTCCATTGCTCTTTCTGTTTATTCCTTTGACATTTTAAAGCTCTTGGGTTTTGTTTATAGCCTTAATATCTGGAGGGGGAAAAGGTAGCAAGAGTTCTTTAGAGGTAATGGTGTTAGAAACTGTAACCTGAGTAATTGAAAAAGCAGAAAATATTTTTGTCACTCACACTATAATAGGCTGATACATAAAAGCTCTCCCCTGTGGAAAAAACAAAACAGTGTATTTGGTATATAACAGAGTGAAAAGCACTCCTAGTCCTATTTTCTGTTATATACACAAATACATAAAATGTTTACATACAAAGGAGCCTCCTCTTGCACAAGACTGTCACAACCTCCTCTCCCTCAGCATTAAAATAAGGCCACTGTTATCTTTGTGTTTGTATTTGACTTTGAGGCTGATTTTCCTTTTTCCTTTTAAACAGGATTCAGATCTTCGCAGTGCACTTCTGCTGGAGCAGGCAGCCCATTGCTTTATAAACATGAAAAGTCCCATGGTTAGGAAGTTTGCATTTCATATGATACTGGCTGGCCATAGGTTTAGTAAAGCAGGCCAAGTAAGTATTATCTCTCAGCATGGGAAGTATGCTTGGTGTTTGAAAAACAGATTAAATATGGCATTAGTCTGGAAAAAGTTGCTTGATTTTTAACACTTCTGACTAACACAGCTGTGTGATTCTTCTGAATATGAGCTCTGCATTGATCAGCTTTGTCTTCTATCTGAAATAATGCTGAAAGTCAGTGACTTGAAATTGCAGTGATGTGTATTTTTATTTTTGAGTTTGTTGTATACACAGTGAAAGACAAGGCTTTTTATTGGGATGAAAGAGTGTTCATACTCCTGAGCCAAGAGTGAGTTGCAGGGGTCTAGGATTTCTTAAATTCTTAATTTCTTAGAATAATGGCAAAATTTGGGTATATTTTTCCTGCTCTCTTAACCATATGCTTTTTAGTGGAGGTGCAGGTGTGTGAACAGTTCCTACAAGACAGACTAAAGCATTTCTTTATAACTACTTAGGCTTAAGTAGAAATTAAACCAGTACAAATCAGGTTGTGTTTTACTTTCATTCACATTCCTGGGCAGGCAGCTTTAACTATGGTAACTAAACTCAAGCTTTGTTGGACATAAAGCGCAGAAGTTATTTCTGCCTCAACTGTGACATAGACTCCTTGTTGTTTGAAAGAAAGCCCTGTGTTTCTGGGGCTTGTTCTCCCACTCCACCCAATTTGATTTTTATTTGCTAAGGTTTTTCTTCTGTAAGGACCAAAGAAAATCTTGTATTCTGTGTTGAAAATCTCAGATATGAAGGACAGTAGGAGTATTTCTCTATTTCTCTTCCCCGCCCCGCCCTGGCCTTCTTGGTTTTCTTCATAGAAACTAATGCAAGGAACTGTCTGCAGTAGTTTCCGTGTCTATTTTTATGACAGGATAATACTGACAGGGAGCTGTTGGTCAGATTTTTTCTCTTTATTCTTTTGTATTTCACTCCTTTGCATGCATTTTGTAAAGCTTTGACTTTGTGTTCATGTGACAGCTCTCTTGTTGCTTGTGCCTAATTCTAGTGGAGCAACACAGAGCACCGTTCCAAAAATAGTTTTCTCTTATTTGTGCTTTTAACTTGCTGCCTGTTACACTAGTCTTGAAAAACATGAACTTAATCTGCAGGCTTGGCTCTGTACTCTATGAACCAGCATCTTCTGTGCTTCAATTGGGATTGAGCAGATGCTCAGAGGTGTGGTTCTGCAAACATTACACTTGGTGTAGTGGAGAGGGCTGGCAAAAACTTTCTGACTTACTCTTCAGTCTTCCTGATGCTGCAGCGACAATGAATGGTGAATGGGATTGTTTGAGAAACTAGCTGGGCTGTTGTTTTTTGTCTTGCAGAAAAGACATGCCTTACGTTGCTACTGTCAAGCCATGCAGGTTTACAAAGGGAAGGGCTGGTCTCTTGCAGAAGACCACATCAACTTCACCATTGGGCGCCAGTCCTTCACGCTCTGTCAGCTTGACAATGCTGTGTCTGCCTTCAGGCATATCTTGATCAATGACAGCAAACAGCCTCCAGCTCAGCAAGGAGCTTTCTTAAGAGAATATCTTTATGTTTACAAGGTAAATGACTTTTCATTGTCTTTTTTCCTTGAGTAGCCATTAGTTTTAATACCAGTAATTTCCTATTAAATCATCAAATGATTTTCTGTTATAGCTGCTTTGTTTCAGGGATGTTTATGTAGTTTGTTTTTTTTTTTACTTCAGGTTTCAAAAAGCCAGATTTGCTGCATCTTGTGTGTTAAGTGTGCTTTCACTCATGGATATTAGTGTGACTCTTGCATGTGGTTTTATTACAACAAAATGAAGGTTATGGCTGAACTGTGGCTTGCAGTTCAGCTTCTTTTAGAAGAAAGTGCTTTCTTTTGATAAATTATTTTTGAGGCTTTCGATAATAAATGTTTAATAAAATATAGGTAGTCTACCACCTTTTCTGCTACTGTAAAGTATCCCCTATCCATGTTGCAGTGAATTTTATTCTTTAATGTTTGTTTCACAGATGAGGTGACTCAGGGTTCATGGGTGACTCTGGATTGTAGTATTGTAGTGTGTTATAGGGTGTTCAGTGCTGCTAGCATCACACAGCTTGCAGCCATGTAGTTACTCACTGTCTTCCAAAGCTTGTAAATGATTTCTGTGGCGTTTGCTAATTTATGGTAGACCCTACTCAAGTTTGAGTGCCCAGCTCAGCAGTGGTGAGCTTGTGTAATGGTAGTGGTGAAGTAACCAGAGTTTATTAAATTCTAAGTTAGTCAAGCTTTGCATCAAATAAAGCTTGTACCAACCATGCAGCCATAGTAGTGATTAAAGTGCTGGGCTAAAATAATTATTTTTCCTCTTCCATAAAGATCTCATGGACTTTCAAATCTTTCTTGAAGAAATATTGCTTCAGACTGTCAAAGCAGAAGAAACTATCAAAAACAGTTATTTGAAATGATTCATTCCATCTTAAAAATACTACCTCTTCACTGGTAATGTACAGCATGGGCATTGTGTATTTACACACTGGCATGACCCTCTGTTTTCCTCCTCTGCTCCAGAATGTAGCTCAGCTATCACCTGATGGTCCCTTACCACAGCTTCCTTTACCATACATCAACAGCTCAGCAACTCGGGTTTTCTTTGGGCATGACCGAAGACCAGCGGAAGGTTAGAAAATTTTATGTAAAGACATTGAAGTCCTTTATTTATGGAGCCAAAATACATGCAGGAGTTAGAGTAATTTTAAAAAAATAGTGTAAACCTGATGTGACAAAGGTAGCTGCTTAAATAAGATTTCAAAAGAAAAGCTTGAGCTTAGCATCTGCTTGCTAGATGGCTTCAGGCTTTTCTCTGTGAATATGAGCTCTGCGTGTGCAGATGTGTTATTTCCATGTTTCTGTAGCTGGAATGCTGCAGTGCAAGTGGAACAGGTTTGTAATGCTTTAGCAAATGCTAGGCACTACTGTCAGTACTAAAAATTAGCTTGACAGTTAACTTTCTCTCCTGGATGAAGTGTTTGAAACACTGAATGTAAAATAGCTTCTGTGGATATTCTTATGTAAACCAGGGCTATGCTGTGGGGCTGTAGTCTGCCATAAAATAAGAATCTGTAAGCTGAGTTTATCACGTGGCATGAGAAAGTCTTGGAATTCCACAATTTTCAAATGGAAGTATACTCAGATTCTGCTCAGTGTTGCATTTCCTCTGTGCTTTCCAAAATATCTTGCAATTGGTGACATAGTGACTGTCATTTTTAATTACAACTGAGAACTTAACATATTGTAACAGTATTTAAATGACCAGCGCAGCCCTCAGCTGCAGCTGCTGCCTCTCTTCTCATCTTCTAAGACTGCCTTACTCGTTCTAGGTGAAAAGCAGGCAGCTACACATGTAAGTCTGGATCAGGAGTATGACTCAGAATCATCCCAGCAGTGGAAGGAGCTTGAGGAGCAGGTTGTTTCTGTGGTAAACAAAGGGACAATACCTTCAAACTTCCAACCAGCACAGTTCTGTTTAAATCGCTACTCAGATAACTCCAGATTTCCACTTGCTGTGATAGAAGGTAAAGTGAAGATTTAAACACTTCAGAAATAGTGAGTTGGGTGAATCTCTACAAAACTTTGTGTTGTTGTAGATTTAAGCCAACATTCTTGAGCAAGTTGCTTGCCCATGAATACTTTGAGTTAGGTGAATCTTCAGATCGTGGAAGGGATAACCTGGAGACATCCAAGGTTCAGGTGTTAGGAAGAGGTTCTTTACCACGTGGGTGGTGGAACACTGAAGCAGGTTGCCCAGGGAGATGGTGGAAGCTCCATCTCTGGCATACATTCAAGGTCAGGCTTGATGGGGCTCTGAGCAACCTGATCTATTTGGAGATTTCCCTGCTCAGTGCAGAGGAGTTGGATTTAGATGATGTTTAAAGGTCCCTTCCAAGTCAGTGCGTTCTATCATTCTATTTTCTTGCCCTTTTTTAACAGAACCAATAACTGTAGAAGTGTCCTTCCGAAACCCTCTCAAAGTTCCACTTCTTTTAACTGACCTTTCATTGCTGTGGAAGTTTCAACCTAAAGACTTCAATGGAAAGCATGGTGGAGAAACAAAAGAGCTGGTAAGGAAAGTTTCATCCTTTTTCAACCAAAACAAAACTGCTGCAGTTATGAGCTGTGTGTTAAGTATTCAAAATTGTGTGATATATAAAAGCAGCTGGTTTAATACTGAACTTTTTGCATTGTTTAGATTTTTTTAGATCCATAGAGCTTGAACCAGCCAAGTTAATAAATGTAGTGTAATGAGTATTGTAATGCAAAGCAAAATGCTTACATTTTATTGTATGTGTAGTAGATCTCTTTTGAATAACACTAGCCTTGACCAGCAGAGTTGACCTGGAATGACAACAGATATATCATCAAATACATTTTCCTTACTTGAGCTACTCTATGTAGTGAAATATGTGTCCTGAAAAACTGTCCTGGTCTGACACAGGAACCTCTTGGCATCTCAGTTGGAAGAACAAATAAAATTTACTGTATTATAAATTTAGTGTTTTGAATATATTTGAGAAACTACTTACTGCTGTTTAAGATTTCAACTAATACTGCCAAAATGTCTCTCCAAAGGACTGTTGTCACATTCATGTTTTCAAGGTTTGAATATGCTCTAAGTATTACACTAAATTCTTTAATAATTTGGTTTCTTGGCTAAAAGCATTTGGAACGTAGTGGTCAAAGATGCTGAAGGCAGTGACACATCTGCCTTATGAAGACAGGCTGAGGGAGCTGGGGCTTTTCAGCTTGGAGAAGAAGAGACTGAGAGGTGACCTCATGAATGTTTATAAAGATGTGTAAGGCAGTGTCGGGAGGATGGAGCCAGGCTCTGCTCAGTGATGTCCACTGATAGGACAAGGGGCAATGAGTGCAAGCTGGAGCAGAGGAGCTTCCACATGAACTTAAGGAAAAACTTTTTCACTGTGAGAGTGACTGAGCCCTGGAACAGGCTGCCCAGAGAGGTTGTGGAGTCTGCTTCTCTGGAGACATTCAAAACTCACCTGGATGTGTTTGTGTGTGATGTTCTAGGTGATCCTGCTCTGGCAGGGAAATTGGACTTGATTTCTGGAGTTTCCTAACATTCTGTGATCTCTAAAGATGTTGGAATGTTTGCCATAGTTACAAATACATAACTAAGCCTGTAGTAACCATGCACTTTCCCTTCTGTTCTGCTCAAAACTACTACTTTTAATGATACAATAAATACTTCTGTTTGAGTGACATTGACATGGAATTGTTCCAATTTGTAGTAGTAAATCTTAAATTTCTCTCTTCTCTCTGAAGTAATTGTTTACTGAGCTCTCTAGCTGCTGCTTTAATTCAGAAAACCTGAGAAGCTGAGCATACAGCACCTGCTGGTCCTAGCTGTCTGCACTTGGAAATTTGTATGCTTTTTTTTTCCTGGAAAGATGTAGGAAGTAGTATTTATGGCACTTTTTCTGCCTAAGAGTAATGGTATCTAAAAAGCTATTTCCTGTTTTCAGGGAGCATGTGATGATGATATGATAGGAACTGAAGCAATAGCAGAGTTCTTAATTAACAGTGAGGAAACAAAAGTGGTAAGTACTGTACTTTGTTTTAAAAGTAGTCTTTTTGGTGTTGATCTTCAGGATGGAGTTCAGGCTTGTTATGATCTGAACTTAACACTGAAGTTACAGAAGGCTTTGCTGATAAACGTACTGGAACTTTGGAATCTCATGAGTGTGTATGAGTATCTGATGGGAGGCTGTGACAGGGCAGGAGGCAGTGGGCACAAACACACACAAGAGGCTCCATCTGAAGAGCAGCATACAGTTTTTGTTGTAGTGATTTTTGTTTTTTTGTGTGTGGTTTTTTTTTTTTTTTTTTTTTACTGGGATGGCACAGGCTGCACAGAGATGGAGTTTTCTTCCTTGGATATAGAGTAAAAGCCATTTGGACATGGTCCTGGGCAGCTTGCTCAGGTGGCCCTCATTGAACAGGAGAGTTGGACAGAATGATCTCCAGAGGGCCTTTCCAACTTCAACCATTCTGTGATTCTGCCTCTTCTAGTTAGTTTTTGTTAGAGTTTAGGGTTCTTTTCTGATAAGCATCTCAGGAGTGGGACTATTTTGGTAAATTCTGTGTATGTAGAATTGGCAGTAGTTGTACCCAGTTACATCTGACAAAACCATGAAGTAAATGTAGCTGTGGGTGTCTTAGCAATTGGATATTTAAATGTAATAATTCTTTTTTCTAGTAGCAACAACCACAAAAATTTAACATATCTCCACAGGCAAGACTAAAGCTCTTTCCCCATCAAACAGGGGAGCTACATATTCTGGGAGTCGTTTATAATCTTGGCACTGTTCAGGGTGCTGTGACATTAGATGGGATAGATCCTTCTGTTGGATTACAGACAGGTAAGTAAGTGGTGTTATTCCTTTAACTGTTGTGTCTGGAAGGGGCAGGTGTGGCTTCTGCAGAGCAGAACTAAATTCTAGTGTTTGGTAGTTGATTATCATAATGCAAGGCCCTCCTTCAGGTAAGGATGTGGAAAAAACTGAAAACAGGAAAAGGGTGGATTGGCATCTGTAGCAATTCCATGAGAGGCATTAACCTCTGCCAAACCCATACTTACTGGTCCTTTTAAATCTGTAGAAATTCTAAGACCATTTTTAAAACCCCAAAACTTAAATATTCTCTCTGTGCCATGTTGATTTATAACAGCTTTCATTGTCTCTTTTGACCTTCCTTGTTCTGCTGGGTTTTTCACTTTGTTAGCTTTTAACTTTCATCTGAATGTCTCACTGAAGGTCTTTGCTTAGATTCTCAAATGTAAATTTGGCTGGTATAGTTGGTTTTTTTTTTCCAGCATCTTGACTTAATTTTCATTCTCTTTCCTTTATGTTAACATCTAAATGGCTTATTGATTGCATGTTAATTGCATGTTGATCTGTTTCGAGTCATTCATCTGAAACTCAAGGAAAATTTAGTAGTTCGAGGAAATGGAGATTTGAAATTGTCTCAGAGAAATAACAAATCTTGCTTAGCTGTCTATGAAATGGAAACCTGTAGAATAAGAACATTTAGAGACTGGTGGTCTTTAAAGGAAATAAAAATGGTTTGGGTGACTTTTCCAGCTTGGTAAAACTTGGGAAAGGAAATAAATACATCACCCCCATGCTCTGCCTTCTCCTCTCTTGTAATCAAACTATTAAGGGGTGAAGTCCACCACAATGGATAACTGGCTGGCTGAACTCACACTGCCTTGTGTCACAGCAGGCTTTGAGTAGTCTTTTGTCAGTCATGTAGCCTAATCAATGAACACTGAATGCGCCCTGTAACTGGAGAATCAAGATGGTTTTTGAGATTGGGTGGAGAGCTTTGGACCACATCTCAGGGGAAAAAAAAACAACAAAAAAACAAAAAAGGGAATTGCTTAGGTAAAAGGCAATCAATAAAACTTTCAAAAATTGTTTCAGGGAAGTTTGTTGCCAATGGATTATCTGTAAGAGGACGACAAGACTTAGAAATCCAAGGGCCTCGACTTAATAACACAAAGGAGGAAAAAACCTCAATTAAATATGGACCGGATCGGCGTTTAGACCCCATTATTACAGAAGAAATGCCCTTGCTGGAGGTATGTAGCTACTTGCTCCTGAGGGTTTTAAGCAAATAGCTGGATTTAGATCTTATCAATGTGTCTTAGACTTTGTTAATGCCTAAATCTTTCCAGTTAATTTCTGATCTATCAGTGCCAAACGCGTGGGTTTTGATTCAGAGGTTTGAACGTGTCTGGAGAAGGGCACCAAGGCTGGTGAGGGGCCTGGAGCACAACCCTATGAGGAGCGGCTATGGGAGCTGGGGGTGTGCAACCTGCAGAAGAGGAGGCTCAGGGCAGACCTCAGTGCTGTCTACAACTACCTGAAAGGAGTGTGTAGCCAGGTGGGGGTTGGTCTCTTCTGCCAGGCACCCAGTGACAGAACAAGGGGACACAGCCTCAAGCTGCACCAGGGCAGGTTTAGGGTGGACATTAGGAAGAAATTCTTCACGGAAAGAGTGCCCGTTAGAATGGGCTGCCCGGGGAGGTGATGGAGTCACCATCCCTGGAGGTGTTTAAAAGTAGACTGGATGAGACACTTAGTGCCATGGTTCAGTTAATTAGAAGGGTTAGGTGATAGCTTGGACTCAATGATTAGGCCTAGAGGTCTTTTCCAACCTG
>WBNM01019748.1:934-23997 GCA_013399055.1 Ramphastos sulfuratus
GCCTCTCCAGGTCGCCTTCATTGCCTCTCCAGGTCGCCTTCATTGCCTCTCCAGGTCGCCTTCATTGCCTCTCCAGGTCGCCTTCATTGCCTCTCCAGGTCGCCTTTCAGTCCCCCAGTGCTTCATTTTGCTTCCTTTTCTTGCTGCTGCTGTTGCAAGGGCTCCAGCTTCAGAGCTTTCTGCAAGTCTTGGCTCTTTCCAGCAGCTCTTGTTCAGTCTGAAGCTTTTAACTTAAGGAAGGTCTCTTTATTACTGCTTTGTGCGTGTTTCCTCCAAGCCCTTATTTGTGCCATGGGGCTCCCTCTCTGCCCAGGTTGAGCTGCTAAGCATCCTGAGGCAGCATGGTTTTTCTGCCAGGGAGGGTAGGGAATAGCTCTTGGACTCATCCTGAAATGGTAGAGTAAGATGAGAAAAGGCAAAAAGCTTTTGAGACCCCCGGGCTTGGTTTGCCACGGGTCGTAAAGGCTTCTTGCAACCCAAACTTTGCGGCGGTGCCTGCGGCTTGGCTGGGGATGAGGCGTGGGGAAGTGCCTTAGCTGCGTTCACAGAGGCAAACGCTGGCTGGGGAGCTGGGTGCCTGCGTGGGTCTGTGGCAGCCTGAAGCACTCTATCTGGGGAGGGGGGAGGAAATGCTTCATTCATCAAAAAGAGCTAGTAACTCTGCCTGGGTGTTTTAAATGTCAGCGTGAACCCTGTTGCCACTGATCAAAGCAGGGAAGGGTAGGGTTGGAGGCTGCTCAGCTTTGACAGGTTGGAGATGGTGAGAAGAACCCGTTTAGCCTGGTTTATTTCTTCAGCTTCTGTAAGCAGCAATAGAAATAAATCTTGCTTTGGGAGCTGGGCAGACTCCTTTCTTTCTTTCCTTTTTAATTTTTTTTTTGTGTGTGCTGATAGGAACTCAACCTAAAGCAGCTGATAGAATTACTCACCTTTCCTTGCTCCTCTCAGAGAGGGAATGTGACCCTTGCATCACTCAGAGCAACCTCGTGTGATCACAAGATCAAGCTTGTACTCATCACTTTATGATGCTCAAACTACATGATTAAGGCTTTTTTCCACTCTTTGCCTTCCTTTTCTCTCTTTTTTTTTTTTTTTTTTTTTTCACGAGTGGTTGGTAAGAACAGGCAGTGGAAACCCTGGATGGAAGGAAGTAGTTTCTATTAATAGAGAAAACAAATGACAGAAACTCTTTTCTGTCTAGTTCAGAAAGATGATATGTCAGTTGCAAAAGCAAATGAGATTATGCCCAAACTTGGTATTCAAGCATAAAAATGGAGACTAATGCACATCAGGAGGGATGTAAGAGGGTCTTTGGTCAAGCCCCTGCTCAAAATAGGGCTAAACCTGGAGCTGGAGCCAGCTTTGTGAGGGGTCAAGCTTCTTAGGGCTATGTCCATCCAAAACGGTGGTATTTCTAAGGAAGGAAATCTGAGCCCTTGCTGAAGTGTTTGACCACCCTCAAGGTGCTCTCTAATCTCTACAGACTCAGAACCTGCCTGGATGCTGTGCTAGGCAATCTGCTCTGCATGACCCTGCTGTAGCAGAGGGGTTAAACTAGATGATCCCCAGAGGTCCCTTCTGAGCCTCACCACTCTGGGATTCTGCAGTTGGCATTTCCCTTGCTACTCTTTCCATGTCTCTTGTCATTAAGCTGGGCAGCTCTAAAACAAGTCAGGGACACCCAGCTGGAACCCTCCTTCTACCCCTGGTGTCTCTTCTGCTGCTAACCTGCCACAATCATTGTGTTAGAGCCTTGCCTTGCAGTCCAGGACTGTAATTAACTTGATGTGCACCATCATGGTGCTCTTTGGAACCATGAACTTCAGCCCTGGTGGTGGTTAGTCACTGATCCCTGCTGCACCTATCTGCATTGCATTCGTGGTGTGATCCTGGTGGTGCCTGCCTGCTTATTGGCCAGGGAAGGCTCTGTGCAGGTATCTCCCTGGGTGGATTTAAACTTGGTGATGATGGTGGGACCAGTTCCGTGAAGGCTTCTCAACAGAATGAGTATTTCCTGTGTCCTCAGACTTGAGAGTGGCTGTCCCTGGTGTGCTGCAGTCTGGCTGAGCAGAGGGAGCAGGTCTTGCTATGCTGACATGCCAGCTCACACATCTGTGAGGTTGCCTTGGCTACCAGCTCGTCGGTGGTGGAGAGGGAGGCTCAGAACAGAGGCCTGTCTTCTAGCTGCTTCCCTTCCCTCTCTGCGGAGCTTTTGCCATTCCTTGGTGGAGGAGTGTGGGGGGTTCTGGCGCCTGCAGCTCTGGAGTGCTCTCTGCGTTTCAGCCAAGTACTGGTGGTGCTGTGGACTCTCTGCTTGGTGCCAGGCTCAAAGCCCAGGTTTTTGTGTTTTAGTGGTTCTGTTGAGCATTGGCTCTTCCTGGGAATGCTGGGGGGTGTAGGCGTGGAGCCACCCTGCTAACTCATGCTCCCTCTGGGCAGAGGCTGCTCTAAGTAGATCCATGCATCTCAGTGAAGGGTGAGCTCTTTGGAGTCAGTGCAGCCTCTCCAGTGAGAACTTGGAAGTGCTCCTTCAGTCAGGGAAGTGTGGCCAGAGCTCCTGCTTGAGATCTGAATGTGACTGGGCTTATTTTTCCTAGTTGCTGCACCTGGCACCTGCTCTGCAGAAGAGGACATCGTTTTGGAGCCCCTCTGTGCTGGGCAAGAGCTTTTGGTGGCCTCTAGCTGAGCCCAGTTCTGCGTCGTGCTTGGGTTCTCTCGCCTGGCTTTTCGTGGTGCTGCATCGCCTCGGCAGGGTGGGCTGGGTAGCAGAGCTCCTGGTGCTGTGCTTTATTCCCAGGGCTGGGAGAGTTTGGTGACAGGAGGCTCTTCACACACACACCACCCCCATCCCCACCTACCCCCCCCTTGAAAAATCTGAGTAGTCACGACTGTTGCTTAGAGCAGGAGCTGCTGTCCGGGATGCCTTGGAGGCTGCTGCTAGACCTCGCTCTGATGTCTGTCTTCTTTTGTCTGCTCCTTTAAGCTTCCACAACGGAGCCTTCCCTGGGCTTTTTGTTTGTTTGTTTGTTTATTCATCATCGGGCTTTGTGTGGAAGGTTGGGGTCACCTCATGTGCTGGTAGCCCGTGTTGAAAGAAGCCTTAGCTGAGCAGCTCTGTGCCTGCTCTGGAGTGAAGCAAGGGGTGTTAAAAGTCCACATACTGCTCGGCTTCCACTGGTGGTGGGCTGGAAGCAGGGGAAAGAACCAGGAGGGGTTTGGTGTCAATGCTCTGTGTCCTTTGCAGAAAATGAGCCTCCCTGGGGGACACCCTGCACTCAGCTCCTTGTCTCTGTTGCCACACCAGGCTGTGATGGGTTTCCCAGCCTGGACTCCAAGGAGAGCTGTGAGTACTGGGGCTGGGAATGGGAAGATGTGGCTCCAGCAGGAGTTTGGCTGTTTCTGTGCCTGTCGGTTGGAAACGGCCATGTGCAGCACAGCTTGGGAGGCAGCAGTTGTGGAACCATAGAATCACAGAATGGTTTGGGTTGGGAGGGACCTTAAAGATCATCTGGTTCCAGCCTGCCCTCTGCCAACACCTACTAGACAGACTACTCAAGACCCTGTCCATTTGGAACATTTCCAAGTTTGAAGCCTCCACAGCTTCAGCGAGCAACCTGTTCCAGTGCCTCACCACCCTCATGGGGAAGAATTTCCTCCTGAGGTCAGCTCTAAATCCAGCCTCTTCCAGTGTGAAGCCATCACCCCTTGTGCTGTCACGACATGCTTTGGTAAAAAGTTCTCTCCAGCTCTCTTGTAGCAGTCTTCAGATTGTGGGAGGCTGCTCTAAGGTCTCCCTGGAACCTTTTCCAGGCCGAACAGCCCCAATGCTCTCATGCTGTCCTCATAAGAGAGATGCTACAGCCCTTGGATCGTCTCCATGGCCTCCTCTGGATCCACTTGGGTTGGGGACTCCAGAGCTGGCCCCAGCACTGCAGGGAGGCTCTCAGCAGAGTGGAGCAGAGGAGCAGAATCCCCTCCCTGCCCCTGCTGCCCACCCTGCTGAAAATCAACCCGTGACAAGGCTGGCTCTGGGCTGGAAGTGCACACTGCTGGCTCATGTTGAGCTTCTCATCACCAGCACCCCCAAGTCCTTCTCCTCAGCACTGCTTTCCGTCCATTTTCTGCCCAGCCTGGAGTTGTGCTTGTGATTGCCTCAACCCAGGTGCAGGATCTTGAGCTTGGCTTTGTTGAACTTCATGAAGTTGGCACTGGCCCACCTCTGCAGCATGTCCAGGTCTCTCTGGATGGATCCCTTCCTTCCAGCATGTTAGCTGCACCACACAGCTTGGTGTCATCTGCAGACTTGCTGAGAGTGCTTCAGTCCCACTGTCCATGTTGCCAACAAAGTGTTGAACAGCACTAGGCTTGGTACCAACCCCTGAGCACCATCACTTGGTCATCAAGCCACTGACATCACTCTTTGAGTGTGATCATGAAGCCAGTCCTCACTGAGTGAGAAACTGGGGCAGAGCAGGAGCAGAGTACCTGAGGAGTGTCCAGAGAAGGGCAACCAAGCTGAGGAAGGGGCTGGAGAACAGGGCAGGGGAGGAGCAGCTGAGGGAGTTGCGGGTGTTTGGTGTGGAGAAGAGGAGGCTGAGGGCAGAGCTCACTGTGCTCTACAGCTCCCTGGAAGAAGGTTGGAGCCAGGTGGGGATTGGTTTCTTCTTCCTAGTATCAGGTGATAGAAGGAGAGGAAATGGCCTGGAATTGTGGCAGGGTAGAGCAGCCATTAGGGTCTTGGCCATTAGCCACTTAGAAACACAATTCAACCTCCTTGGACCCCAGTAACAAACAGATACGGTGAAAGGAGGTTGGAGTGAGGTGGGGTTGGGCTCTTCTCCCTAGCCTCAGGTGATAGAAGGAGACAATAGCCTGAAATTGTGCCAGGGGAGGGTTAGGTTGGAGAGGAGGAAAAATGTCTTTGTCGCAGGAGTGGTCAGGGTTTGTCAGAGGCTGCCCAGGAAGGTGGTGGAGTCCTCATGCTTGGAGGTGTTGAAGAAATGTGTGGCCATGGCGCCTGGGGGCATGGTTTGAGGTCCATGGTGGTGCTGGGTTGCTGGTTGGACTGGATGACCTTGGAGGCCTTTTCCAACCCAAACAATTCAGTGATTCTGTGTGAAAGCCCTGTAAGAAGTTTAGAACAGAACAAGACACCCCAGAGCGGGTGCTGTGGCTGTTGGCAGCACATGCTGGAGCCTGGCCCTGCCGCTGTGTTTCAGATGAGCTCTCTGTCTCGGAAGGCTCCCTGCTGCTCTCTGCGGACACCGTCTGGGGAGCTCTCAGAGGTGAGCACTGCTTGCTGGGGGCTGCTCCCACCCCACCTGCCCCAGGCCTTTGGGGAGGGCTCCCCTAGTTGTTAACTGAGCTCTGCTCTTTCGGGGGCCTGTGCTGAGGGAGGGACTGTCTGATTTTCTGCAGGCCTGGAAACCTTCAGCCAGCTTGTTGGGAGGGATGAGAACGGCACGGTGAGTCCTAGCCTTGCTTCCTGGGGACAGGCAGCTCTCCACAGTGATCCTACCCACATCATGCTTGGCCTGAGGGGGGTGTCAGCAGTGCAGCACAACGTCACCAAGGACCGAGTAGAGAGCCCTGAATCCAGCCAGATCCCTGCCTTCTGAGCAGGCAGAGCGCTGCAGCTTCCCCTGGCTTGCGAGAGACCCCTCCTCGTCCTGCCAGTCCTGGGGACAGGTGACCCTGATTGTCGCAGTTAATGGCTGTGTTGCCTCAAGCCCTGTTCTCTTCCTTCCTCCTCTCTACCTGCAGTACTACATCAACCAGACAGAAATCGTGGACTTCCCCCGCTTCCCTCACCGGGGACTGCTGCTGGACACCTCTCGTCACTACCTGCCTCTCAAAGCCATCCTGGAAACTCTGGTAGGGTGCCTGTGCTGGTACATGAGGTGCTTCAGTTGCATGTCCCTTCCTCTGTGACAACTGAGGGCTCCTTGAGTGACCTGGAGGGCTTTTAGGTTTTGAGTAGCTCCTTTCCAAAGATGCTAGGAGCTCCCTGATGCGTAGGCCACTGCATCTCTGTCCCATCGAGGAGGAGCTTGTCCATCCAAGGCTGCTAGCAGGAAACTGGCTTGTCCCTAGCAGCAGGCTGGGGTGGGATGGCAGCATGACCTCAATTCTTAATATGCAGAAGTGCCTCATGGAAAAATGCTTCCATCCCATAGGTTCTTCCCAGTACCTGTGGCTGGGTTGCTCCTGGTGTAGCTCACAGCTGCCTCCTCTGAGTGATTTCTTGGTAAATGGGATAAGGAAGAAAATCCCGATGAGGTGTCTGAGATTCCTCCAGTCCTACTCACTTCCCAAGAATGGTTTGTTTCTGAGGCAAGGGGAAACACTCTTCTCACCCCAGCCACTCTAGCTAAAGGTGTGGGGTGGTTCTGTGTCTACCCCATGCAGAATTAAACCTCCAGGTCTCCTCCAGTGGCTCAGCTGTATGGAGAACAAGGCTTTGTTGTGAGCTGAAGCACTGCAGGCCCTCTACAGCTCTTTGTGATGCTACTCTGTTTGAAGAGTTGTCTCTGAATTCCTTGTGGATCCTCAAGAGCTTTTGGGAACTCTGCCTTGTGCTTTTGGAACCCAGCAGACCTTGTCTCCTTTCTGTGGCAAGCTAGGTGACCTTTCAGAAGGGTCCTAGAAGGATTTGGGTTGGAAAGGACTTCAAAGATCATCTAGTTCCGACACTCCTGCCACGCGCAGGGACACCTTCCACTAGACCAGGTTGCTGAAGGCCTTGTCCAACCAGGCCTTGAACACTTCCAGGGCATGGGCATGGCCAAGCAGGACAAGGCACACTCACTGGTGTCCCCATTGCTCCCCAGGACGTCATGGCTTACAACAAGTTCAACGTGTTCCACTGGCACATCGTGGATGACCCATCCTTCCCCTACGAGAGCCTGACCTTCCCGGAGCTCAGCAAGCAGGTAACCCTCACCCCCATCACCGGGCAGCACCCAGACCCCGCCACGGGCACCCGGGCAAGGCACTGAGCTTTCCACGTTCCCGCAGGGAGCCTTCAATGCCATGAGCCACGTTTACAGCGCCAGCGACGTGCAGGCGGTGCTGGAGCACGCCCGGCTGCGGGGCATCAGGGTCATCGCCGAGTTCGACACTCCTGGGCACACCCTCTCCTGGGGCCCGGGTGAGGAGCGGGCCCTGCCTGTTGCGCTCGGAAGTGCAGGGAGGAAGGGGCTCTGCAACCCGCCTGTGGGCGGCTGCGGAGAGCCAATCATCGTCTGGGCAAGTAGGACCTGGTGCTCGAAGAGAAGAGGTTTGCAGCTCTTCTTGAGCCCGAGCTGGGTGGCTTTTTGGGAATGTCTGCCCAGCCAAAACCACTGTCGTGGGGGTTTGCAAGGATGCCCCAAGTGTCCTGGCCCTTCCTCAGGACTCTTGAGCCTGCAGAAGAGCAGCCTGAGAGGAGATCTTCTCAAGGAGGATAGCTAAAGAAGAGCAGGGTACAAGAGAAGGGGGGCAAACTTCTCTCAGTACTGCCCAGGGACAGGACATGGGGCAGTGGGCACAAACTGGAACCCAAGAGGTTCCATCTGAGCATAAGGAGAAACTTCTTTGCTGCAAGGGTGCTGGAGCAGTGGTTCACCAAGCCTTAGTAGAAGCCCCAGGGTCTGGCAGAAGAACTGCCAGGTCTTCTATCCCCTGTGCTGTGCTGAGGAGAATCTGAAGGGTCCTACAGGGTGATATGCCCACTCTAGTCTGTTCCTCACTGTCTGTGTTTGTTACAACCCAGGTGCTCCAGGCCTCCTGACTCCCTGCTATTTGGGCAAGAGCCCTTCTGGGACCTATGGGCCCATCAACCCCATCCTGAACAGCACCTACGAGTTTGTGAGCAGCTTGTTTAAAGAGGTCAGCACTGTGTTCCCAGACTACTTCCTTCACCTTGGTGGTGATGAGGTGGACTTCACATGCTGGTGAGTCTGGATGGGGACTGAGGGGGAGTACCTGGGGCTGAAGTCTCAGCCTGTTGCTTTTTGGTCATGATTTGCAGATCCTTGGTGTTCTCTGTGGTGGTTCTTGAGGTTTCTGTGCTCATGGTGATGCTGGCTGTGGGAAACAGCTGGTGCCAGGGTGGCCTGAACTCTTGAAATGCCTGAGCTGACTTTGGACGGATGTGGGATGGACTTGGCCATGTCTTGGCCTTACTCCAACTCAGGTTACAGTGTGCTCATTATCTTCTCTTTGGTACCCAGGAAATCCAATCCAAAAATTGGTGCTTTCATGAAGGAGATGGGCTTTGGGGAAGATTACAGGAAACTAGAGTCATTCTACATCCAGAGGTAAGGACAGTTGCATCCTGGGCCTGCAGCTGCAGTCTGTGACCAGCACATGTCTCCTGCTGTCTTGGGGACATCAGATCCCCTTTTCAGGAGCACACCTTGCCAGGCACATCTCCCTGACCCCCAGAAGGGAGGCCTAGCTGTGCTTTATTGGGAGAGTGAGCATGCAGACTCCTGGGTTGAGGGAGGAGCTTTCTCCCTTCTCCTTTAGCAGCACTGTGGGTGCTGGGATGACCCAAACCTCTTCACTGTTTCCACTCCAGGCTTCTGGACATCGTCTCTTCCATTGGCAAAGGTTCCATAGTGTGGCAGGAGGTGTTTGACAACGGGGTGAAGGTGAGAGCTTTCCCTAAGGCAGATCCCCCTGCTGGCTGCACTGGTGTGTGCTGGGGGTGCTCTGTTATGGAACGTCCAGTATCTGAAGGGGGCTACAGGAAGGCTGGGGAGGGACTATTGACAAGGGCTTGCAATGCCACGGCAAGGGGTAATGGGTTTGAACTGGAAGCGGGGAGATTGAACCTGGATGTTAGGAGGAAGTTCTTTGCAGTGAGGGTGGTGAGACACTGGCACAGGTTGCCCAGGGAGGTTGTGGAGCACAACCTGTGCTCCACAGCCTCCCTGGAGGTGTTCAGCACCAGGCTGGACAAGGCCTTGAGTGACCTGTACTAGTGGGAGGTGTCCCTGCCTATGGCAGGGGGGTGGAACTAGATGATCCTTGAGGTCCCTTCCAACCTTACCATTCTTTGATTCTGTGATCTGGAGATGGTGCTGCTGGTGAGCTACCCTCCTGGTGACTTTGTCACGCTGCTGTCAACCCTCCAGGTTCTTCTATGTACCCTGCCAGGGTTGGTTTTATCCCTGCCCAGGACACTCTGCAAGGGGACTTATCCCTCCCTCTGTTGCCAGGTGGAAGTGGCTTGAAAGTCAAGCCAAAGCCTGCCTTGGTTTTGCTTTGGGGGCGTGGTTGGGTCAGGGTGCTCCTCTTGTGCTGCTGTTGTTGCTGCACTCACCCTGTGCCTGGGGTGCTCCCTAGGTGAGGCCAGACACCATCATCCACGTGTGGAAGGAGAGCTCCCCTCCCTACATGGAGGAGATGGCCAATGTCACCAAGGCAGGCTACCCAGCTCTGCTCTCCGCCCCCTGGTACCTCAACCGCATCTCCTACGGGCAGGACTGGATGGCAGCCTACCAGGTGGAGCCTTTGAAGTTCAAAGGTGTGTTCCCCACATCCCCTTCCCATGTGACAGCTGGCTTGTCACTCAGAGGCAGCAGCAGGGCTGGCTGTCTCCCTAATCCCCTCTGTTTGCTGAAGTGTGAAGGTGCTTGAGTGTCTGTGTCCTTGGTTCCTGGGCTACATGCAGGCCTTGATGCCATCAGAAAACAATTCTGCTCTCCCCCAGCGTGGGCTTTGGAGTGAGGGCTTCCAGAAGGGCTGGGTGTTGCCTCCCTGGCTGAGCCACTTGCTGCTTGTGTCCCCATGGTCTTACAACACCCTGTCACCTAGTGCCATGTCCCCTGGCAGGCAGCCCTGAGCAGAAGGATCGGGTGATCGGTGGAGAGGCCTGCATGTGGGGAGAGTATGTGGACGTCACTAACCTCACCCCCAGGCTCTGGTAAGAGAAGAGGAGGGGAGGTTGGCTGCAGGAGCATGGGGCAGGGCTCAGGCTGCTTCAACACTCAGTGATGTGTGCCCAGCACTGCAGGTTTGCTCCGTGTGTGCTGCTTGTCCTTGTCCCCTGGCAGCACTTCTGTGCTTGCCCGAGGCTTGACTGGTCTGTGAGACTCTAGCAGAGAATCATGGAATCGTTGAGTCATCAGGGTTGGAAAAGAGCTGTAAGAACATCAAGTCCAACCATTAGCCCAGCAATGCCAGGTCACCACTAAACTATGTCCCTCAGCACCACATCTCTAGTGACAGTGACTCCACCACTTCCCTAGGCACCTTGTTCTAAGGCTTGACAACCCTTCCAGGAGAGAAAACATTTCTATGTCCAGCCTAAACCTCCCCTGGTGCAACTCTTGTCCTATCACTTCTTCCTTGGGAGAAGAGACTAACCCCCAGCTCAGGAAGCAATGAGAGGAGGTTGGAGTGAAGTCTCAGCCTCTTTATTTTCTCCAGACTAAACAACCTCAGTTCCCTCAGTCAGTTTTCAGAAGCCCTGTTTCCCTGCCTATGGCAGGGAGTTGGAACTAGATGATCCTTGAGGTCCCTTCCAACCTTACCATTCTATGATTCTATGATTCTCCAGACCTTTCACCAGCTCAGCTTCATTGCCCTTCTCTGGACACGCTCCAGCCCCTCAATATCTTTCTTGGAGTGAGGGACCCAAAACTGAACCCAATATTCAGGGTGTCACCTCACCAGTGCTGAGTGCAGGGGAATGATCCAGGCCAGGATGCTATTGGCCTTCTGGGCCACCTGGGCACACTGCTGTGTCCGTGCTCCTGCACTACCTGCTGCTGCAGCCAGTAGGTGTTTTTAACGCTGCTCTGTGTCCTCTCACCCTGCTCCACTCCCACTCTGCCTGTGTCTGGAGTGGATCTTTTGGAATACAGCAGCTCTGTGCCTTTGTGTGCTGAAGGACGTTGGTGGGGAGCGTGTTTGGGAGCTGAGGACGTTGTGTAAGCAGCTTTCAAACTCCTCCCTGCCCTGACTGTCCCCTGTCCCTCATTCCTCAAGGCCGAGAGCCGGGGCCGTAGCCGAGAGGCTGTGGAGTAACGCAACCGTCAGGGACCTGAAGGATGCCTACACGCGGCTGGCCGACTTCCGCTGCAAGCTCCTAGGGTAATTATCCCTTCCCAGCTAGCTGCCAGCTCGTGGGGACACCTCAAAGGCCACCCTATCTGGGGTTCCACCCTGGGGAGGGCCCAAGGGTGAAATGGGCTTCGAATGACCCTTGTTGCTCTTGAAAGTTCTGAGCGTTTCTCCTGCCTGTACATGGGCAGAGCTTGCTTTATGCCATGCTGGAAGAGAGCCCCAGCTGGTGGCTCCAGCAAGGAGAGGGCTTTGTGATGAGGAAGAAGGGGACCCATCAGCTCTTGCCACCCCTCCTGCAGCACCAGCCTTCCCAGGAAACCTGCCCTTACCCTACACACCTTGTGGGGGAGCAAAAAACAAGTCTATAAGCGCAGGATGGCAAACCTCTTCCTCCTTGTCACCTCTGAAAAGGGGGCCCCGGTGGCCACCCCACGCTCCTCTACCTGCTCCAGCCTGACCGTGCCCTCCCCATGATGCCCTCTCTCTGCTCTCTCTCCAGGCGTGGTGTCCAGGCACAGCCTCTCTACACAGGATACTGTGAACATGAATTTGGTGGGTTCTGAGAGGAGGGTTCTGCTGCCCTTGGGCGCTGTGTGTGCAGGAGGAACCATTCCTTCCACTCTCTCCAGAGCTGCTGGCCTGCCAGAGGGACCCTTCCCACCCCCAGCTCCTGCTCTGGTTTGATGAACTCTTTTCTCCCCATTGTGTGCACTCTTCACCTCTTTTCCTATTTTTATTTCTTTTGATCTCTAAATAAATGACCCCAAAGAGGAGGAAGGTGCCTTTGCGTGCTCAGCTGGGGCTTGGGAGACTGTGCAAGGGTTACTGTGAGCTGGAGATGGGTGTAGGGCTTGCTCCAGAGACCCTCCTGAAGGAACATCTGGCTGCATAGCATCCTTTGGCTCTGGCCTCTGCTGCTGTCTCAGAATCTGTCCCTGCAGAGAGATGAGAAGGTGTGGGTGCTCCTCTAGTGTTTCCACCTTGACTTCTCACTGTCCACACCTGACTCAGGCCAGGATGCTACTGTGTGCTGACCTTAGTTTCACTTCTGGGGCCTTTTGTGCAGCAGCCTGGGTCAACCTTGTGGTAGTCCTGTCCTTGTCTCTGTCTCCTCTCACCTGCAAGCCATCATCTCTGCTGCCCCAAACCTTGTCTGCTGCTACCTCCTCCTCTGGATTCTTCAGCAAGGAGGAAACCCTGAAGCCTCTCCAAGGAGACTCCAAGTCCATTGAGCCGAGCAGTCTGTGGATGTTACAGAGTCACTGCTCAGCTCTTCCATCAGCTTTCACCTCTGCTCAGGATTTGGCCAACTGATCCTCTTCCTGCTCTACTGTCCTTGGATCTCCTACATCCAGAAGAGTTGGATTTGGATAGACATTTCCCTGGAGGAGAGACTGGTGGTCTTGTCCTTGGACTGTCAGGGTTGCTGAATTGTCCAGCTGGGACAAGGGGGATCTCTTAAGGAGAAATCCTGGTTGGTGGTCTGGGTCTTAGGTTTTAAATGAGTCAGAGCTGCTGCTGAAGCTGGAAACCTTCCTATTGAACTTGAAATTAAAGATACAGAATTAATTTTGAATTAAAAAGGCTCAAATTGTTGACTCTTAGACTTTTTTTACTCTATTCCCTGGCGGTGATAGATCATTGAGGGTGAGAGGAGAGGATTGTGAGGCCTGACCCCTCGGGACCAGGGAAGTTTAGTCAGATTTGGGGAAGAGAGGGATATTTTTTCCCTCTTTTCAGGGTGGGAGGGGAACAGCTGCCTTCCTCTGCCTTGGATCCTAGGGTAATGTGCTCCTCTGCTTCCTCCAGGTCTGTGGGGAGCCCTCATCCCCCTTCTCTCTAGTGTTTTGGTGGTGAATTCTGTCCTGGTCCTGTGTTTCAGGGTGAGTGAGGGAGCCAGCAAATGATCAGAAGCTCCTGACCCTGGGAGGAAATCCTGTGCTCTGCCCCCACTCCTGCTGCTGCCACCCAGCATCCCCATGACATCTGCTGGGCTTGACTCTGGGAAGCACTACAGCCCAAATGCCTCAGATGTCGTTGGAGCAGAAGCTTTATCTCCTGGTCCAGGTTGGTGACTTCCAGTGCTGCCACACCTGGGTGTCTGCTCTATGGCTGGGTGGCCGTTTGGAGGGCAGGACAGCTGAGATGCCATGATTGGTACTCCCATGCAGCACTTTGTGCTCTGGGGGTGCCATGCATAGAGGCAGGGGGTTAGTATCACCTCCTGGTTTTGAAAGTTGTGGTTTCCTTTTGTTTGTTTTTTCTCTTTTTCCTCTCACCCAACAGTGTAAATGGGTCCCTTCACCAGATGCTTTTGTCATTGTGGGGAGCTGCTGCCACCCGGACTGGGCAAGGGGAGCCTGGCCCTTGGGGCTGGGTGCTCTGCATGCCAAGGGGCTCTTCTCCACTACATTCCAGCTCCCTAGCCTCACTCTGCCTGTCCCCACAGCTCACCATGCATCTGGTCAGCCAGGGATGGGTACTTGAAACTGCAGGGCCTGGGATGCTTCAGCCCCAGTGGGGCCACTATGGGGGAACCTCCTACCCCACACCTTCCACCAACCCCATATGTATGACCCCGAGTAAAATGTCAGCCCACAATCCTTCCTGAAGTGTCAGCACCACCCTCTCCCTAGAAACACCATCTTGGGGGGGCACCTTGGGTGCATCTTCATCCTGGTTCAGGCCGGGATCCCCTCGGCTCCTCCCCGGCGTGGCTGCACCACCCGGCCCCTTCCTTCCACAACAGCTATTTTGGTCGCGCCAAACTTGCCGGGGAGCAGAGAACAGGCAGCCTGTGAATCACTCGGGGCCAACGGGTTTAAAAATAAACCCAAGCGGCAGCGAGGAGCAGCCGACCAGCCCCCGGCTTGCGGCAGGACTACAGCTCCGTGCCGCCCGACCCCACCCGTGGGTGCTTACCTGGCTTTCAGCAGTACGGCTCCCTGCTGCCCACCCCCACCCATGAGTGCCCACCCAGCTTTCAGCAGGACTATGGCTCTGTGTCACCCAACCTCACCTGTCTTTCGGTAGGAGTGTGGCTCTGTGCTGCCGAATCCCACCCATGGGTGCCCCTGGGTTTACTGGGCGACACTTGTGTGTCTCCACAGGCTGGCACACATGTGCTGGCAGCTGTGTGCACTGCGGGCCCTTGACAGGGTGGGCACCACCCCATAAGCTTGTACACACATGCAGATGGGTCCTTGCAAAGCATGGACCCGTGCACATGGGCACTCCCAAACGTGTACCAGTGCTCATGCACAGCAGCATCTTCAGTTGAGGGGCCCCATGCACAGGCTTGCATGCACCTGGGTGCTTTCGAACACCTGCACCCACTCCCAGGCTGGCACACACAGGGTGACAGGAACTAGCAAACATGCATGCTCATGCACATGCTGGCACACATGTGTTTATGGTCACTAGCAAACGCACAGACCCTCACATGCCTGCACACACACATGGGCACCTGCCAACATGTGGTCATGCACATAGCTACTATGGGTCCTTGCGAGCACAGCTACCCACACACATACTGGCACATGTGTGGTTATGGACACGAGGCAGCGTTCACCCACACATGTGTACTACACACATGCTTATGGGTGCTGGCAGATGTGGTCATGCCACACATGTGCCTGTGGGTCATGCAAACACGTGTGCCCGCTCACATGCCTGCACACATGTGCACATGGGCCATGCAAACACATGTGCCCACTCACATGCCTGCGCACATGGGCCATGCAAACACGTGTGCCCGCTCACATGCCTGCACACATGTGCACGTGGGCCATGCAAACACATGTGCCCGCTCACATGCCTGCACACACATGCACGTGGGTCATGCAAACACATGTGCCCGCTCACGTGCCTGCATACACGTGCACATGGGCCATGCAAACACGTGTGCCCGCTCACATCCCTGCACACACATACACATGGGCTATGCAAACACGTGTCCCCACTCACATGCCTGCACACACATGCACATGGGTCATGCAAACACGTGTGCCTGTTCACATGCCTGCACACACATGCACGTGGGTCCTTGCAGACAGGTACAACCCCACACATGCCCATACACATGTGTGCTAGCTACTCCATGCATCCACACCCGTGCTGGCACACACCTGGGTGCTCCAAACCTGCAGGCTCTCACCAGCAGGTGCTCAGGCTTGCCCCCGGCTGCACACGTGTGCACGTGTTGTCACACACACTAGCACATGCTCACACGTGTGCAGCCTTGCACACACAGCCCCCGCACACGCTCGCCTAGACCCCCCCCTTCTCCCCAACATGCTTGCACATGTTTGGGGCATACATGCGCGCACGTACACGCGTGGCAGCGGGCCGGGGAAGCAGGGCACTCCCTGCTGCTGCTCTGGCTGTCATGAATTAACGCCCGCAGCAGGTATTGAAGCCCTCCGGTCTAATTACAGAGATTTCGGGTGCCGGGGGGCGCAGGAGGGAGGCGCCCCCGTTACAGGGCAGACGCAAAGGGCCATGCGGGGCAGCATGGGAGCGAGAAATGGTACGAGGCACCCCAACTGCCCCTCGTGAGGCTTTTCCGTGCGTTCAAAGGCCGCTCCGCGGGGGCGGCTGGTGGGCGGCCGGTGGGGAAGTGCGGGGCTGTTAGTCCTGGAGCCTACGGAGGGCCGCGGTGAGCCGGGCCCGGCCCCTCGGCCCGCCCCGCCGCGGGGGTGGGGACGGCCCGCCAGGGGGCAGCAGAGGGCGGGCCCGGCGCGCCCCGCCCCACCCGCAACCTCCGCTGCCGATTGGCCGTCGCTGCCTCATTATGCTAATGAGCGTGCGTCTGGCCGGGGGCCGGCGGGCCGTGGCGTCAGCAGAGTGGGTGGGGCGCTGTGAGCAGCCAGGCCCGGGCCGAGCCGAGCGGTTCCGAACGGTTCCGAGCGGGGCGGGGCGGGGCGGGGCCATGGCCGCGGCGGGCAGCGGCGTGGCGGCGGCGGCGGCGGAGGCGGGGGCGGCGTTCAGCACCGCGAACAGCGGCCGGGTGAACGGGCTGAGCCGCCCGCCCGGCGCCATCGCCATGAAGGATCACGACGCCATCAAGCTGTTCGTGGGGCAGATCCCGCGCAACCTGGAGGAGAGCGACCTCAAGCCGCTCTTCGAGGAGTTCGGCCGCATCTACGAGCTCACCGTCCTCAAGGATCGCTTCACCGGCATGCACAAAGGTACGGGGGGCACCCTGGCGTGGGGGGACCCCTCAGGCGGGACGCCCTGAGGTGGAGCACCCTGCAGTGGGGCACCCCTGAGGCCAGGAATGCCAGAGGTGGGACAGCCCTGAGGTGGGACACCTCGAGGCAGGGGTACCCCTGAACCAGGACACCCCCGAGGCAGAAGTACCCTTGAGGTGATCCACCCCTGAGACGGGACACCCCTCAGGCAGGGGTACCACTGACGTGGGATGCCTTGAGGTGAGACATCCCTCAGGTGTGGGGCACCCCTGAGGCAAAGGCACACCTGAGGTGGGATGCGCCGAGGCGGGCACCCCCTAGGTAGGGGTACCCTGAAGTGGGATGCCCAGGGCAGCCATGAGGTGAGGCACCTTTGAAGTGAGACACGCTGAGGTGGAACAGCCTGAGGTGTGACATGCCTGATCTGGAGGTATCCGTGATGGGGGGCACTATGATCTGGGGCATCTCTGAGGTAGGGGCATCACTGAGATGGAGGTACCCCCTCAGGTAGGACACCATGAGATAGGGCAGTTCTCAGCTGAGGCACCCAAGTATGGGACATCTCTGGGCTGAGATACCCATGAAGTGGGGATGCTTCTGATGTGAAGGTACCAGTGAGGTGGAGGTGTGCCGGAGGCTGGACACCCTAGTATGGAGTACCCCTGAGGTGGAGGTATCCTATTATGAGGCACCTCAATACGGAGCATCTCTGATGTGAATGTACCCCCTGAGATGGAGGCACTTTGGTATTGATCAGCCTTGTATAGTCACTCTGGTATGGGGCATCACAGTATGGGTATCCTGGTGTGTGCCCCCCTAAGACTGGGGCACCCCTGAAGCACCTGTCTAAGGTGGAGGTTCCCCCAAGATGGGGACACCTGCCTAAAGTGGAAGCAGCTACTCAGGATTCAGGTGCCTACGTGGGGTTGAGAGCTGCCATCTGCCTTGGGGTCAGAGCACCCCAAGCCCAGGAGCATCCCAGTGGTGTTTTAGGGCACCCACCTGGGTTGGGTGAACCTGTCTGGCATCAGAGCACCCACAGGAATTTCAGCCCTGGAACGGAGGCACCCACCTTGGATACAGGCACCCCCCATGGATGGGGACACCCACTGTGGTCAGGGCACTCGTCTGCCTTCACCATGCCCCAAGCCTCTGTCACCTGGCAGGACTTCCCAGGGTCACTGCTGGCCTGCCTGCCACCCTGGCATGGGGTGCAGAACACCTGACACCTTGAGCGGCATCACACCGAGGGGCTCATGCACGCACCGCCGAGGTCTTCGTTGGCCCCACATCCGTGAGCTCGTGCCCAAGAGGCTGGAGCAGGTTCAGGACAGCCAAGGCATCACCTGGACAGGATCCTTGGCAGGCTGGTGACGAGCCCCTGTGCCACGGACGATGCCCGCTTTGGCCAGAGAGCTGAAATTCGCAGCTTGCAGGTCCCGCCGCCTCGGTGCCCTTTGGCCGTGGAGCTTTCACCTGGACTCCGGCGTTCTCAGCCTCTAAAACGTCTCCAGGCACCTCCAAAGCTCCTTCTGTGCCCAGGCAAGAAGGATTCGCACCTTGCAGGCCCCCTCGGCGCTTCCTCCAGCGCAGGCTTCAAGTGCTGCGGCCCAGACCTGGGATTTGCTTGCGGCCGCTCCTCTGATTTGAATGGCATCCGCCAGCCTCCGGCGCGGGGCTGCTCCCGCTCCAAGCCCTCCCAACTTCTCCACAACACCCAGGCGCCGGCCACCTCGTTGCCTGCAGGAGAGGAAAAAAAAAACAAAAAACGAGGGGGAATAAAAAGAGCAGAGAGGAGGAAGCCAACAGACGATTCCAGCTTGGTAAACACTGGAAATGGCACCGGGACTGACGCGAGCTCCAGCGCTGCCCTCCGCTCGCCACTTGCAGCGGGATAATGTTTAACCAGGGGGGATCTCTCCTTGCTCCCCGTGAGGGCAGATGTCCCCAGCACCCCCGGGTGGCCGAGGAACCCCACCCTTGGCGTGTGTGTCCCCCGCTCCCACCCCGCTGCCACACTCCCTCTCCTCCCGGGCACACTGATTGTACTTATTAAGAGTTATTAATACTTAATCAGCTGGCGGATTTAATTGTGCCAATATTAAAAATGCATCAATGTCAATTTTATTCATTAAATATTTACTTTGTTGAAGGGAAACTGTTTTGCTGCTGTTTTAATATCACTTTCAGACGCTTTTGGATGTGACCCTAGCAAATCGTGGTGATGGTGGTGGAGGGGGGGGAGCCCTCGGGGAGAGAGCAGCGTGGCGGCGGCGGCGGCTGCACGGGAACCCAGGCTGCTCCCGCGGGAACGGCAGAGAACCGAACCCCATCCCCGAGGCTCGCTCGTCGTCAGCAGCTGCGGGCGGGCAGGCGAGCGGCTCGGCAGCGTGAGTCAGCGTGGGAAAACCTCACCCCGGGCGGATTCCTTATTCCCGAAGCAGCGCGATGTCGGAGGAGCCGGAGCGCCTCGCCACGCTGGGCTCATCCCGACGAGCAGCAGAAGCATGGCGGCAAGCAAGCCGTGGGCTGCGCCGCCTCGACGCCTGGAGAGCTGCTTCCCCGAGGACTTCGGCTGCGCCTCTCGCCGGGAGCCCGGGGCTGGAGCGCTGCTGCCGGGGCGCTGCCCGCCGTGCTGCCCGCGCTGGCCTTGTGCCTTCCCCCGTCCCGCTGCTCTTCTGCAGCAGCATCGCTTCTCCGGTTTTGGGACTGAGCTCTGGCACTGCCTGCGGCGGTGTCCACCTGGGTGCCAGGGTGCTGGGTGGTGGTGTGCAGGATCATAGCGTGCCGATATCCTGGATGTCAGGTTGCTAGGATACCAGGATGCCAGGATGCTGCTGGTATGCTGCATGTCAGAGAGCCAGGGTAGTGGATGTCAGGGTGCCAGGGTACCAGTCTGCAGGAAGTTAGGGTGCTGGATGCTATAGTGCCAGGGTGCCAAATGCCAGAGTACCTGGATGCAGCAAGGGTGATGAGGTGCTGGATGTCAGAGTGCCAGAATCCTGGGTGCCAGGGTGCTGGGTTGCTGGATGCCACAGTGCCAGGTTGCCAAATGCCAGGGTACCAAGGTGCTAGGGTGCTGGAGTGCTGGATGTCAAGAGTGCCAGGGTGCTGGCTGTCAGGGTGCCACGGTGCTGCTCTGCGGGATATCAGAGTGCAGCATGTCAGAATACCAGGATGCCAGAGTGCTGGATGCCAGTTTGCCAGGGTGCTAGATGCAAGGGCATCAGAATACTGGAGTGCTGGGTGGCAGGGTGCTGACGTGCTGGTTATCAGGGACCAGCTTGCCAGGACATCACCATGTGAGGGTGCTGAGGTGCTGTATGCCACGGCGTTAGTGTCCTTGGGTGCTGGATGCCAATGTGCCATGGTGTGGGATGCAAGGGTGCTCACTGCCAGGCCTCTGGGATACTGAGGTGCTGTGTGGCAGGGTGTCATGGTGCCAGTGTGCTGGATAATAGGGTTCAGGGTGCCAGGATACCAGAATGACAGCATGTCAAGGCATCAGGATACCAGGGTGCTGTGTGTCAGTGTACTGGATAATAGGATCCAGGGTGCCAGGATATGAGGATGCCAGGGTGCTCACTGCACAGGTGTTGAGTGCCCAAGCACTAGGGTGCTGGGGTGCTGGATGACAGTGTTGAGCACCAATGTACTAAGGTGCCAGGGTTCCAGATGCCAGATGTCACAGTGGTAGATGTCTGGATGACAGATATCACAGCGCCAGGGTGCCATGGTGCCAGCATACTGGATAATAGGGTCTAGGATACCAGGGTGCTGACATACTGGGTGCCACAGTGCCAGACTGCTCAGGTGCTGGCTGCCAGGGCATGAGGATACCAGGTTGCTGGTGTGATGTATGTCAGGTTGCCATGGTGCCAGTGTGCTGAATAACAGGGTCCAGGGTGCCAGGATAGCAGGATATCAAGATGCTGGGGTGCTGGATACCACAGTGCCAGGGTGCTTGGGTCCTGGCTGCCATGCTGGCTGCACAGATATTGAGCGCCCAAGCACCAGTGTGCCAGATGCCATAGTGGCAGGATGCCAGATGTCATACTGCCACGGTGCTGGATGCCAGGGTGCCATGATGCCAGTGTACTGGATAATAGGGTCCAGGGTGCCAGGATACCTGAGCGCTGAGATGCTGAATCCCATGGTGCCAGAGTACTCTGGTGCCAGGGCACCAGGGCACCAGGGTGCTGGTGTACTTTGTGCCAGGTTGCCATGGTGTCAGTGTGCTGAATAACAGGGTCCAGGGTGCCAGGATACCAGAATGTCAGGGTGCTGGGGTCCTAGATACCACAGTGCCAGCGTGCTTGGGTCCAGGCTACACAGGTATTAAGTGCCAGGTGCCACAGTGGCAGGGTGCCGAGCCACTCCAGCGCCACATTAGCTGCACCTCTTGCGCTCCCGGTGCCCAGGGCTTTGCAATGGGGCCAGGCTGCCCCCTGACCCACTCTCCCTTGTCTCCACAGGCTGTGCCTTCCTCACCTACTGCGCCCGCGACTCGGCCCTGAAGGCGCAGAGTGCCCTGCACGAGCAGAAGACGCTGCCAGGGGTAAGCGACGCCGGCGATGGGGGCGCGCTGGGGCAGGCGGCGCTGGCACCGACGGTGGCACCCACCGGGGGCGCGGGAGCCGCTTTCCAGCGGCCGCAAACCGAGGCATCGATTTTCTTGCCGTTGCGCTTTCTGTGGGCTCCGACCTCCCGAGCTTAACAAAGTGAAAATAAATATTTAATTATTCGCCTAAATAAAAATCGATAGGGGCCGCCGGGCGGCTGGGGAGAGTGCCGGGGCCTGCGAGCCGCTGCCCGCGCCGCGGGCACCGCACACCGGCTGAAGCGGGGCCACGGCGTGCGCCGTGAGGAGGCTCCCCTCGAGCCGCCCTTGCGCCCGCGGTGCATGGCTCCGGCCGCCCGCGCTGCCCTCGGCGGGGTTAGGAGTTAACAGCCTAAAGGAGGTGCGGGGTCCGGCCCTGCCCGTGGGGCACGGTGGCTCGACTGCTTGCGGTGTCCCCGCCTCGTCACACATCCCCTGCCCGTGTACGCGCAGCCCTGGGGCTGTGCTGAGGCTCCTGGAGCTGTACGGCCCCTAGAGCTGTGCCGGTCCCCTAGAGTAGTACACGCGGACCTCTGAGGCTGTGCTCACGCCTCCGCAGCTGTGCTCCCCCCAGTCCCTGTGCTCACCCCGGTCCCTGTGCTCACCCCTCCACAGCTGTGCTCACCTCAGTCCCTGTGCTCACCCCTCTACAGCTGTGCTCACCCCAGTCCCTGTGCTCACCCCGGTCCCTGTGCTCACCCCTCCACAGCTGTGCTCACCTCAGTCCCTGTGCTCACCCCTCTACAGCTGTGCTCACCCCAGTCCCTGTGCTCACCCCGGTCCCTGTGCTCACCCCTCCACAGCTGTGCTCACCTCAGTCCCTGTGCTCACCCCTCTACAGCTGTGCTCACCCCAGTCCCTGTGCTCACCCCGGTCCCTGTGCTCACCCCTCCACAGCTGTGCTCACCTCAGTCCCTGTGCTCACCCCTCTACAGCTGTGCTCACCCCAGTCCCTGTGCTCACCCCGGTCCCTGTGCTCACCCCTCCACAGCTGTGCTCACCTCAGTCCCTGTGCTCACCCCTCTACAGCTGTGCTCACCCCAGTCCCTGTGCTCACCCCGGTCCCTGTGCTCACCCCTCCACAGCTGTGCTCACCTCAGTCCCTGTGCTCACCCCTCTACAGCTGTGCTCACCCCAGTCCCTGTGCTCACCCCGGTCCCTGTGCTCACCCCTCCACAGCTGTGCTCACCTCAGTCCCTGTGCTCACCCCTCTACAGCTGTGCTCACCCCAGTCCCTGTGCTCACCCCGGTCCCTGTGCTCACCCCTCCACAGCTGTGCTCACCTCAGTCCCTGTGCTCACCCCTCTACAGCTGTGCTCACCCCAGTCCCTGTGCTCACCCCGGTCCCTGTGCTCACCCCTCCACAGCTGTGCTCACCTCAGTCCCTGTGCTCACCCCTCTACAGCTGTGCTCACCCCAGTCCCTGTGCTCACCCCGGTCCCTGTGCTCACCCCTCCACAGCTGTGCTCACCTCAGTCCCTGTGCTCACCCCTCTACAGCTGTGCTCACCCCAGTCCCTGTGCTCACCCCGGTCCCTGTGCTCACCCCTCCACAGCTGTGCTCACCTCAGTCCCTGTGCTCACCCCTCTACAGCTGTGCTCACCCCAGTCCCTGTGCTCACCCCGGTCCCTGTGCTCACCCCTCCACAGCTGTGCTCACCTCAGTCCCTGTGCTCACCCCTCTACAGCTGTGCTCACCCCAGTCCCTGTGCTCACCCCGGTCCCTGTGCTCACCCCTCCACAGCTGTGCTCACCTCAGTCCCTGTGCTCACCCCTCTACAGCTGTGCTCACCCCAGTCCCTGTGCTCACCCCTCTGCAGCTGTGCTCACCCCAATCCCTGTGCTACCCCTCTATAGCTGTGCTCACCTCAGTCCCTGTGCTCACCCCTCTGCAGCTGTGCTGACCCCAGTCCCTGTGCTGACCCCAGTCCCTGTGCTCACCCCTCTACAGCTGTGCTCACCCCCTACAGTTGTGCATACCTTATATCTGTACCTCTCCAATAGCTGTGCACACCCCTGTATCCCTACACCCCCTGTATCCATACGTACCCCATAGCTGTGCACACCCCTGTATCCCTACACCCCCTGTATCCATACGTACCCCATAGCTGTGCACACCCTCTGAATCCCTACACCCCCTGTATCCATACGTACCCCATAGTTGTGAATACCCCCGTATCCCTACCCACCATGTATCCATACGTACCCCATAGC
>WBNM01019750.1:0-28912 GCA_013399055.1 Ramphastos sulfuratus
TAGAGGAGAGATATTAGATCGGATCATAGAAATGAATAGAGCAACCTCCCAGGACAAAGTGAGGGAGAATTGTTTGTACTTTGGCTTTTTATCCCTCTCAGCAAACCAATGAACGATATAGACACCATTATTTTTTTCTTTTTACAACCACTGATCTAATTTCTCTCATTAAAATATTCCAGTTAGCCTCAAACCAGCACACATACCTTTCCCACTGTTGTGCTCCATTCTTGCCTGCATCATCCATGTTATGTGTTTGTATTTAGTGTAAGAGAGGGCAATACACAGCTTGCTGCATGTTTTTATTTGATTTCTGTTGACTGTAGGAGTATGCTTATTGCTCTATGACCTCTGAAATTGCAGATCAGTTTGTTTCTCTTAATTTTTTTTTTTGTCAGTTGCTGTGAAAGTTCTGAAGAACAGGTTTACCTAATGTTGTAGTAATCCATAATAAATTTTGAATCGGTCAGTAACAAAATTACAGAGCACAAATATGGAATAGCCAGTTTGTACAGATAAATGCACTTCTTTCCAAAGCATCATGGGGTATTCAGGTAGTTGAATCTCTGCAATCCAAAGGAAAGAACAAAACTCTTGCTCCAGTAAAACTAACCTCATAATAATTTGCTTGTTTCTTAACATTTGCCATGCCATCAATGCATCTTAAAATAATTAAGAGTCATATAAGATGCTACAGAGGGAGTGTACTTGGTTCTGGTTTACAAGTGGTCCCTCAGACATTTGACAAATAACATCAGTGTATTAGGATTATCAGACTCACGAGTTCTAGAAGTATTTAGAAAACTGAAGGAATGCAGGAATTTGGTGCTGTCCTGGTTTCAGTTCGAATAAAGTTAATTTTCTTCCTAGTGTAGTGCATTTTGGATGTAGGATGGGAAAAACAGTCGCTAACACGTGGATGACTTGGTTGCTGCTGACCAACGTTTTGTACTAAGTTAAGGAGTGGGACACAGCATGGACAGCTAACCCAAATGAGACAAAGGAGAATTCCACGCCACATGATGTCATGCTTAGTACATAAACTGTGGGGAGTTGGCCAAGGGGCACCCCTACTTGGGAACTGATTGGGCATCAGTCTGGTTTACCTTTTTTTTTGTTGTTGTTGTTTTTCTTTTTTCAGTTCTCAGTAGGAAGGAGAGGGGTGAGTGTCTGTGTGGTTCTTAGTTGCTGGCCGGGATTAAACCATGACAAATGGCAGAACACGCACTGGAGACCAGTGCACAGAGGACAGAAATTTGCAGAGGACAAAACTGTGTAAAACTATAGGAAATTTGAAAGACCTCTACTGCTATCTTGAAGCAAACGGGCAGTCAGTGTGGTAAATAGACAGCACGGGTGAGATGTGCTTGAATGTGTTCATTGCCTAGAGATAAAACTCGGTAGCCTGAGGACTTCACTACTGAAATTTGCAAAAGCTATTTGGGAGGATCTCCCAGAAACAAATCATGTACCAGGCAGTTGTCTTCCATTCAGAAAAATTATTCAAAGGCATTGGTCACAGTGATGACAATGGTTCTGTGGTTTGCAGGCATGCCTCTGTAAGGCCTGTCTGTAGTGGTCAGCAAAGCAAGGGCCCAATTAGAACTTACAGATCCTCTAACCAACTGCTTTTATAAGTCCTGTAGTTTGATTTGTGTTGTGTTTGTTAAGAAACCCTGAAACAGTCAGGCATTCTGGGACAGCAGTGTGCATTAGTGCAGGTGCTCCACTGGAATGGTTTCACAGTTTCTTCACCGGAGCTGGCTTGCAGACAGCCCACACAAAGTGGGGGAAGCAGAATTTGACCTCTTTGCACCAATCTGTGCTGCACAGTGCTGTTCCTGAGCCCAAGTGGGATTTCATGGATGGGGCAAAAATATTTGGGCTGCATTTCTGTGCTAGAGCCTCTTACTGGAGTTCAGCAGCCTCAGGAGTCAGAGCTCTTACAACTAGTGTGGCCTTTTACAATCATATATTCATTTTGGTTGGAAAAGACCCTTTAAGATATTGAGTCCAACTGCTAACCATTTTGTTCGTCCTAGGTAACAATGCAGGCCATACAGTCTGATCCAGGGTTCCACCTTCTGGCTCAATAGCTGGTGGTAGTCTTGAACAATCAGTAAACTTACATGGATGTAAGAAAGGCAGTAATTCCATCACTTCCCCAAAAATATGATTTATGTTGTGCTGAAAGAGAACTTGTTCATTAAAACTTACCTGACTGAGGAGAAACTAACCTCCTGTAAGAGAATAGACTCCTATGTGTACAAGAACTTGCTGGCAACTAATCTTGGTCAGTGACATTAATGAATGAAGACAGATTCCTCTCAGAGGGATTTAGTTATTAGCATACCCTGTCAGATCAGCCTTGTTCAACTAAACAGTTAAAATAACAACATAAAAATAATCATGAAAGTGTATTCCCAATATGTGATTCCACACACACATAAACTTTGATAGTTCATTTCCAGATAAATGTCTTGGAGTAGAGGCAGTTCTGAATGAAAAGGTTCCCAAATGCAGCAGTCTGGTAACCTCCCACTTTAGCAGTGAAATCCTATCATGGAAATCTGGATTCAGTATTGCCCTGTAAAAAAAGGCACGCAGTAAATCAAGCTGAAATAAAATGTCATAAATCATCATGAGTCAGGGCAAGGAAGGACAGTCATTTCAGTCACTCTATGAAAAGAATAATGGTTCTGTATTTCAGAATAAAATCTGATCTTTCCATATCCATAAGTCACCGAGCAGAACAAAACAGATTCTGACAAAGCATTCTTTCCATATTAATGTGCAAGATTAATGGCATCACTAAACCGCTTCATATTTTGATATTGTCGCCATAAGCATCAAGGCCTAGTTTGGAAGTCATCACACAGTCACCTTTCTTAATTTGCTAAGTAAATGTCCATCACTAAAATAGTGAAATATTGATGTTTGCCTGGGACTGCTCAGTGGCGAACTATTAATCCTTGCTTTAGGGATGTGTATTGGGCAAGCAGCTCATACAAACAGAAATGTGAAGTGTATCTTCAGAAATTTCTCTCATCTATATAATGACTTACTAGGTATTTCTTTCAAATTTAGTGATAGGAGAGATTGTTGTGATTGAGCAGCAAACAATTCTGTAAGTAAATGTGCAGTAGAAGTACAGAATCTACATATGCCACATATATATATATACACACATACACACGATGAACACATACTACAGTTTCACTATGTATGTTCTGCTTTTAACATCTCTGTGACAAGTATTTTATTACATCTGTATATGCTGTGACAAAGAGCTTGGGTTAAACAGAAACTGTGAGAAATAAATTTGATCTTCTAGACTTTAAAGACTGGAAGTTAGTGTTAATGCTGAATTGGAACAATGTATTTTCATGTATCTTTTCAGATATTTCTTTATTTTGCCTATAAAGTGAAAGTTGTTATTATCCAGTACTTCAGATCAAAATGGCATCAAGCCGTGGGGTTGTCTTACACCTATCTTATGTGGCTTTTCCTCATCCTTCTATTTGGTGTCAACTTATGTAAGAGCTATGCTGACTTTTATTAACATATTAAATCTGGCATCTTTGGCACACAGCACTTCTGTTTTTTGCACAAGGAGTGTGAAACACTATTTAGAAATAACCCATTTTTACATCCACAGGGACGGTGTCTGCTGTGATTTGATATAGTAGAAAACACCCAGATCCATGCCCTTATGCAATAAATACATTAATATTCCTCTCTCATGATCACCTAGCCATAGTGTGCATAGCATCCATTATTCATAGCAGCCAGCTGACACCTCAGCTGAGTCCACTATTTCACGAAGAGGCTTTTAAGATGACCCAGGTGACCTTTACCTGTACTTGCAATATTGTGCTTTAGCAGAAAGATAGAATTAGGGAAGCATGAATCAATGTATTCCCCCTTTTTTTTTTTTTTTTTTTTTTTTTTTTTTTTTTAAGGTCAGGAGGCACAAATATCATATATTAATTTAATTCCAAGTTTTCTTCCTAGGGGCATATACCAGGACCACATCTTTACAGGAGACATTGCTTCCATGTTGAAGCAGCCAGAAACCCTGCAAATATCTAAGGTGGCCACTCGGAAGAATAGGACAAAGAGCAAGTATGGATTTCTGAAACAGACTTTCCTATAGACCAGTCATTTCCCTGGGGCTGCCTGTGTACTGCTTCATTAAATTACCTTACTTATCTAAACTGCTCGGTTTCCTAGCTTACCTCAAGGTCCTGTACACTGAATTTAAGCAAGGCTCAGACAAAAATAAATTAGAGCCTTTGACTCTTTGCTTACTTTAAGAGAAAGGTTTCTAATTCTGGTCTGGCAGTCTGGCAAGGCTCAAAAGTTATAGTAATAATTAACATGCAATGTCACTGTCCCATTTTGCATACACAGCTTGCCTGCCACTAATCCTTATTTGGTCTGCAATAGGAAAACCCACTGTGTGTGTCAGTTATAAATAATGCATCAAATTAGTCAACTACGTGCTGCTGCATTTCCCTGAAGCCCACAAATCTGAAAGCCTCAAAGAAACTGCGCTTTGAGAGAAATGTTCAGGGTTAATATTGCCCTTATCCTGAGGTCAGTCCTTTGCACTCTCCTCTCTGCATTGCACAGCAGAAGACATGCAGAGGTTGCCCTTTGCGGTAGTACATAGGATGAGAACAAATACTAAGAGCTCATGCTGTGATTTCCAGCTGTGTGAGGAGAATGCACAATAAGGGCTGACAGGACAAGCTTCCATGGGAAAGATGGAATGGGGCAGTGTGTGGGGGAGGGGTATGCCCGTGTGCATGGTAAAGGTCCAGGCCTTTCCAGAAGCTAGCAGGATCATCCACTTTGATTTTTACTGTTTTTATGGTTCCACTGAACTGGTGAATTGATTAATGTCATATGAATGACACTAGTACTGAAATGTGATGCAGCTTGCCAGCAGCGAGATGGAGGCCAGCACAATATGGCCATTTTCTTCCCAGCCTGCACTTTTCTTTGATATAAGGAACACAAACTATGTTTCAAAAGATAAACAAAATCAAATTGCAATTCACATTAATTAAATTTCCTGTACTAAACCAAGAAATAAATCAAATATGATCCTGGAAAAATGATTTCTTGCAGTTGGAAGATCACATTTTCCCTAAAGAGACACTTGCACTTATTTCAAGAGAGGGTAATGAAACTATAAAATGAAAAGTCATTTGAAAATGATAAATTAGACTGTGATTATGCCAAGTGATATTAATTATGTTGATAGACTGTGCAAGGAATTTTTAACTGATTCAGTTCTGCTTTCTGGCTTGCTCTGACAAGTAGCAATGTGTCAAGCTTAGTTTGTTAGTGAGATGCATCAACAGCAGTAAGAAAGCCCAAACTTGCACTCTCAGAGCAGTTCATGGTTTAAACAAATTGTGTTTGTATTGTTCATACAAACAGATTTCATTTTGCTGAGTCTTCCATATCAATAGAACAGATGTTTTATTATAAAACATTATTACAAAGAGTGTTTTCCAATGTGACAAGGACATGGAGCACTCCTGGTTTTCTGCTTTGAGGATGCATTGCTGCCTCTTCCTCACCAAGGTTTTTATAAACCACACTGTTTTAAAACAAGCCTCTCTTCTGCCTGGGTGTCTATCTTGCTTTTCCTCTTGATGGCAGTACCCATCAGCAGAAATGAAATGCTGAACCTAATTTTTTTCAGAATGGCTTTCTGAAGACCAGCATGCTATGCAAGATCATGGCAGGACATGTAAGGTGAAGTGGAAATTGGAAATTGGAAGAGCATCTCTGTGCAGTTTTGTGTTCTTGACTATGGACCACCACAACAAGGAATAGGACACAAAAATTATCAGCTTCCAAAGTCTTTGTGCTGCCTTATCATGGCAGCCTTTTGCCATTAGGTAATAAAAGTAAAAATAATGTCTGCAGTTGTAACTTACCTGGAATTTTTATTCTGCAAGGACCACCTAAACATACCAAAGGTACTTTCTAAAGATGAGAATTAAAGACTAGTGGATGCCCATTCAAAGGTATCTTATCAGGTCAAATGGGGTAGAGTCCACTTATGTTTCTTCCTTTAGTGAAAGCATGTCACAGCTTTATAAGATACTCAGTGCCAATACTAGGCACTTTCTCTGCTGAATGCATCCACTCCCCATGCCCAGGTTTATTTCCAGCACAGCAGCTGGAATGTGGATTTTCCATTGACAGTTATAGGATCTAGTTCCCAGCTGAGACTGCATTCATGTGTCAAGTGGAAGGGACTTCTTTTTCTAGTTCAGTAGAAATTCTGCCTGTGGTTATTTTCAAAACACTTAAATCCAAAATGATAGAAAATTAACCTTTGGCCTTAGATGACAGCAATGTAAAACCCACACAACTGTGGGACTTTAGGCCAGCCACAAGAGATACCTGTATGCAAGATTTGCAAAGTGAATCACTAGAGAATGTTGAGGAGTTGAATCTAGGAATTTCAAAATACCATTTATTCAATAAAAATGTCTCTAGAAAAGGACTAATAGATGCAATTAAATGGTTAATCTTCAAATGTAATCTGTTTGAATTCTTTAAGTAATCTTCACAAGCAGTTTGCTGTTCTCAAAATAACAGGAAATTCTTACACTTACTGTGCCCTAGAGGATTTCTGATATTTAAAGACGCTGTTAATTTAAATTTTGCATTTATTGCATTTATTTACTCTTAGGTAGTTTAAGCTGCACAGAGTTTTGTTAACTTTCTGAGAACACAGCACTTTACCATTTGTATCAATCTTTTTTGTTTAGTATTTCCCAACAGTAATGTAGTCCCTCTGCTCTTAACCAATGTGGAAGGGAAAAGTGAAACTTGGAGCGAAGCAGCAATGTGCTGGATTTGGATTTCATTGAATTATTTTTTATTTAAACTTAACAAAGGTGTGAAGCCTCTGCTCTGTATTAGTAGCTAAGCACAGGAAGAGTATTTTGGTTCTAAATGCCTGAGGGTAGGTTGCAATTTCTAGTGAAGTGTTAACTGAGGTACATGCTTTTGCTGTTTTAGTGGACTCTAAAGGCTTCACAGGTTTTGTAAGAGAAGAGCCAGACAGTGTTGCAGCCTTCTCAGCCTCTTCAGGAATAAGGTTGCATTTTTGGTTTACAGCAAAATGATGACTATCTGAACAGGGTCTGTTATACACAGTGAATTTGTAATGAGCACTACTTCTGTAATCCTGCTATAGCAAGGTCTGCTGTGGCACCCACATCAAACATACTGCACAAACACACATTTTCTCCTTTCTCAAATCTCTCTGTCTCTCACTTTCTCTTTGTTGGTGAATGTTACTCCCATCAGAACACCCTTTCCTTCCATTGCCAGAGGCCACCACTCAGATGTTTCCTGTGCCTGCCACAGGACTGGTACACAGATCTGCTCAGCACACTTTAATGAACGCTAAAGAGCAACCGTATGATAGGCAGCCTTAGGACGATGCTGTGCATGATTGGAAAAGATTCACTGAGCATTAAATGATGCTAGATGAAAATGTAAGGGAGGTTTGTGATAGGGGCAGGTAAGACTGATAACCAAATGAAAAAGCACATGTGTTTGGAGTGCAGGCTGTCCAAATAGAGCATATTTTAATGAAAGATACATTTACCACTGTAAATATGTTTGGTCTGCTTTAAGGTGGTAATGAATACATTGTATATTATTTTTCTTTAAAAGTTATTGAAAATATCTGGTACTTCTGGGTCTTAATATTTGAGTCATCAGGACAACATGGTTTTTATTACTGCATTAATGTACTCTGTTGTGATTCTGGTTGCACTCAGTCATTCACTTGGAAATTGCTCGTAACAAAATAAATCACAGAATTATAAACATAATGAAATACATTTTCCAACAGAGGTAAAGGGCAGATACACACACAGACCTGTATGCAAAAAGTCTACGTAGTAAATAGTGCAGTAGACTAGTAATTAATCCAGAGATTTTGTAGCACGGGCAGTGGGTGGACAGCACCTGATGGTGGCTCTAGCTTTTGGGTAAATGACAGATAGTGCCTGAGGAGAGATGCCTGTCATTTTCAGGATCAGGCTTGTATCTGAGCAATTACTAAAACCTTTTTCTTTCAAAGAAATTCTTAAGGAGTTATCTAACACCTCTTGCTATGTTTGCCACAATTCAGACATTGCAAGCTGTGAACCAGTTTGTACCACTCTTAAGTAGATCCAGTAGTACCTTGCCTACACAGTGGGCTTGTGTCTTACAATGTAGTTCAAGGAAAATATAAAACACACCATCTAGTCTGCAGGATAAGGACACACCATGCACACTGTCTAACCTAGGATTCCTAACACTGCTTTTCAGTTTAGGTAGCTAAAGTGATTTTTTTTTTACTTAGAGCATCATTGTATAGTGAGTTTAAACCCCCACATCTTGAGTCATGTGTAGCCATGCTCTTCTCTGGGGCTTTAAGAAAGCCCTCACTGGCAAGAATGACAAACTGGTTTTGGTAGCCTTCAATAGTTAATAGTCTATACATGGCAAGGGGAAGGACAAAGGAAAGTCAACTCCCATGTTTTTTATTATTTGAAAAGTGCATTCATGGTGGTTCTTGACAAAGAGGGAGAGAAACTTGCTTGTGAGAGGACATGAAATACTGTACCCAGAAGAACACTTCTGTCCCCAGCTACCAGCACATGCCCTGAAAATGTCACTCACAAGCAACTCTGCAACCTTAATATCCAAATACTTCAGTTCATATTTTGAGGTAATCAAATTTGTCACTTTCTTAATTTTATATTTATCTTCCTTAGTTTTGCTAAGGTTTTGATTTCTCGAGATCTTTACTTTTGGTTTAAAAAAAAAAGAAAAAAGAAAAAAAATTATGTTTTTGTTACTGTGTCAGTTGTTTTTAAAACTTAGGATGAAGAAATACTTCCAATGCCCTAATGGCTCATGCCCCGTAGGAACCTTAACAGATATCTCAGATGATTCTTGGCTTAGGATTTCAGTTTCAGTCACTACAAGCCAAGAAGCAACTCTCAGGTTTTGATTCTTTCAATATATGTGAAGGTTTTTGTTTCTCTGAGACTTACTTCTTCAAAAAGAGTCTATAGTGACAGCAGCTCTCAAGTGGAAGCCTTTTTCTGATCCAGATGACATACTACTTCATAGTCAATCTATCTCTAGCACATCCTTGCTGCCCCCTCTCTGCAGTGACTCCAGGATGATAGGCTCTGTGATAAATGGAAAAAGAACAGTCTCTCCTCTCCTCTGAGTATGAAAGTAAAAATAGGCTCTGTGTAGAAGATGCTTCTGAAACAGTATTTTTGTGGTCAGGAGGTGATAGGCTGACATCTGACCTGGTTTCCTAAGAAAATGAGATCTGCACAATAAGCATGGGAATCACTGTCAGCTCTCTTCCATTAATTTTGAATCTACTTTTCAGGTTCAGTAAAATTTTACTTCAGTTTATAAAAGTTTAATGAAAACAGGCAGCTGAGTAAAGAGGATAACTGTGTTTTCCCAGAAAGGGAAAGGAAGAGACCAGTCTATACCATGTTCCAGGGAATACACATGGGGGCGAGCTCTTATCATGGCTTCAGAGACAGGAAAAGCTTTGGTCGGCGCTTGTCACCAGAGAAGCCAACTGAAAGATGGAAGGCTGTGGTGTGGCAGGGTTCCTTACTGTACTACAAATACAGCTCTTGAAATGGCTTCATTCCAGTCCACTTTAAACATAACCTCTGCGAGTGGGTGATAGTCAGGGCCTCAAACAGGGCACCACCTCCACTCCTGCAAATGCCTGCTCCCACGGGAGGAGAGTCAAGTTCCTGTGCTAAATGGGCTGGTCCGTGTGTGCTTCTGTGCAGGAGAAGAGGCTGGCAGTAAGGCATGGCTAATGCTTCGTTTTGCAGTCAGACTGGGTGGTGAGCTGTAAAAACCACACTTAAACCCATTAGTCCCCCTGCTCTTCCCTGTCTCTGTGCATAAGGAAGCACTTAGGCAGAAGAGCAATCCTTTAATTCATGAAGAGAGAACACATTGCAAATGCTTCTGCTCCCAAGAATTTTTCATGCAGAAGTGATCCTGTCAGCTTCTGGTGTGCTTTGAGGACACTATTTTGTCTTTGTTTTTAATGGAAGGGATGAAGTAGAATAGTAATAATGGGACTGATAAATGAAAGGAAAACTGTAACCACATAATTATGTCAGAATCAACTAACAGCCATGAAAAGCCGATTAAACCACATTATGCAGATACATGTAACAGAATACTATTAGCAAGTCCCTCGCAATAGCATGCCTGGCAATTAAGGGAGCAACACACAGTGAAAACAGTGATAATGTGTAGTTAAAAATGTTTGGAGACAAACAGCACATACTGTACAGGAACCGCCTGGAACTGAGTATAAGAGTGTCCTCAAAGATACTGCACCCAGAGGAAAAGCCAAAGAGGTTATTCCAAATAGAGTGATCAGCTAGGATGTTGGCATAGCTTGGAATAATTTATATTTGCCATCAAAATGAATTTAATGTCTTATCCACAAATGAAAGGCTGCAGTGCAGCAAGTAGTCTGCATTTTTCAGGTGTCCACAAATTTCAGATTGTGCAGGCTGATTGAGGATTTCTGTATTTTTTTATTAGTTAAAGAAACTTAGAGAAATATTCTGATTTAGGTGGTAAGAATATTAGGTAATATTCCTGTAGCTGCAACCATTAATAAATGTTTGGAAATAATATCTCTCGGTGTTGTATAATCTTATGTATGTGGTATTCCAGGTCAGAGACTTGAACAAAGTGCCACCCATTGAGTTTGATTCTCATTGAGGTATTGGAATTTGTTGTTTTCCTCTCAGCCACCACAGAGAGTGAAGGTTCAACTTTATCCTTCACTTAGCTTCTTCTGCTCACTCTTGCAGAGACTTCTCATCTGCAGTCAGGGAGAATTCCTCAAGAACAAGCTCTGAAATAACATTAGTGTGGAGTTCAGACTTCTTGCAGGCCTTACAAAAAAACACACTCCTACCAGAAACTATTCCATGTAACTGTGGAGATCTCATCTAAGAGAATAAAACCAGTGGGTATTTTTAGGTGTAAAAGGATGAGCATGCTGGAGAGATTGCAGTCCTCTTTATTTTCTTCATCATCCCAGGCAGACTTCTGAGACATGCTACCAAGAGACTACTTGCAGAAAACCAGCATGGATCCTTTAAATGTTCATCCTGCATATTGTTTTCTAACAGACACATGCAGGGCTTTTTCATGCTTTATTTTTGGAGATGGCTGAACTCAAGTGAAGTGCAGATAATGAGAGGTCAGTAGCACCTGTGCCCACAGCAGAGCTTTTCTGAGCTATTATAAAGCAACAGAAGAAAGAGAGTGTGCATGTGGTTACACTTTGATTACTTGGGTGTTATGGTTTTAGTGCGAGAGCAAAAAACCAAAAACTCCCCCACTTCCTCCCTTCCCCCTCCTGCCTCCCCTCTTACCAAGAGATAAGAAAAAGAGGGGGGAAAAAAGTCAGAGAGTTTTCTCAGTTGATTTACACAGAATATTTTACTCCTCCACTATGAAAGTATCAGATCACATCAGTATATATATGAAGCAGAAAGAAAGGGAAAGGAAAAAAATACCACCTGAATCCCAAAACAAGCAAGGATGCACTCGCACACTCAGGACCTGGGAAAGCAAGAGAGCAACCCAGAATCCCCTGTCCAGGATGGTAACATTGAAAAATGTCCTTAATGCATGATTCTGATAGTGGGGAATATTACTGTCCTTCAAACCACTACATTGGGTATACCATATCTGGATCATGCTGGATTTAACAGCACAGTAAATTTACTGCTGATACTATTAAACACCAGCTTGATCATCCTTTTATTTGAAAGTGAAGCATAATATTTTTTCTCTAGCAAAGAAAAATCTCAAGTTCATTTCTTTCGCCTTTCCCAGAACCCACAGAAAACAAGTGATGTCTGAAGTAAGGATGTGTCACTAGTAGCAGTATGTGCTCCTACACTGTCCACCAGAAAGGATGCTTTTCCTGTGAATAAAATAAAATAAATACAATAAATAAAATCCAGTCTAGCCAGAAGCAGTAAACCTTGGGCAACACCTATAACAAAAAGGGTGCTGTGACAAATGAGTATTACTCCTAACTTGTGTCCATCCATAAGTCATATTGTATTCCTTCAGGACATACAGTTCTGACATACAGTGAACATATAAACCTTCTTGAAGGTTTTGCCTGCTCGTGACTTTAAAGCTTATGTGTTTGCCTTTAAAAGAGTGTTTCAAGCAATGTTCATGTAGTCAACAACACTGCCACTGAGCAGTGAGGAATCCTTCTGGAACAGGCTCTTCACACACGCTTACATTCTTGCTGTATACTTCCATGCACCCATCAGCCAAAATATCACTAATGATACAAACTTTTAATTTCACAGATGAAGGAACTTGGCGTCATCGTATACAACTGTAGCTGCCTGGTCCTGGATTTACAAAGGATATTTGCCCTGTATAGCTCACTAAGATATAAGAATAAAATTCCTCCAAGTTGGTCTAAGAGACTGTACGGAGTGTACGATACTCAGAATAAACTGACACTCCAGCTGAACGAGACCAAATCAGAAGCTTATGTGTCGGTAAGTTCTGAAATGAATTGCAGAGGGAGGTAAGAAACTTACTTAACTCACCAGATTTTCTGAATACCTGGAAATTGAACATTGTTTTACTATCCTAATATTGCCCTGTACAAATGATATAAAGTAGTGACACTGGGTTAGATAGGTGTTAGCAGCATCTCAAAAAAAAACTCAAATGTCTTAACCAATATAGGGATATTCACAGTTCCTTGCAGTAAGTCCATCATAATGCTGTCTTCTCACTAACACACTATTAGAGAGAAATTGCCATGAGAAGCCATTTCCATTATTAGGAACATACATGGTGTAAATTGAGCCCATACTTAAGTATTTCTCTATGGCTCTAACTAAAAAAGATGCACATTACGGCTATGTCCTTAACCAAATACAGCTACTAAAACTGAGATGCATGCAAGTGACTGGAAACTCAACTATATAGATAAGACTACTACAGCTGTCATCCACACAAGACAGAACATGTTTGATGGTCTCATAATACTGGAAAACCAAATTGTTGTGTTGTCTGGGAGAACAGCTATTCCAATAGGTTTACTTCTGTGGAGAAGTCTGTCATTGAAAGGTTTTTTAAAAGTTAGTTGACTTTTCTCATGGTGCAGAACAGACCAATACTGTTTTTATTCGTTCTGCTTTCTGTAACATTGTTCATACTTCCAGGTTGCTAGGACTGAAGATGCTGCAGGATTTCATTTGACCATTACTTTTCTTCCCTCTCTCTATAATCTTTGGCACTTTTCCTTGTGTTCAAAATATAGGTAGGCTCTTCAAATTAGATTATTTATTTACACTACTAAGTAGAAAGTGAATGACTTAGGAGGAAATGTACTGTTTAACCAGACATCTAAAATGATATGGAATAAGCTTGATATCAGAGCTTGCATTTTAAACAATGCGATATACACAAGCATTTGTCTTCTTCACCCTGTTCCTTTAAAAGCATTCATAGTTCTGTATCATTGTCTACTTTAGTTTTATTTTAAAATTGTGACATCTAAAAACTTTAGAATTCAAGCATCAGTCCCCATGGAAGCACTGTCTGTGTGTGTCATTTTAATGAGAAGAAACAGAACAGTCCTCCATCTTTGCAGTGATGTAGCAAGGCCAGAAAAGGGAGTACACAGAGTGACAGAAATGATGAAAGCTGTGCAGTGACTTTCATTTTGGAGTTAATTACATGACTAAAACCAACACCTTCAAAATCAGGAATATAATGAAATTGCTAAGAGTTACTTACTATTCTATATGAAACAAGGCGCATATTTTCTCTATGGCTCTAACTCAAAAAGATGCACATTACAGCTATGTCCTTAACCAAATGCAGCTACTAAAACTGAGATGCATGCAAGTGAGTTGGTTATGCGTAAAAGGACACAAGGCGCATAGCATGCTCTTAAGTGTACAGCAGTGGATATTGGTGCAGATGAGTGGTTATACAGGGCAGTGTTTACTTCACTTGCTGGGAGCCAGGCAACATTTATGCATCCAGGATTTTTCACCTTTATGAGCAGTGGAGCCTGAGAGCTATTTTGGAGTGAAAAATCTGGAAGTGCCTAAGACAGCCAAAATTAATAGCTGTCTGAGGAGACATACACTACCACTGATACTGCAGTCTTAAGGATTAGCTGAAATTAGAGATTGACTTTTGGACAGTCAGCTAAGGAACTGTGAAATGAACTCCTACTCCCTTCTAAGCAATCTGTAAGAAGTGGAGAAATCCTGCTGAAAACCAGGCCTAGAGGGGCACACAGTAAGGAAAGCTGAGTCAGGCCAACTTTAAGGAATGCAGGATCCTAGGCAAAGACAGATGGAGAGAGACTCTAGAAATTCTAAACTGCTCTTTCGCAGTTTGCAGAAAGTCCATTTCTTCTACGTGAATTGTATTTTTATCTTTTCTGTGGGAAATAAAAGCCTCTTGTCTTGAAATTCCACTTCAGAATGCAGAAGGAAAGAGTCACTGGTACTCAGAAGCTCAAATCAGTGAAGTCCCGCTCCAAGAACTACTTGAATTTTCTTCCTGAAAGCAAATTCTTACCTGCTAGAAAGTTCTCTGGTTTTGCCATTATGTAAGGGAGTCCTAGAGTTGGTGGAACAAATACTAATATTGCTGTCTGTTTCTGAACTAGTGACAAGAAGAAAATATCCACAAGCCAAGCAGTTCACTTATTACCCTCACTGTTCTGTCTGTCAGCAGGGCTGATGATGTTGCCCTTGTCCAGTGCTCTGCTGCTCCTTCCCCCAGGTCTGCTTTTTTTCCCTTTCATTTTGGAGCAGTCACCAGTCTGAGCAGGAGCATGGCAAGATACTGTTCCCAGCAAGAATAAAGCCCTCTTTTTGGTAGGAGGAAGTATCATAGATTCATAGAATGGTTTAGGTTGGAAGGGACCTCAAGGATCATCTAGTTCCAACCACCTGCCATAGGCAGGGACACCTCCCGCTAGAACAGGTCACTCAAGCTTCATCCAACCTGGCCTTGAATACCTCCAGGGAGAGAGCAGCCACAACCTCCCTGGGCAACCTGTTCCAGTGTTTCACCACCCTCACTATAAAGAACTTCCTCCTGACATCCAGTCTAAATCTCCCCTCTGCCAGTTTAAACCCATTACTCCTTGTCCTGTCATTAGAAAACTTTATAAGTAGTCCCTCCCCAGCCCTCCTGTAGGCTCCCTTCGGATACTGGAAGGCCACTACAAGGTCTCATCAAAGCCTTTGCTTCTCCAGGCTAAAGAGCCTCAAGTCTTGTAGCCTGTCCTCATAGGAGAGCTGCTCCAGCCTTCTGATTATCCGGGATGTTTGGTCAAAATAACAAGTACTATACAATTAATAGGTCCTAAAACAATCTGTGACCACAGTGGGTTGTCAGCCATGCCACAGGTTTACAAGTGGAATACAGAAATGCTTGTGTTACAGTGAGAGCTTTAACAGAAGTTTTTCTCCTAATTATCTTCATAATGTCTCTCAATTTCTGGTCTTCATATTGAATGCATCTGAAAAAGTTAACACATAAGAACTTCTTTCTCCTGCTGTTCTGTAACTTAATACTTCTATTCAAGAAAATAGTAAGAGAGTAGGAATAAAATCTCAGTGCAATAGCCTCCCAAAAGTTTATGATAATAGACATAAATTATATTTATCAAAATCTCGCGTTGAAAATCATTCTCTGAAAATGTATTTCACTTTCAACATTTGTGCAACAAGTGGCATAGCATGCAGTCGTTTAATTTTTTTGTTATACTCAGGAATCATGGCGTAGCGTTGCTTAGCAACGAAATCATCTTCCAGACTGTCTGATAAAATGTAAGAGGGTTTGGTGGTTTCTCTACATGTTCAGGAATGGATCTGGAATATTGGTCTTGAAATCTTGCTATAGTTAATTTTCTGAATCCTTAAGAACCATCAGTCAATGGTTTAAAAAAAAACTATGATAAGTATTGTATTGAAACAAAACAAGACTAATCAAACCCCCAGGATCTGTCCCTAAAGAAATCATATTCATCTTCATGTCAGCTGCATCCCAAGTAGATAACAAAGGCAAGAAGGTAATATAGCAGTAGGAAGGCAGTGGTCTGGCAGGGCCAGCTGTAAAGGGAAGGGAGAAGTGGCACCTGCTGTAGCTTGATAAAGTGGCTTTAAGAACCTCTGCTCCCAGGAACTGTATTGTTGCCTGTGAGCAACTTGGCATGTGGCTCTGCTTCTCTCTTGGTACTTTGGCAGAAGAGCAAAAAGTCCTGGGCCTCTCTGCCATGGATGGGTGATTCCTCTTTGCTTCACCTTGCTGACTGACACCTTCAATAGATGCAAGGTAGAAAAACTGAAATCTGGGCTTACCACTTACTGGCTCATCACCACGTAAAGGGTAGGTAATTTGATACCAGAAACTAGGTTTTAAAGATAAGCTTCTTGTAAAACTGCAGCATCTCCCTGCAATGGTGGCTGAGCAAATGGTGGCTTTTTATCAAACTCCAAACAGAACTAACATAATTGACTTAATTTCTGGTCACAACTGATGCATTAGGCTCATGTGGCAAAATCTAATGGTAAGCAGTTGATTTGTTTGGGAATTAATATGATGAGGCAGGAATTATAAAAATATAGTTATTTTTATTTTCCTGAAAGCTCCACCCCAAAACTACATCCAAAACTAGTTAAATTCTATTTACAGGTTCCAATTTGGTCAGGAATTTCCACAAGGATGCTTAATAGGCAATTTGGGTAATTTGGGAAAGTCAGGAAATGGAAAAGGCTAAGCCACAAGATAGCTTTACCTCACTTAGAAAATCAGAGACAGAACAGAACCTAGGGAAAAGCTGAAACTCTGACTCGTGAAGGCAGAGTAGGATTTTGGAGACACTCCCTGGATTCCTTTGCAGCAGCCTCTGGAACTGCAGTTTATAATCCACACAGCACTTAAATCCAACGCAAATGAGACCCACCAAAGTCAAAGTGTCTGTAGACACAGCTTCTACAAGGCAACTCTCGTGGAGCAGCACTGCCTTAGCAGTGCAGGGACAGCCGCACTGCTGGCACGTTCTGTCAACAGCGGCAGTTTACAGCAGAGGCAGGTTCCTTCCAGCTCTGGGTAGCGAGCAGGAAGCCAGGATGTGGTAGTCTGGGGAGAAGCTGGGTCCGGGTGCTACAGGCAACTGTCTCAAATGGACCTAATGGACTTGCCAGATTTGTGGAACTGCGTGAGAACCATGGAACTGTGCAAAAGCAAGCCATGCACGCTTTTTTCCCCCTCACTCTATTTAAATCTTTCCTAGACAGTGTGTCCAATGCCAGTATATCCTGGGCACAAAGAATCCAGCCAATCATAATCTCAGATTCTAGTGCAGGCTTTCCCACCAGTCAGTACATGTGTGGAAAAAGGCTGCCTTTTGCTGTTCCCAGTTTAAGCCTGGAAGGGGGCAGGGAGAAAAGCAGTTTCACATTGCCTTCTTCCCCCATTCAAACCTCTGCTAACGGAGGTGGGGGGAAGGGAGTTTGGAGCGCCCACTACAGCAGTCCTGAAACTTGTTGGAACAAAATTCTTTGAAATGTAACTTCAACTTTGGTTACAGTAGATGTTTTGAAGTTTGTGTCTTCTGCATTTTACCCACAGTTACATCCAAATGGTGAGGCTCCCAAGGGAACATTAAGCAAATACCTCTGCTTTGTACCTTTCGAGTATTCTAGCAGGACAGCTGAAGGTATCAGTTAATATTTTCTATTAAAAGAAAGGATACTACTTGCCAACTTAGGAAGAATGAGGGGAAGAGAAAAATAAATCACTTACTTTAAATGGCATATTTGAACTTTTCCTTTCACAGAATTCACCTAAACTCTTCTGCCCAAAGGACAGAGTCCTGGACATCGAAGCTATATACAGTGTTATCGATGAGGCGAAACAGTTTGTGTACATAGCTGTCATGGACTACTTGCCTATCGTCATCGACACCAATGCTAAACGGTGAGTGTCCGTGTCCAGGACTAAAACATTATCAGAGTGCCAATAAAGTCTGCTGCAGAAAGTGAACTCACAGGAGATTAGTTACTACTGTGGACCATTTTCTTGGGGCCCAATTCTGCTCTTATTGAAATCAGTGAGAGTTCTGCCATTGACTTAAATGGGAGCAGAATTGGGACCTAAGAAGACTTTTACAATTTTGGGTCCTAAGCTTTGGATCTGCCTATCGAAGGAGATCAGAAATTGTCTAGTCCGGCCATCTGCAAGTGACTGAGACTCAGAAACACAAGAACCTGCTTATACATTAATCCTATTTCTTATCCTGTTATATTCACTATCTTGATATCACAGCTGCTGGCATTTTATGAGCATCATCTCATTCAACATGAGAAGTGTGTGTGTGTGTGCATGTTAGGAGAGAAGAACACGTGGGTTGTCGTATACAGAGTGGGAGATGTCATTATTTTGTTGAAATATTTATGAAAAATCCAAATTCAACATAGATTACATTAGAATTGAATCCCATTTTGGTTAACTAACCAAAAAAACAAATGAAACCAATCAATTTTTAAGCATCCTGTTTGTATGAACCATTTAAAAGCACTCAAGACCCAAACCTGGAGCCACAATGTAATAAAATCATTCAACTCAGGAGGCAAGTATCCAGTGGTCTTTCCAGTTGTCAGTAACATTCACAATGCATTCCACATCTAGCAAAACTCACCATTCCATCCATGCACTTTGTTTGAACACAGTTAAGCCGAACTAAACATGGCACTGTGTGCATTTTTCCAGTTTTGCTTAATTAAAAGATGTTTTGTTGGATTTTTAAAAATAGCCTATTTGGCTGATATCAAACATAAGCTGTTTCAAGTCTGCAAGAGGATTTTTCCAATAAGCCCACTATGTAGGGCCTCTGTTAGAGTGAAAGAATCACGGGTAGTGCTGTAGGAACCTCAGTTTCACAATTCACACCCCTTGCATTTCTCCTTTATATTGGAAAGGCTCTTTGTACCTTGAACCACTAAAGTGTTGCAGTTGATGTTGTCTCCTGTACTCCTCACTTGCTTGAGGAATTTGGAAATCTACTGGATTGGGGAGATCCAGGGCAGCCACTTGTGTGAATTCCTCAACATTTTTCCTACAGCATGGCTTTGTGTTTAGGACACTACCACAGGTTCTCTGCCTTGACAGCTCCTAGTTCTCACTTGTAAGTTATCTCCTGATGTTGTAGAGCTCAGATTTCATTACACCAAATGCCTTGCTACTGCTGGAATAAAGAAAACATTCATTTTCTTTGTCTAATTCTCCCTGTCCTGACCTGCTCACATCAAAGATCAGAAACAGAACGCTAACTAGAAAGCATGTGAACAGAACCATGGAAGCTACCATGCCATTCATGGCAGAACTTCTAGAACCCTCATAGGGAAAAAGGCAGCATCCTCCTTAAACAATACACCTTCATCTGCTGCTGAGGGCTGCAGGCACTCACAAAGAAACTGCTTTCTTTTTCTGAAGCAAGAAATAACTGAAAGCATTCCAGTCCCCAGGCCGCATGGTCCCAGTATAGAGGGAGCAGTTGGAGAGGGATTCATTGTTCATGTTTTCTTATTTGTGTTAACCAACAGAAAGCCATTCATGTCCTTCTGTCGGGGCTCGGTAAGCAGCACCCTCTAGCTGTTGTTCCTTCTGCTGGTTCTCTGTCACAGCAAGATCTCCCCGCTGCTCTCAACACAGGCCAGTGACACAAGAGTCTCTCCCAGCCCACAGACAGTAACAGGACCTGTATTTTGTGTGAGAGTTTTGGCAGCTCTTCGTGCACATGCACAGATGGAAGATATGCTCAACCATCCCCGACCTTACTGTCTCCACAGTGACAATTTTGGTGCTGGGTAAAATGACACAAAGAAGTATGCTGATGGCTGGATTTACTGAGAATCCCTTCAAATGACAACAGCATTCATTCAACAAATAGAGAATTAAATTCACGTGTGTTTAGTTTTCTCTGTGATGCCTAGATGTGGCTAAAAATCCAATTTATATTTTTTAAAGTTCTCTGAATATATTGTGTTCTTCCTCTGTAGGTACTGGCCATACTTAGATGGGAAGATAAGAGAAGCATTAGTTTTACGAAGTATTAAAGTACGACTTCTCATAAGTTTCTCAAGAGACACAGATCCCCTTACTTTTAACTTCGTTTCATCTCTGAAAGCTATTTGCACTGAAGTTCCAAGCTGTAGTTTGAAAGTTGTAAGTATAACCTTTATTGCTTTGAAATTTAAGACATCTCCTACCTATTGGAAAAAGGCAAGTAAACTTCACAATTGAGAGATGTTTTCTGTGGTATCATAAATAAAATAGGAAATGTAATATAATTAACTGAATCTGCTCCTGGCATTAACAGACTTTAAGATAGAAAAATAAAATAATGCCAAAAGACAGATTATGTGGTGACCAGTCCATGCAAATGCTACATCAAGTCTTTCACAGCAAAGCTAACAGAGTAAACCGTAGTCGTGTGTCTCGTTTGTACTGGTTAATAAGAGTAAATGTGACAGCACAAGAATGTGTTTCAGTCTGGATTCAAGTAATCTTACTGTTCAGCTGCATAAGCATATGCTGTTCCTTTAGACAAGTACAAAGTACAAGAAAAAATAATAAAGATTTACATTAAATTCAGCTACAGATTCAGAATTACAAGGACCAGAACGAGCATTATGTGGTGATATTAGACATACAATAAAGAAAAGTGAGAACTGCTGTCTGTGTTACATTTGTGATAGAGAACAGTCTGTGGTACATTCTGCTTTCAGTTCGATGCAGTCCGTTTCTAGGAAATTGAGGCAAACTGGAAAGAAAATCTCTTGAATCACTTCATCTTGAATTAACTCCCTTTTGTTTGTTTGGGTTTTTTCAGATAACTGTCTTAATCTGCTGAATTATTTTAACTTCTTAATTTAACTGAATTAATTTAACTGAATTAATTTAACTTCTTAAATTAGTAATTCACTAAATATTTTTGACTGTTTAAAATTGACAACTGTTGTGCAAAATGAGTACTAAGTGTACTAAGTGGTATTTATGCATACCTATATAACAGGCATTTTTGTTACAAGCTATGATGTCATTCCAAGTTTGATAGGTAAGGAGCAGCATAAGTGTGTTTTTTAAGTCAAAAAGTCCCTTTGTGGCTGGGACTACTTAAGTAATTTCATTTTAAAGCAACATGTAGTTTGTTCCAAAGTTATCATCAAAATTCTATTTATGTGTTCACAATTATTTTTATTTAAGTGGCACCTAATGCTCCATGTACTGCTATCCATTTCCATCTATTTACAGCAGGTAAAATCTTTAGTACAGAATTTATCTCATCAAGTATAAAATGCTAAAAGGGGAAAATAAAATTATTTCTAGACATCTATTCTAGGTAGATAGGCTGGCTAGAAAATGCATCTAAAACTTCCCCTAAAAAAAATGAGACCACGTCAGACTTAAATAGTTGTAAAGGTGCAAAACAGCATACACTGGGTTATATCACTGGCTCAAATAAGCCTTAGTACAAGTAATAGCCCAAGGCTCAGAGTTTATTGTTATCTGTTGGATTTTGGCCTAAACCATCATGACAGCAGCTAGAATTGAATCTGGCCAGGGACATTAAAGGGAACAAGAAGAATTTCTTCAGGTATATTAGTGAGAAAAGGAGGACTAGGGAGAATGTAGGATCCTTACAGAAGAAAAATGGAGAGCTGCTGACAAAAGATACGGATAAGGCTGAGGTGCTCAATGACTTCTTTGCCTTAGTCTTCAACAACAAGGGCTCCAACCATAATGTCCAAGTTCCAGAGGGTAAAAGTAAGGACTGGGAGCAGGCAGATCTGCCTACTATAGTAGAAGATCGCATTGGTGAGCTCCTAAGAAATCTGAACGTGCGTAAGTCCATGGGGCCTGACGAGATCCACCCACGGGTCCTGAGGGAACTGGCAGATGAAGTTGCCAAACCACTGTCCATCATATTTGAAAGGTCATGGCAGACTGGTGAAGTTCCTGCTGACTGGANGAGGTGGGCCCAGGCCAACCTCATGAAATTCAACAAGGACAAGTGTAAGGTCCTGCACCTGGGTCGGTGCAATCCCAAGCACAAATCCAGGCTGGGTGGCAAATGGCTGAGAGCAGCCCTGAGGAAAAGGACCTGGGGGGGGTCTGGGTTGATGAAAAGCTCAACGTGAGCTGGCAGTGTGAGTAAGCCCAAACAGTAATCACGTGCTGGGATGCAGCAAAAGTAGTGTGGCCAGCGGGGCAAGGGAGAGGATTCTCCCCCTTTACTTTGTTCTTGTCAGACCCCATCTGGAGTACTGTGTGCAGTTCTGGAGCCCCCAGCACAGGAAGGACATGAAACTGTTGGAGTGGGTTCAGAGGAGGTCCAGATCAGAGGGCTGGAGCAGCTCTCCTATGAGGACAGACTACAAGAGTTGGGGCTCTTCATCCTGGAGAAGAGAAGGCTTCGAGGAGACCTTAGAGTAACCTTCCAGTATCTGAAGGGGGCCTACAGGAAGGCTGGGGAGGGATTATTTACAAGGTCTTGTGATGACAGGACAAAGGGCAATGGGTTTAAACTGGCAGAGGGGAGATTTAGATGGGATGTTAGGAGGAAGATCTTTACAGTGAGAGTGGTGAGGCACTGGAACAGGTTGCCCAGAGAGGCTGTGGATGCTCCCTCCCTGGAGGTGTTCAAGCCAGGTTGGACAAGGTCTTGAGTGACCTGTGCTAGTGGGAGGTGTCCCTGCCTATGGCAGGGGGTTGGAACTAGATGATCCTTGAGGTCCCTTCCAACCTTACCATTCTATGATTCCATGACACTCCTCTACTTCACAAAACATGTGAGAGGAGCCCTGTTTTCTTAAAACTGCCTTTCTTTTATATTCATCTATTCTAGCCAGGACCAAGGTGACACAAAACTATATGTGTGTATGGGGGAGAACAAGGTCTAACAAGGTAAAGACTAAAACTAAACCTTTAGAATTATTTTTAAATTCTATTTTTTTCTTTTGGTATGCTTTGAGTATGAGAGAACACACAAGAACACTGAAATGTTAAGGTTCTCTTAAGTTGAAAATTCTGGTTGCAATTTTACTTAAAATTGCTAAACTGTCCCAATACCTCAATACAGTTCTGATAGAAATGGCACAAGCTGCCTGCATGCACAATGCTCCTATTCTTTTGGGGATGATATGCCTGAGTCCTGTAAGGTGTATTCAGTTACTTTTTTCTTTTGATTTAGCTTTTGATCCCTGTGATATGCCTTGTCATGATTGTTTCCCATTTTTTTTTTTTTTTNTTTTTCTTTTTTTTTTTTTTTTTTTTTTTTTTTTTTTTTTTTTATACCTATATAGGGAGTTCCCAGTTAGTGACAATGACTTACTGCAGCTGCAGGGTATGCTCTTTTGCAGTGGTAGCAGCCTGAGGTACACATCTTACAGAAGGCTGTGCACGTAGAATTTCTCTATTAAATGGGAATCTCTTTCTGCTTTCCTCTGGTCTTTGACCAAGCTAATGGAAGTTTTAGTATTGCCTAACTGCAAGTATGTAGTTAGAAACATGGCACTGCAAACATGCAACACCTAATGTCCTGGTCAAAACCAGCCACCAACTGCTGTGCACGTGATCTTTCATTCTGCCATGGAGGTCAGGAAGGCATAGTCTGGAAGACACAATTTCCCCCTTGTGAACACTGAATTGTAACAGTGTGCTCTATCTAAAAGTGTTTTTTCCTCTTCTGCCAAAAAACTTTCATAGTACAATTAACATCAGCAATGCAGTTAGGAAAAGGGTTTGTCCCTCATCATGCGTTCCTCAGCATCTCACTCAGAGTCCAGTTCATGTAAGTGTTAATAATTATTGGATTCAACCGAAAGTGCTTTGAGAGTGCAAGCTCGATACAAGTACTCTGAAAAAGAATAACTCAGGAGGAAAAAGCTTTGTTGGAGAACTAAATAAATGCTGTAAACACACAGCCAAATATCAAGGAGTAAATTGCATACCAAACTGGGGCTCAGGGAACTCTGTCCTGTACACTGAACCAACCACATGTAGTCATGGAATTTAAGTAAGAATTACAAAGGGTAAACTCAAGGTGAAGAGCTCCCCATTGTGCTTCTCGGGATCTTAATTCCGGTACTCCTTTTGTGTGCTCGAACCTGTAAATATGTCTTATGTGCAAGAATGCTCAGTCTGACTCTCGCAGGAGCAGTAAAAAAGGGTGGGCTCTGTTGGGTGCAGTGCTGTGTTGTTGAAGGGCCCACAGAAAGTATGAACTAGAACAAAATTATATCAGAGGACCAGAGACCAAGAAGGAGTGGTATGAAACAGACATATCTACAGCACATGTTCTTGAACCTCCTCATGTAGCTATTTTGGAGTTGTGCAGACATGTTCCTGCTAAGGTAAGGTAAATGGAAGAAAACCAAAACTTTCCCCTAATTGTCAGAAAGCCAGAAATTCCCTACAAATAAACAGAATATTATGAATTAACTATGAAGCTTTTGTTTCTAAGCATTATTTCATTTTAAAGCTTTAAGCTCGTAAAATAAGAATGAAAAAGATTAATGAAATATTAGCAGATGATGTATTATTAACTCGGTACTTCTGCTGAAAGCATGTGTTGAAGAATGTTAGGCTGTGCTACTTAATGCCACTGCTGATTCACTTGCTCGTCTAAGCTACATCTGTGTATTGTGTGTGTGAAGGCAGGTGGGTTTCCCCACTGGTATCAGTATTCTCAGGGAGTTAAAGACTTTTCTGCTGCTGCTGGAGAACACATTACATTTTCAAGACTTCTGTCTTTTCCTGCCTGAATCTGAAATTTGCTTACAAAAATTTGCTCTTACAAAAAAATCAGAACACTAACTTATGATTTTTCATTTAATCACATCTGCTGAATCTATCTCAATTTGACAACTCTAAGCTTATATGATTATTGTGCACGACTATTTTTACATCAAGACATAATATTTTGTTAAATCTCCTAACACTGGGAAGACATCAGCTAGTTATGTTTGTCTCCTAGCATTGAATACCTCATGAGGTTTGACAAAGCAAAGTGCTAGGTCCTGTACTTGAGTCACAACAACTCCATGCAATGCGACAGGCTTGGGGCAGAGTGGCTGGAAAGCTGTGGAGCAGAAAAGGACTTGGGGGTACTGGCTGACAGCCTGATGAACGTTAGTCAGCAATGTGACCAGGTGGCCAGAAGGCCAACAGCATCCTGGCCTGCATCAAGAATGGTGTGGCCAGCAGGGAAGCGATTGTGCCCCTGTACTCAGCGTTGGTGAGGCCGCACCTTGAGTACTGTGTTCAGTATTGGGCCTCTCACTACAAGACCAACATTGAGTCTAGTAAAGGAGAACAAAGCTGGTGAAGGGTCTAGAGAACAGCTCTGCTGAGGAACAGATGAGGGAACTGGGATTGTTTAGTCTGGAGAGGAGGAGGCTGAAAGGAGACCTCATTGCTCTCTGCAACTATCTGAAAGGAGGTTGGAGTGAGGTGGGGGTCAGTCTCTTCTCCCTACTATCAGGTGATAGGACAAGAGGAAATGGCCTAAAATTGTGCCAAGGTGGTTTAGATTTGATATTAGGAAGAATTAATTTATTGATAGAGTGGTCGAGCATTGGAACAGAGTGCCCAGAGAGGTGGTGAAGTCACCACTGGGTAGACGTGGTACTTTGGAACATGGTTTAATGGCCATAGTGGTCTTAGGTTGACAGTTGGACTCAATGATCTTAGACATCTTTTCCAACCAAAACAATTCTATGATCCGTGATCAATTTGCCAGCTTTAGACTATTCTGGTCAATATTAGTATTAAGTCACACATTATCCTCCACATCCTTGTGAACAGTTACTGTGAGTACCCTTGATGGACTCAAGACCCTTTCAGAAAGGTTCAGATTCATCTCTGGCTTGATAAATGCATACTTTCTGTGGTGGGCCATGTCCTTACAGCAGTTCCTCAGCACACAGTTGCAGTCTTGATGTTGAATTAGCCCCATAATATCTAGTAAAGTTTCCTTTACAGGTGCTACGATGATTTGTTCTGATTTTTTTAAAATGTAATTTAAAAGCTGTAATTGTTAGTGATGTTAAAAATCTGTAAGTAAAGGTATGATTTCTTCATGCAGCTTTGACAGGAACATACAACATAAATCTTATTTAAAGGACAGACGCTAAGGTTTTACATAAAATAAATTTTTTAATGCTCTTAATAAAGCAGTCACTCAAAGAGTTTGGGTTGTGCTTGGTTTTAAATTTAAAAACAAACAAACAAAAACCTGTCTTTGGACTTCTGGTAGCACTTGAACTCATTAAAAAAAGTATTTTGATAATAATGAAGATAGCAATGCCACGTACAGGTAAGCAACAGTGCAATGATATACAAAATTCAGATACTGCTTAAGGGAACAACTTTGTGATAGTTATCAATCATAAAACTGCACTGCAGTACCATCCAGTGCTGGAGCACTGAAAAAACACAAGCTCTCTGAATTTTATTTCCACTCAACTAAAAACCTGCTTCAGCTCTAATAAACTCTCATCGCCAGGGGCAGGGACTGTGGGTCCAAGAACAGAGACTCTACTCAGTGCTGGAATCACTAGGAGCCTGAACTAGCCTTGATATTTGACACAGAGTTCTTCCAGCAGTTTTGGTACAACATAAAACTTACCCAAATATATTTTCCAATGGGGAAAAGAGAAGTTCTGACACAGTCCACAGCAATAATGTGCTAGAGTAGCTCTGGGCTACTCTACCATTTCAAGTAGGCTTGGTAATAAATTGCAGATAAGCCTGTTTAGAATGGAGTTCTTCATGGGAAACCAAATGGTAATGATCCAGACTGGTCATTAAGAAGAGGTATTTTCATATTTATATACAGTTCTGAATGAAGAAGTGCTTTTAGTATCAACCCTGAAGCTCTTGTTCTTGGTAATCAGTATCAACACATTTTGCAATAGTCAAGTAATTTACTTCAAAACAGCTTGAAATCTACCTGCATCATTAGATGGTTAAAGAATGCTTTCTAAAACTTAACTGCTTGTGTGCCTTATTTGATTTAATCAAACTGATGATCTAGTCTAGCACTGAGATCACTGCATTTTAATAATGAAGTCATTATTTTTACAATTGGACCGTTAAAGTTTTAAGTTTATTCTGAAAGACATCTCCATAACCTAAATGGATTAATTTTGTATAAAAAAAAAAAAGCTCTAGTTCAAGAGATAAATGCTGCATTATGGAAAACAGATCCTCAAGGATGATCAAGGAGCTTTGAGGTGGTGGATTTTTAATACTGTCTTTCAGTGTCTTAAAGTGGGCACAATGTATAGCCAACTGCTTTCATCAGTAACATACTCTGACTTGGGTTTGTTCTGAGTATCTACACCATCACCTCAATCAAAGTTTCCCATCCAGGAAACACTTAATTTCTCTAAGTTTTGGAACATGTATCTAGCTATTGGTTTCCTTGATGAAATAATGCTTAAGATTTGTACTGGGAATCTCTTTTTTTTTTTTTTTTTTTTTTTTCCTGGCATTGACAAAGACTCTGTATAACTCCAAAATTTAAAAATAGAAATATTAAAAGATCTAACTCAGACTTCATCCTTTAAGGTAAAACAGATTCATTTTCCTCTTGTCTGGTAAATCTGATCTCGCCATAATAGATTTAATCCTGAGAAGTTTCTAAATTCCTGAAATCAGGAAATTCCCTTTTGGAAACTATGCAGTGTGTAATGCAGCTGCTGGTGTACCTGCCAGTCTGGATCCTGAAGCACATTCCAAACGCCAGTGTTCCTTGATGAATGAGGAAATGAGCTAGAGAGGATAGTCCTGGCTCTTTCAATGCAGAACACATTGCCAGTGGAGGGGAGTGTGTGTGTGTGTGTGTGTATATGTTCATTTCCTAGCCTTTACTACATAACCCTGTATTGCTTTTCGTATGCAGTAGCTATATACCTTGTATAATTCCAAATGGCAGTATGACAAAGCTATGAGAATGCAGTAAGATACTATGTTGTGTTTTGTTAAAATTAATGCTTGGCCTTAAAAACCTCAAGCTGTTCCATAGCACTAATTCATTTTCAATAAAGAGTAGAGAACACACCACAATTTTTCTGTCTGTTACAAAGCAGTTCTCATTAACCTGCACTACTCCGTTCTGTTTTACGGCAGAAATTCTTTGACCTCGAGGAAGAGAGTGCATGCTTTCTTAAAGAACAGAAGAACACTTCCTTTCCCAAATTAAATCGTAACAAATATATGGTGACTGATGGAGCTGCATACATCGGTAAGTAATCTCAAGAAATTCTAGTTTGTAGCCAAAAGCTTGAAATAACACGCATTTGTAAATGAAGAATCTACAGCTGCTATGCTTGTTAAGTTAAAACAATAGCACATGCTTTAAGAATCTGGAGAAAGCTTGAGCTTTGAGCCTCATTTAAAAACTCTTTCTTTCCCTATGAATCACTTTTTTCAAAAGCAATATTCAGCTTTGAGTATTTAAAAACAGACCAAAGCCACAAGTGCAATACATTTCATGAAAGAGCAGTAAATTGGATTATTTACACATTCTCTTCTTTCTGCAATCCAATGAAGATGGACTCTTCTCTGTTTCCCATGTTAATACTAAAGCTCTAATCAGTCCTGGTAAATAATGTACAAATGCCTTTCATCTTTATCTTTGAAGTCTTATTCCATTTTCTGCAATGACATTTCAGACACCCCCCCTAACGTTAGGTATCACAGTATCACAGTA
>WBNM01019752.1:0-16063 GCA_013399055.1 Ramphastos sulfuratus
TCTATTCTATCCTATTCTATTCCCAGTATTAAGGGTTGACACAAGCAACCAGAACTGTGGTGTCTGAGTTACAAAATTTTAGTAAATTCACTTTCTGTAAAATGCTGCATTCCAATGTACAGAGAAGACAATTGTAGAAAGAGAAGAGAAGAAAACATTCAAGACTTCATTTAAATTTCCTCCCTGCATTTCAGAAGGGCTTTCATTTGTTCTGTGAGTCCTGGGTGGAAAGTGATGTGTCTTCATCTAAATAAAAGGTAAATGGAGGACTGGTATCCAGCCAGTTACATGAAGTAAGTGATGCTGATGAATCTTAAATGGAATAAAAAGAAGTAGCAAATTGTAATACAGTTTCCAGGTATTTTGGATAAGGCAGAAGGTGAGAATGGAATGATTTACAAACAAAACATACCCTAATAGATACAACTAAGAAACAAATGCGAGGGTTATGGACTTTGAATGTAAAATGTAGAGCAGTACTTAATTGTCAGGGTGCTGACTGCATTGATGTGCAATTAGCAGAGAAGACAAGATTCTGCCAAGCTATTGAAATGAACCTGCTCCCTAATGGAAACAAGAATACGATGTAATACGATCTAGTATTTGATCACTTAGTGATATAGAATCATAGAATCATAGAATCATAGAATAGTAAGGTTGGAAGGGACCTCAAGGATCATCTAGTTCCAACCCCCTGTCATAGGCAGGGACACCTCCCACTAGTACAGGTCACTCAAGGCCTCCTCCAACCTGGCCTTGAACCCCTCCAGAATGGGAGCAGCCACAACCTCCCTGGGCAACCTGTGCCAGTGNTAGAATCATAGAATGGTAAGGTTGGAAGGAGACCTCAAGGATCATCTAGTTCCAACCCCCTGCCATAGGCAGGAACACCTCCCACATCATGAAGCTGACATGTTACATAAATGCTCTAAGATTATATATGATACATGATATAAAAGATATATGTCATATATATGTACATGCAAGATTATATACATTATGTGTAATTCCCTTATAAAAGAAAGTGGGAAGAGCAGCATCTGCATGTGTTGTTCTTCTTATGTTGAATAGAAATCATACCAAAGGAAAGAAGTGTGCTGTAAAATGAGCCAGCAGGGAAGAAGAATGGCCTGGTTGAGCAGACAGGTTTTGCAAGATCTCAGGGGTAAAAAAAAAGAGTGTACCAACTTTGGAAAAGGGGCAAGTGAACCAGAAAGCATTTAAGGATATTGTAAGGTTATGTAAAAAGAGAATTAGAGATGCAAAAGCTCAATTTGAACTTAATCTGGCCAGTTCTGTCAAGGAAAATAAAAAGTGCTTTTATAAGTACATTAATAAGAAAAGGAGGGCCAGGGGAAAAAAAAATCATTCTTTATTAGACAAAGAGGGGAACATAGTAACAGAAGACAAGGAAAAGGCTGATGTACTTAGCACATTCTTTGCCTCAGTCTTTAACAAAAAGACTGACTATCCCCAGAGCAACTGGATAGGGATGGGGAGCAGAATATTCCTCCTGTAATCCAGAAGGAAGTAGTTAGTGACCTGCTGTGCCACTTAGACCCTAGCAAGTCTATGGGTCCAGACGGCATTCATCTGAGGGTGCTGAGGGAGCTGGCACAAGAGCTGGCTAGGTTGCTTTCCATCATTTATCACCTGTCTTGGCTAACGGGGACATCCCAGATGACTGGAGGTTGGCCACGTTGTGGAAGGCCAAAATAGGCCTAAACATGTCCTAGCTTGCCCAGACATGTTTTCTGCTCTCCTTCTCTCTGCTGTTGGGGGAAGCAACCATGGAAAAGGACAAAAGGCCTGATGCCTTTGAGTCTCCTCCATGTCCCCTTCTAACTTGTAAACAGTGTAACCCAGATTAGATGGCTAGAGTGCATATTGTGGCATATGCAAAGGAATAAGCCTACCAGATTTTCTGCTGGAAATGTTAGGTGGATAGAGAACAGTAGAGCAGTAAGTTCTTTCTATAATTTTTGATTACTTTAAACAAAATGTCATTTTGCCACAAAAGTGTTTGGGTTTTGATCAAGAAGTGTAAATGTTGAAAGCTTGATTAATTTCAGCTTGGATGTGAAACTGGAGTACATCATGTCAATTACTTTCTTCATCTTAACAGTTTTGTCCTTGAAAAACTATGCTTCGGATCACCATCAGGAGAGATCTGAAAGCATTGTGGAGGTATCAGAGATCCTGAAATACAGAAGAAGACTAATGCATAAAACCCTCAAAATCTATTCTTTGCGAAGTATTGCATCAGCATCTTTTTGGTAAAAATAATTTGGTTTCTAGTTTTCACTAAAAAGGAAAAAAAAAATCAAGTGTGGATTTTACTGCTGTGCCTCTATTATTTATATAAAAAAATATTTATATAAAAACAGACAGAAGTACATGAGCAAAAAGTGAAACACCCAGATGGAAGATTGATGAAATAGAGAGAGATGGTATAATAAGAAAAAAACCCCAAACAACAACAAACAATATAAAGGTAGATTCATGATAAAGAAGGATGCTGACGCCTATAGTATTAGTTTCTTCTGTTGAGTGAACACTACCTTGTTGTCTAGATTATATCTATTGCAAAACTGTGTATGTCTATATATGTGTATGTATTCATGTACATCTGCATCCTCCATATACTGAGCTGATGAAAAAGTGTGTGGCCATGTTAGAAAATACAAAAATTATTTACAGTCATAGACTTGGTGTCATGTTCATGTTCTTATGTATTTTTTGATTAAAGGCAAATGTTGATGTATTTGACTGGCATGTGTTCATTGTGTGTTGAAGGCAAACTCACTTCTGCCTGTTTCTAACCAGCAGTTATTTTTGCTGATACTCTTACTGGGTGAAGTAGGAGATTCTGTGGAAACTACATGAGTGATAAATCCCTCAACAAGGCAGATTTTGTCAGCTTTACTGTTTCCTTGAAATCAGGTTGAAATGAATGCTAAGTAGATGACTTTGACTCTTTTCTACAAGCTGCAAAATCTTTTATCACAAAAATCCCTGAACAAACCAGAGTTTTTAAAATCAATCTATTCAATGTTACAGACATAACTTTCCCAATGCATAACTTCATCATGAAACTACACAGGTCAAGGGATTAGTAACTTGTAATTACATGCAGCAAATTGCCAAATTGCCTTGCAGACTACAGCAAAACTTTGCTGTTCATTGTCTCCAGTAGAGCCAAGGCTGTGAGCCATACCCATTGCTTACATCCCCCACTCCTCCCAGAGCTAATAGATTCAAGGGAAAACTACTTTTTCCTACATCTCCCTACCCCCTTCTTTATTGCCTTTTTATCACACTGTTGTTATTTACTCATTTATGTAGTAGCAAATAACTACATAGAGTACTCAAATGTTTGCAGCTGAGCTAACTGTGAAGCCACTGATTTAGGGCCATTTGGATTCTCTGTACAAGGGGGTTGTAAATTATGCCATATTGAAATGGAGCCTCAGGATAAAGCCAAGTGAAATAAGTTAATGAAGGACCATTTTCTTCCTTTCTTTGATTACTACTGTTAGATAAAGTTTTATTTACTGCTTAAAACTACTAAATACTGCGCAAGTATGCTCACGTGACAGAAAACAAAGTAATGAGCAATACTACAGAAACTGAGGTTTCCTGGTACCTCTCTGTGCAGGTCTAGAGCTTACACACAAAACCAAATTTCATGGCATGATTGTGTTAGAAAATACCTATAACAGTAGGTGGAATACAGAGCACTTACATATCAGAAATTACTTCATGTCATCTAGAGCCTTCTTATGTCTATTCAATTTACAGACTTCTTGATGATCAGAACTAAGACACTAAATGTCAATCCATAAAATCCTGACATTGTCTGTGTCTGTGTCTAGGAAAACAGGATGCCAGAATTATTCAATAAGCCTGCTTTGTATACCGCATACAAAAACAATTTTAGTGTTAGTGCTATTCCATAAATACTACAAGTCAAGATAATGACCTGTAAATCTGAGTTCAATATTGCTGCACTTCACAGTTCAGAATACAGCTTGCTTCCTCACCAGCCTCTTTCCTTACCTTCTTGTGTTTGTAATAGTGTAGGTAGCCATTATGTTTCAGCACAAACCACCTCTTTCTCCAACCCTTCAATATTGCTGACTGTGTTCGTTTGTGCAAATATCCTCGGCAGGTAGGTCTGGGTGTGTTAGGGTAACGGCTGATATCTGATCCCACCACCATAGTTAGGATATCAGGACCTAAAATATCATGTGAATAATGTGAAAACATGGGTCAAAACTCCAATTCAATCTGTATTTTTTAACATCATCATAGGGTATGGAGCAAGAAGGCAGTGTTCTATCTTATGACCTTCTCTTCCTAGTGTAGCTTCCAGAAGCAGCAATGAGAAAAGCATCCTTCTTTTAATTGGTGCTAAGGAACGAAACTTGTTCTGTTGAGGACTAGTGATGAAGACTGCTATCTGAAAGCACCTCTTAAAACAGTTTTCAAGATCTGCCTTTGCAAGCAGCATCTTAGGTGCTTGCATGTTTTATCAGTTCAGAGAAGTAGTTGGATGTTCTGTGATATCATTGCCCAAATGGTTGTACATAAACTGCAGTTTATTTTACTGAGAATGCTCTTAGGAGTACTTACAGTCTCTCTTATCTTACACATGCTCTTAAGAATTCCTTCCCATGTATTAGAGTCTACTAACCTTTCCTGCTGTTGGTGCTCCTCACTGAGGGGTTGTTGGATGCTAACCTGTGTTGAAGTGTCTATTTAATTTGCAAAAGATAAGCACTCAGAGGAGATGCTAGGTTGCAAGACTATGAGGTACAATTTCCTAAGGCTATCAATACATCTGTTGCTTTGATCTTAACGGCCTGAAATTCTGATTATATCAGAATTGTTATTATGCTTTAGAGCAGGTGGCAATATGTCAAAGTGGATTGAGAAGTGTGACTGTGACACACTTCTAGTTGCAAAATATTTGCTGGATTTCTCTTTGACTTTCTGAATGCTGTCTGTGTGCCAAGACTGAGATCAGGGGTTGTTCCCTGAGGAGTTAAAAATACCAACTGATCAAAGATTTAGCTACTAGAAGACTTAACATACTTTTAAATAAAGCAGTGTGAACAACACTTCTATAATTAAAGAACTCGGCTTGTGGCAAGTTAAATTTTTCACTGTATTGTAGAAACATTGTAATTTATTAAATTTCCCATACCCTCTTGTCAGAACCATATCTGCAGTTAACAAAAGAAAGGCAGTAGATTAACTTTTAGCATGCAAACATGGGTTTTAGTCATCACAAATCTAGGAAGAACATGTGCAATTAGTATCACTGACCCCTTGTTTCTGTGTTGCTGCTTCATGAAATAACCTCTCTGCTCTCCTTACTAGTCTTCAGATGTTGGTGACACAGAAATGACTACTGAGTGCTCTGAAAAAGGCAGCTAAGTCTCTCACTGAGGAAGCATAATTCATAAATAAAGTATTTGTATCTCTGCCATCGCTTTCAGGACTTTCTTGGTCACTTGTAAGACAGGAGAGCCAAAAGCAGTACTCTGAGATGTGCTCTTTAGGAGATATTTTGTATGTTCATTTTCTTCTGTATTCCTAGCAAGGTATAGATAAAAAAGTGACTTAGGCAATACTACTTTATTAAATACTTACACAGTAAATTGCTAAATAAGATCTCTGTTTCATTCATCGCTCAACTTGTTTGGATCTATTTGGAGCTGTGATCTCAAACTTACCTTTCCGTGCCAGATCTGCAGCTTCCGAATGTGGCATGTTGGTGACATCAGTTCCATTGACTGCTATCAGAATATCCCCAACCTGAAGCCCTGCTTCTTCAGCTGCACTGTCTAGAATAAATAAATAAAAAAATTTAATGATTTAGAGTTAGGCTATCATGCTTGTTTATGTGATAAAGCTTTTCCAACACAATAGCTATCTGTCCAACCAGTCATGGATTATGCTTTGGGGTCTTTGTGATGCCAACCTCTTGGCAAAGCAAGTTTTTCTGAGCAACTCATTAGCTGTCTATAAATGAAATCCCAAGGGAGTCTGACGACCAGCTTTCTAAGCAGTTGAAAGGTTGTCCTCTGGAAGTCCAAGGTGGCAGTTCTGCTGACTCCTCTTCTTACTTTGTGTGTCTAGTACTGGAGGCGATAGTCTTCCTAGACTAAGAGGAAGCCTTAGGTGAATGGGAGGAGGATGTGTTTTTTGGAGTGCAATCCTGACTGGAGTCACAGTCTCACGTCATGTATAGTGTACTGGGCAAATGGCTTTGAGCCAGGAGAAAGAGGGGAGCCAACTGAACCCCGCAGTCCCTAGCTCAGCTGAGCTGACCAGAGTGATTTGGAGACTCGCATGCAGGTGATGTCTGACAAAGGGAAATATGAATCTCCCTTAAATGTTCCAGTTGACGTAGCTATACTCCGTCCTTTGATGCTTGGGCTATGAGCAACTTTAAAAGGACATGCCTTATCAAAGAAGGATGAAATAGAGTGGGTTGTTGTTCTTATTCTTACTCTTATTCTTATTCTTATTCTTATTCTTATTCTTATTCTTACTCTTATTCTTATTCTTATTCTTATTCTTATTCTTATTCTTATTCTTATTCTTTCTTATTCTATTACAGAAATACCCAGGAGTGGTGATAACATGGCTTGAGCTTTTGAGGTATCTTTCTGCTTGTGGTCAGGACTTGAGCTACTATGATCATGTAGTGAAAAGCCCTAGCAAAAACCATGTTGGGTCAAGCAAAACAAAGCCCACAGCAATGCAGAGGGACAAGCAAGTGGTCTGTGTTGCAAAATCATCTCCTCTTGCAACAAGTTCCCCTAGCAGCCCAAACATGTCCGGGCAGTGCTCCAGAAGGAGCAGAGGCAGGGATGAAAGCAACTGGAGAAATTATCCCCGTGAATCTCAGAGGTCTTATTCACCTCGAGAGAACTGGCACAAGCAGGCACTAGCTTTGGGGCGGTGGGGGGGGGGGATTTGCCAATGCCCAATTGGCAAATCAAAATCCTGGTGCTCTCCATAAAAAATAAGGGTGAGGAAGGAACCATGGCAGTTGATATCATAAAAGAAGCTGTGACGACAAAATCAGAAGTGGCAGCCCCCTTGCAGAAGCTCCTATTTCTTCAGAAAAAGGAGTTAACCCTGCCTGCCTGCCTGACTGTCAGGAGACAAAAACTAAACAAGGTGATGACAGTGTCAGGCCTGTCTCATTGCTTCATCAATATATGTGAATGGTCTGGTAATGCAGGGTTGTTTATTTTAATCCAAACTGGACCTAAAAGAACATCTGTGAGATTCTTAACTGATACTAGTGCCCAAATACATGTTTTGAGTTCACAATTGGCAAAAAAGCCTGGGAATCCAACCTTCCCATAAATGAATTAAAATACTGGATGTTACTGAGACAACTAACATTGGCTTTCTAGCAAAAAATAGGGTGTGGCTCTCTGGAGACAAATGCAGCACCTTAATATAGGTTGCTTTAAGCTCTTACCAAGGAAATATACTTGGCTTTGATGTGCTTGCTGGCAAGAGGTGGTACTTCCCCACTGGGTCATTATGGAGTTCAGCTCCTACAGGGTGGAGTCAAAGAGGGTAAGAACAACTTAAGTGAACACCCTACAGGTGGCCCCAACCTGGAATTACTTGTATGCCTCAATATCTCTCACCTGCTGCAGCTAGGCAAGGCATCACTAGGGTGATTGTCAAGCTGGAGAGGAGGCAAATTATCTGCAGGACTCACTCTCCATATAATTCCCCAATCTGGCCAGTTAAAAAAACAGATGGGTGCTGGAGACTCACTATAGATTATAGGAGGCTAAATGCCAAGACTCCTCTCTCAGTTGCAGTGCTTAGTCTAACCTCAGTGGTCACAGCCATTCAGGCTGCATCCCATTTGTGCATGGCTGCTCAATGTCTAGGACATATTTTTAATGATCCTGCTGAGGGAGGAGGATAAACCTCAGTTCGTCTTTACACGGCAAGGAATACAATACTTTTAATTGCTTGCCACAGGGATATAAACATGCACCTATAACTCCCCATAATGCATTGGCAGCACTTCTGGACACCCTCAAGGTCCCAAAAGGCATGGTCATTTATCATTACATAGATGACATATTGGTGGGTGTGTATAACAAACATCAGGTGGGCTCAGTAGACAAAGTCATCCGAGAATTGCTAAGTCAGAATGGGTTAGATATTCTCTCTTCCAAGTGCCAAAGCCCAGGACAAGAAATTAAGTTTCTCCAGGCCTCCTGGGTATCAGGTGCAGTAGCAGTGCCAGCTGATACATTGGAGCTGTTAGCTAGCTCTGCTACATAATAACAAACCCTGATACTTTGGGTTTGTATACCTGGAAACTGCCTTGTCTCAGTTTACCAGAAGATAGGCTTTAAGTGCCTTCACACAATAGGCTTTCTTAGCCAGTGTGACATTGTGCCCATCTGCACATCTGCAAAACATCCTGCCTTCACTTCTGCAAACCTCTGCCAAGTCTGGGATCAAAGAGGAACCAGGATCAGGTCAGAGATCATCTGTCTCTCTCCCAGCACCTTGCTAGAGCCTGGGAAGATCAAGACAGCAACGGAACTCCCTGCAAGTGTTTGGGTACTGTCTGGAAAATGTAGTTAGCCCTGGGAGTCTGGAGATACAATTTTTGTGAGTAAATACTCAAAAGCCTCTTTAGCAAAACCCTGTAAAATCTGGTAATTGAATGCAAGTGCCTTCTGCCTTAAGCAGAAAGGAGCTTCTTCAGTCCCTCTAGTGGGCAAGTGATATAATTGACCCCAAGAACCTCTTTTTCTGTTCTAATGGTTTAATGTTTGTTATGTTATTGCTAGTTATTTCTTAAGTATTCTACATTCTGTTATTCTACATTCTGTTATCCTCTATGTAATATATTAATGACCATTGCAAAGAACCTATAATTATTAAAATTGTGGCCTGTAGCAAGACTCCTGAATATTGAAATTAATAAATGATATTAATTTTGAAAAATACCATCTTGCACCTTACCGCCATTGCACTCAAGAGATTGCTAGGCCATTGTATGATCTGCTTAAAAAGCACAAGGCTTGGGATTGGAACCCAAAGCACAGTGAAAAGAGGTATTCCAAATAGGAAAAGGGACTCCTTTCCCTTACAAGCGCTGTTAAGGAAGCAGAGAAACTTCACACCATGGAGGATATTGTGGTGCAAAGCCCTTTCCTCCTGCCTAAGCCAACTCTTCAGGGATCCCCTCCACCAGAGGGGATAGCCCAAAAGTCCACTGTGAGAAAATGGTGCACCTACTTAGAGGGAATTGCTTGGCTCGTGCCTCTAAGAAAGGGCCCAGCTAAGGTGTCCAAGCTCCATCAATCGGTAAATCCGGATACAGCTTTATTAGAACAGTCCTACAAGCCATCTCCAATAGATATAGCTCCAGAGGTCACCACGGACTCCAGCACTGAGGAAGTGTGGTTCACTGATGCCTCTTCCCACAGAATAGGATCAGAATGGTACTACAAAGCAGCAACCCTGGAGATCAGCATGGCAGGATTGTCACTAAAGAAGGTAAAGGTAGTGTATGAGTGGGTGAACTGCGAGTCCTCATGTTGGCTGTGGAAAATGGTGCCACAGTCAGTGCCATAGCCATCCATACTGACTCCTATACCACTTTTAAAGGAACTACGGAGTGGGTTTTCCATTGGGTGGCAAACCAATGGGAAATTGGTATGACCAAAGTTAGGAGAGATGGAGATTGGCAGAGGCTGCTGGAGATAAGCTAGTCAAGACCCATAGAATCATAGAATGGTAAGGTTGGAAGGAGACCTCAAGGATCATCTAGTTCCAACCCCATGTCATAGGCAGGGACACCTCCCACTAGTACAGGTCACTCAAGGCCTCCTCCAACCTGGCCTTNGAATTTCATGAGGTTGGCTTGGGCCCACCTCTCCAGCCTGTCCAGGTCCCTCTGGATGGCCATCAAAGTGGGGTGAGTCAAAAGGCACTTGAAGAAAGAAACCCCTGCTGCAAAATGGAACCAGCAGGTGGATCACCTGGCACATATTCATGTGGTGAGTAGCAAGGGGAAGGATTGGGAGAGATTAGCTGAGTGGTTACACATTAAAAAGGGCCACTCAGGCAAAGCTGATCCCTACTATGACTGCAGGTCTCGTGGATGGACCAGTCTCTCTGTGATGTGAGACCATCATTTCAGCCTGTCCCCAGTGTAGGCCAACCACTGGAAGCTAGCACCAGCCCAACATATCTGCCAGGACAAAAGTCTCTGGAACATCTGGCAAGAGGATTATGTGGGACCCCTCAAGCATCACATGGGAAGAAATACATGCTGGTTGGCATAGAAGTGGTCTCTGGTCTAACCATGGCCACTGTCACCAGCATGGGCTCAGGAACTCAAACCATGGAGATTCTCAAACATTGTTTTGCATCCTGCCAATGATTGAGTGCATCCAGAATGACAATGGACTGAACTTCACTGCAACCTTAGTGCAAGACTGGGCACACTATGAAGGGATTAAATGGCTGTTCCATACCCCATAGTACACCCAATCAAATGGTATAGTGGAGACAACAAATGGCCTGATAACGAGGCATGCAAATATCTCCAAAGGTGGCTGGGACATGCATTTAGCTCAGACAGTCTTTACTGTCAATAATTGCTGGGGAACTTATGGCAGCCCCGAGACTAGGTCCTTCCATCTAGCTGAGCCAATAATAGATGCTGACCACATACCAGGAGACACCAAGGATAAATCCTTGCCCCAAATCCAGGTGTCCAACATGTCTTGGTTAAACTGCCCTCTACAGGGGTTGTGCCCATCACATTGACTAAACTCAGGGGCTGATATGCCTGGGAAGCCCAGGATGCCAATGGAAGAACCCACCGCATCAGTGTGCAGTGGATTGTTCCTGATTATTAATTAACATGCCTGGTTACTACACACCGAGGCTAGTTTTGTCTCCTACAGGATGCAACCTAGACCAAGGACTTGGTTCTAGTGAATCAACCAGCATTTGGAACAGGGAGAACCTCTGTCAACAGAGACAGAGGCACATCAGTAGGGTGGCAGATGGATGACCATCACGTGGACCCTGAGGACATGACCTCCAAGCCAAGAGCTTAAAGCAGCAACTATTCTGCTAATGGACTGTGTGTTGAGCAATTATTGTTTATTCAATTATGCGTAGCATTGTTTATACAGTAATAGGATTGCATGTTACTGTATATTGTATGGGAAGGGATAAGCCACAAGTAACATATACACTTCACTGAACTGCAAAGAGTAATTTCCCATCATTCCAAACTCCTAGACAAATTCTGTCTGTTGCTAATGGGGCGGAGTGTGGGAAAGAGCCCCAAAACACCCCTTTGCTTTATTGTTCTGCTTTATGGGTCTGACTGGGGAGGAGCGGAATTGTGCAAAAAAGAGCCAGAAGGGCACTCTGTCCTGCCGTGGGCTGGTGCCTGCACACAGAGCTTACCCACACCATGTGAGTTTCCCACGCTGTATAATTGTGTGCTGGAATTCTATAGGCTGGGTAATTACCATTCAGTATTTAATGCCAGTGGACACACTTGTCTGGAGAGGTAATAAATGAAGTGATCCAAAAATGAGTGCAACTTTTCTCCACGTATTCTGCTACCCAGACCCTGCCTGCACCCCGGACTGAGCTGCCGCTGTGCTGCCTGCTACTGATTGAGCCAGCTTTTAGACACATTTCTAAGATGCCATTATGCGCAGAGATGATGATTTCAGAGACCTTTCAGAGGCAAATTCCAAAATCTCATTCCAACACACAGCTGCCTATGCCATGTTCTGCATCTTTTAGGCATGGTATATGTTGTTTCTCTCTAGTTTCATGTTTGCTGAAACCCATCTGCCGCTTCTTTGTTCACTCACTCAGTTTTGTAACTCCAGTTCCTTATGGAGTTCCTCACAATCACTGGCTATCCTGCTGAAGTTAACAGCACACTTGTTAAAGAGCTGTATATTGCTCAACAGAAACATCCAAGAAGAAGCGTCCCCAGCTACTAAGACTTTTAGAAATAATAAGTAAGGATCACCACATTCTCTATTTCATTCTTAAAAGCTTGATGTTATTAATAGATAGCAGTATCCATAAATTCCATAGTTAACATCTGGAGAGAGGCTCGGTGCAGACATTTGCATCAGCTGGCACAGAAAGTCACATAATAGTGGAGTTTAGCTTACTCACAGTCATACTAGGGACCTAAAACAATCTGTCATGAGCAGTTCAAGGACATATTATCAAACATATGACACCCACTAACTAAGAGAATATAAACTAACAGATGTTCTCTATTGTGTATATTCTATATTCTATATTCTATTCTTATATTATATTTATTTTAATACATTTTGATAGGAAAAGTTAACAATCACAACTTACTTGTGTCAATCTCAGTCACAAGGATAGGTTTTGAGAACTGGATTCTGAAGCCCCAAGGATAATTGCCAGTTCCTTTAGAGATCTTCACTGTTCTTTCACGAACTGCAGAACAATAAAAAAGAGACATCCTTCTTGCTTAAGTTCAATTTAACAAGCATCAGTCTGTTTTTAAAGCTTTTAATCTATAGGCAGCAGCAGTTAGTGGTTCTGCAAATGGCCGGGATGCTTTCAGTATCACTCATAGCCGTCTGCTGCTGGCTCTCTGCCAGCAGATACTGCCTTCACCCTAGGAGTGATTGAATGTCATTCACATTAGGGCAAAGACAGACAACATCAATGAAGTGTACTTTCATCAGCATTTGAAGTCAAGTTCCTGGACTTTGCAATGAAAGGGAATAGAAGCATTCATTACACTCCACTCTGCTGACAGCTTTCTGGGAGAGAAAATTGCTCCTATTCTCTGTCATATCTCCAACCTGCATATACAAAATTCACTCAAATTCTCAAAAATGTGTAAATGTTCCTTGCAGATTAATTTTAAAACATTTTTTTTTAATGTTGCAGAAGATCTCTCTCTATCCTTTGAACACCACATTTTCTTTTGCTTTCATCTGCCCTTCCCTGTCCACTGCCCACTACCACTACCTTCCAGTTCTCTATTCCAACCCTGCCACTACAATGCCACCAGTGGCTGTACTCATGTAGAAAGATTTTCAGGTCGGCAGAATTTAACAGATAAAGGAATCACTCTCAGGAAAAGGAAGATAAGGATCTAACTGCCTACTTTAAAGATTGCCTTACTAGCAGGCCAATACCTCTCTCAAAGAGCATAAATACTTCACTATCTACTTTAACTACCTTGCTGAACAACTGAGTTCTCGTCTAGAGAACGGCAATCAAAATGGCTTTCCAGAACATTCTCATGTATCTTCAGGTAGATTATTCATATCTAGAGATTTATAGAGGACATTTGTTTTCCCTCATATTGTGAATGATTTATATGCCCCAGCAAAGGATTGCCTCCTGGAAAGCTACAGGGATGTATCACTTTGTCTTAGTGCCTTGGATTGTGTTACTTTTCAGCAACTTTACATATGAAAAGCAAAGGAAAACTTCCCATCCCTTTGCAAAAGTTACTGACTGTGTATGTATGAAAGGGTTTAAACTATAATTAGAACAACACTTCAAACTGATAGCAAATGAAATTATTTTCTTTCTGCATCTACTATGTTTTAAAATTTAATGGAAAAATATTTCATGGACATTATAGTACTTCAGGTCCTTAAATAGCTATGATTTTTCCATGCTTGAAGAAGTTATGAAATCACATTGCTTCTACCCTTATAGTGCATAAAGGTTTGATTATAACCTTTTACTACTATCTGTTTTGTTAAGTAAATTTCAACATTTTGCAAGGCAGTAGCTAAATAGGAATTAGTTATTTGTAATTTTTAATAACCTTTTAGCTTCTTGGATTGCTCTTTCTCCCATCTTCAGCATACACACCCTTCATCTTCTCCAAAATATTGATCATTGGAATCCTTAGAGTGCTCAAAACAAATACAGTTCTATGACATTTTTTACTCATTCCTTTAGCCAACTTACTTGCCACTGGTCTTGGCCTTTTGCTGAGACATCTGGGACTATTATCTGGAGAGACATCATCTCCTCTGAAAACCCAGGCAGCAGAATGAAAGTTTTCTGCATAAAAACCTCCGTCCTCATTTTCGGAATGTAGTCCTGGCTCTAGTGACCGAGCATCCTCTGAATTTACTGTAATGAGGATAAAACAAGTGAAAAGTAATGCCAATAGAGAAAATGCATGAACAATCACAGAGCTCAGCCAGTCAGCATGGAGGAAGGGCCACAAGCTCAAGGAACTGGATGATCTTGGTGGTCTCTTCCAACCTGGTTGATTCTAAAGTCTGTACTTCTGCAATTTTGTTGCTGCAAAGATGACCAAATATAAGATCACAGTACCAGAGGCTATTGCATACTGAACTGAAATGTCAAGTGAAGTCTTAATGTAAAAGGTCAAAACAGAAGCTGCATCTCTTAAAGTCAAGTCTGGCTTTAGCCAATTGTTTGGCTTTCTTATGTGGCCCATTTGGTTAGGAAGCCAAACAAAGTTTCTAGAAAATTAGTGAGTTAGGTGCTTATGGAAAGAGAAAAGAGAAGCTGAGAAGTAACTGGCATAATGCAGGTAGTGATGGCCGTATTTGCTTAACCTCAGCTCTTCCAGAAGTTTTTTATTAAAAAGGAGGTGAGGAAATAATAGACCTTTTAAAGTTTAATTAAAAAAAAAAAATTATAGAAGTTCTGTCTTGTTCTTGGCTGTTGCATATTGGTATGATCTGACATGTGTTATCACGAGGATTTTCAGATTCATATTAATTTACATTCACAGTGTCTTGCAATGAATCCACTGGGTCACACAGTATCACCCAGATTAACACAGAGATGGAGGACAACTCTAATTCTCTGCCCAATGAAAAAGCAGTAATGTCCAGGCTTGCAAGGAGGTAAGAAAGTGAGCATCTGTCTGTGTAACAGACAGGCTATAAGCAGAAGCATAACTGTGGAGAAGGAGGCTACACAACAGCATGGTAACTTCACAAGCAGACTGCGAGCTGGAACTTCAAAGCTGAATGGGGAAAGGTTATATAAAAGTAGAGTCCATCAGCAACTGTGCTAACAGATGGACTTCAAAAATGCTGTAGCATAGATTGTTTGAGAGGAAAAAAAATGATGTTTCTGACAGTACAAAATGCCTGGTATAATGCAGCTAGATTTAATGTAGCTGGAGAAAAAGATCTGCTGTTTCATTTACCCTGTGTTTACTATGACAATGATGCAGAATGATTTCCAGTTTCAAAACAGAAAATTAAATAAAAATTAACCTTTATTTAGTTTTGCTTGGCAAGTTACTTTCTAAATACCTCTAAATGTCAATCTTTTCTCACATTGTCAGTTTGCTTAGCTATGTCTATGTAGACAAATACTTCACACCCATTGGCTTCTCTTTTATGCACAAGTATGAGATAGCACGATTAACTGTACAGAAAGGTACTAGCTACTAGTAAATAAACAGAAATAAATAAATACTACTAGGCTGATATGTTTAAAGTATATCTTTGCTTGCTATCATGAAATTATAAGTGAAGGAAACATAGAACACCACAAACAAATTCAGTATCGCACAGTCTTTTGTCAGTTTAATACTTTTCAAGTATAATAGTGCTTAAAACGTGACAAATAATTGTGATCAAAAAATGTGTAGTGTGGCTGACATGTTGGAGGGAGAGGATGCCATCCAGAGGGACCTTGACAGGCTGGAGAGGTGGGCCCAAGAAAACTTTAGGAAGTTCCACAAGATTGAGTGCAAGATTCTACATCTGGCTTGGGGTAATCCCAAGCATTGATATAGGCTGGGCAGTGACTGGTTGGAGAGCAGCCCTGGGGAGAGGGACTTGGGGGTGCTGGTGGACAAGGGGCTCAACATAAGCCACCAGTGTCCACTTGTGTAGGTGCTACGGAAGGGGTAATTAATTACTGTGAGATGATATTTTAAAAATATTAATATATCATTTATTAATATTAAATATTCAGAACTCGCATCACCCCGACCACCATT
>WBNM01019754.1:5858-16080 GCA_013399055.1 Ramphastos sulfuratus
CTCCTTCCAACCTTGCCATTCTATGATTCTATGATTCTTCAATTATTGCCTCTTTTCATCAATCAGTTGTAGTTTTCCAGGTTTTTAGGCAGTCAGTTAAGAGTATATAAAGCAAGAGAAATAATGTGAAGCTGAGTTTATCAGTACCCTAATTTCTATACCACTTTAGCCTCCTTTGCGTGATATCTGTACTGTCCTGTTTATATCTTTGCTGTCTTGTAGATTTTAACCAAATCTGTGAGAGTATGCAAACTGCAATGATGAACTTCAAGATGCTTTAGAAATACAGGATAAACACATAAGGTAATACCATAGTGAAGCAAGAATCCACCATGAACACTGCAACATTCGCAAGCACATCTGATCATCGAGTGTGTAATGTAAAACCTATTTTGTGCATGCTATATGAAATACTAATATTGGTGTTGCGTAATAATTCTGGTACAGAGAATATTTCACACAACCATAGGTGTACATTCTAAGTACAAATTGCACCTTAGTATTTCTTTTTATCACAGTATCACAGTATCACCAAGGTTGGAAGAGACCTCAAAGATCGTCAAGTGCAACCCATTACCACAGACCTCAAGACTAGACCATGGCACCAAGTGCCACGTCCAAACATGCCTTGAACACCTCCAGGGACGGTGACTCCACCACCTCCCTGGGCAGCCCATTCCAGTGGGGAATGACTCTCTCAGTGAAGAACTTTCTCCTCACCTCCAGCCTAAACTTCCCCTGGTACAGCTTGAGACTGTGTCCTCTTGTTCTGGTGCTGGTTGCCTGAGAGAAGAAAGCAACCTCCTGCTGGCCACAACCACCCTTCAGGTAGTTGTAGACAGCAATAAGTCTCCTATGAGCCTCCTCTTCACCAGGCTAAACAATCCCAGCTCCCTCAGCCTCTCCTCATAGGGCTTGTGCTCGAGGCCTCTCACCAGCCTCGTTGCCCTTCTCTGGACACGTTCAATTTTTGCGTAATTCAGTATAATTTGAGTGATACTGAGATAGAATATTGCCTCACTAGACGTCTTTCTTTTTCTCTCTTCCCCCCCCTCCCCCCAAATCTGTTATTTCAAAGTGTTTCTTCTATTTCTGTTTTGGTTAAATGTATTGAGAACTGTAGCACATTACCTTGAATAAATGCTCTCTGAGAAGCCTTCCATCAGCCTGCCTCATCTTTCAGTGCAAAATTCTTTCCTATGCCTGTTGTTGCTGTTGGTATTTTTCCTGAAGCAGATTGAATGTAGGCTGAGTTACAAATAACACCCTTCTATAAAAAGATGGCAATGACCAAGATCTTTTGAAGTTCAAAATGAGTGAGCATCCACCTTGAGGCCTCTGTAGGCAGATGCTACATTCTGCTGCTGCTCCTAAATTGAGCTCTCCATGCCTGTTCCAAACTTCCACAGTACTTGGTGCCATATAGGCCTGTGCCTCACAGCCACCCAAAAGCTCAGCAACATGAAATAAGCTACACGTAAAATAAAACTGGAGTGAAAAAAAAAACTAAGCATGAAAAAGAAGAGCATGAAACTTAATTAGTGGTGTACAACAAAGATAATGTTGGTATGTACTGGAATTTACAGGGCTCTGATTGAAGCTTACATCTGAGGAGCATGCAAGGTAGCTCATTGGGAAAATCGTCTTGGCCCTTTTTCAGTCGCAGTTTTGTCTAGTATGTGCTGATCTGTTCTCCCAGCATAAGTGTACTTTGTCAGGAGAGCTGTAGTGTGCTTTGCAAGCAGTTGCTTTCCTATCTGGACTGTATTGAACAACAGATCTGTCAAAGTGAGCCTGTGCAAGAAACCTTCTCCCTCTGCCCTCAGATTTTCTCAGAGGAGCATGATACTACTTCAAGAATATTAAACCTTCAGTTGCCTTTCCATTACCAACAGTGGACCAGTAAAATACTAGTCAGAGGAAAAGACTCACAATCCTCTTTCTAGAAATACTGCAGTGTGTCCTTTATTACTGTGTTGACCAGTTGGTCTCTTGGTGTTACAAAGCCTTTGGAGCATTGTTTGCTTTGTCGTGTAAGTTTACATCTCAGAGCAGAGCCACAGTTGACAGTGACCTGGGTTCTTAATAGTGCAGCATCCAATTTTCTTGTTGTAGTTTGAGTTCAGGGACACTCTCTAGTTGTATGAGTTTCAACATCGTTTGCTAATCCAGAATATTTGTTATTCTAGAACTTTCAGCCTCTGTTTCCATGCTACTGTTGAGTGTAGATGTGAGATGTGTTGGTTAAAAAGGTATTCAGAAAGATGAAAGGAAATAGCTTTTAGGTAAGGGTGAAATAGTAGCTCACTTGTATCCATGAATATGTTTTGACTTTGAGATTTTATACAAGGATTGGGTTTTTTTTTTTGAAAGAGAAGTCACTGAAGATTTTTTTAATTTGTAAAAATGAAACATAGAAGTATTATTAGCAGTATATGTATTTACATTCTACATTATACTGTAGGGGTATAATCAAGTCAATTTTCTTTTTAATCTAGCAATCCCATTGAAGAAATTAAAATTCTCCTATTCTCTTTTCTCTTTTTCCAGCTGTGTGTTCTGTCTAGAGAAAAATAGTGTCCTTATGGCAACTAAAATCTTAGCAGCAGCACAAAACCAACCCAGAATGATATGCAGCCACTGAATCCTCTGAATCCTGCCCTACCTGAGACCTTAATCTTGGCTTTGGAATGAACACTTTTTAAATATGGAAGACAATTTGATGTCTGAAAAATTTTGATCCTAGAGCTTTCTGCAACACAGCCTCTCAGCTACAAAGGAAAAAGGAAAAACTAGGAAAACACTTCTGACTGTGTGCAACTGAAAATTATAAAGAAGGTGGGATAGTATCAGAAGAATCTAGGACTGCAGGTTAGAAAATTCAAGGCAAAATTTCCAGGATCTTTGACTAAAAAGAAACACCTTTTAGCGTTTGTTTATCATCCATATATTATACTTTTCAGAATGACATTTACTGCTGGCCACCAAAGTGTGAAGGAGTTTGCTTTGTTTTGTTTATATTGCCTGGGTAGTACTTAACACAAAAAAATGCTGTTGTTTGGCCTATGCATGCAGTTAAAGAAAGAAATTAGTTAAGAATTGCTTATTGCTTGCAGTATTAAATATAACAATACAGGCTAGGAAAGATATAAAATGACATCATAGTATCTATCAGCCAATTCAATTTTTTTTGTTGTTATTGAACTAAGCATCATTAGCAGTTGTGAATCTCAGAATGTTAGATTATCAGAATGTTAGGGGTTAGAAGGAACTTCTGGAGGTGATCTAGTCCAACTCCACTGATAAATCAGGTTCACCTAGAAGGCTGCACAGGAACACATCCAGATGAGTTTTGAATATCTCCAGAGACAGAGACTCCACAGCCTCCTGGGGAAGCCTGTCCCAGTGTTCCATCAGATGGAGCTTCCTGTGTTACAATTTTGTGGCTGTTGCCCCTCGTCCTGTCATCACTGGGTATCATTGAAAAAGAGACGGTCTCCTCCTCTTGACATCTAACCCTTATTCAGCATCAGTAAGATCCCCTCTCAGTCTTCTCTGTGCCCATCCTTTCTTCATAAGAGAGATGTTCTAGTCCCCTAATCATCTTTTAACCCTTCACTGGACTCTTCCTAGTAGTTATGGATTCAAAGTATCACTATGGTTGGAAAGACCTTCAAGATCATCATGTCCAACCACTACCTAACTCTACCAAGGCCACTACTACACCATATCCTTGACTACCATATCTAGACAGGTTTTAAATACATCCAGGGATTCTTTTCATGATAATGCTGTGGGGAACTATATCAAAGACTTTTCTGAACTCCAGGTAAACAACATCCACAGCCTTTCCCTCATCCACCAAGCAGGTCACCTTGTCATAGGGGATGAGGTTCGTTAAGCAGGACCTGCCCTTCATAAACCCATGCTGACTGGGCCTGATTGCAATTTTCTCTCATTCTGCTAGTGTCTATGTTGTTATGCTTAGCTTAAGGGCAGTTAGTTATGGCTGAGAAAAATGCTAAGTAATAGGAATTTGAGCACTGTTCCATATTTGCCATGGCACTGGTACTGAATATTTGTTTTAATGTGAAGAGGGCAACTTTGTGTCCAAACAGAGATGGCAAAGAAATCTCAACCATCCTCAGAACTGAATGTGCAGAACTGTTTCTGTGTGAGGTAGGATAAGCATGAGAGTTATGTTAACTAATCCTGTGGTGACGTACAATGTGCTGTTTCCAAAGTGATGTTTCTGAGTCTTCGTTGAACTGTGTGGTTCTAGGATACTCAGGTCTACTCCAGTCTGTGTACGTGTTTATATGTGGTCCCTCTTTGCACAGATCCTATGCCAAAAGATATAGTTAAGCAGAAGAACTCTCAGGTCTTTTGCTGAAGAATTATTGCCAAATAGAGAATATGTTTATTTTTATGTCTCCCTCTATGTAACAATAATTAATCGCTCTCCAATAAACAAGTGGCATTAATGCAGCGGTGTAGTATAGACCATTGGTAGATCAAAAGACATTGTCATGCTGGGGCCTTAGTAAGTAATGGGAAGGTGGAATTGATTCACTCAGGTCACCAGAGATGGAGTTTCAGAAGTGCAAGTCATTCATCCTGCCTAAGCAGAAGGTCATCCTGGCCTTGGGATTGTTGTCATTTGTTTGATTTTCCTGTGGCCTGGTTGTTCCCTTGGGGCAGAACAGTGAACGGGAGGAATTCACAGTCTGCAGTTTTCACATTGGGTAGACAATGTAAACAACTGCATTGCAGTCAAAAGGTATCATATGGTAGGGAATTGCACCCTGGAGTGCCTCTTTCTCTCTTTACCAGGCTAGAGAACATCAGTGGGGTAATTTGAGTTACAGAATACTCAGCTGGTATTACCACCTGAAAATATCAGTATACAAGGAATGGTAATTTGGTGTGTTGGCATGGGGAGGAATATCTTTTGTTTCAGTACAAAGTGTGTTCTGGATACAACAGAAACATAATGGAAGGTGAAAAGCTCTTATTTCCTGGCAGCTTTGGGATCTCATAGAAAGTAGTAGTGAGAGCAACACAGAATCAGTCAACACAAGAGACCAATACCATAACAGTCTAGAAAAAGGCTAATCCTGTAGCTGAGCCTGCTGAAAAAGATGGCACTGCTTAAAAAAATTGCAGTCATGTGAACTCCTAGGGACCAATTATTTTTTTTTCAGCTGTGCTGATTTCTTAGCCTAAAGGCACCTGCTGAACTATTCCTACTCTCCTTTTAATCCAGAAAATTCACAGGTGGTTCATGTTAGGTTATGGGGACCTTCATAATCATCGTTTTGATGTTATTATTCCTCTGCTCACAGCACTTCAATGCTTTGATCAGGGAACTGGTTTTCCTTATAGTCACAGATGGTTGCTGTTTGACAGGCTGACAGGCAGAAAGTAAATAGAATTGGAAATAAAATATTCCCTTCTTTTTGGTGAGTCAGGCCAATGTCACGCATGTGGGCAGACACCGGTTTGTAGCTCTCCTGGCTACGTGAGAATGGGGAGAGGCTGTTATGTACAACAATACACCTGAGTCTTACATCATTCTCTCCTGGACTGTACTGTTGAGGATTTAAACTCATCTGAGTTTACAATGAAATGTCATTGTTACATTTTTTTTTTTCTTTTCTTCTTTATTTGGGTTGTAAGTGTTGCCATTACATAGCTCTGTGAAATTTCAAGGGGTTAGTGTGGCAAAATCCCATCTGTCAAACAGGTGATTGATCCTGCATATCAACGGAAGTTTTGAGCACAGATCAAGAGCAGGATGAAATGCTACATAATCATGGCATGTCTGTGTCAGTACCTACTTGCCTGCATTTGCAATACAAAAGGAAAAAAAAGAATTTGAAAAAAAAATAATTTGAAATAAACCCTCACAAGCTCATGGCATCACCAAAGCTACGGATCCTAATATCTCAATACATGAGTTACCTAGTCAGTATAAATGTTTATATGACACATTTCCATCTTATGAAAAAGAAATCTAATAAATCAGTAGTGGTTTTTGAAATTGATTAAATACTTTGGATTAAGGACTGTTCCGTGACATTGTGGCATCTCAAAGAGAAGTGATACTTGGTCAGTGAACTCTCCTGAGGTAATTTTGTGAGATTGGAAATCTGGTTTTCTGCAAAGAAATTGTTACTGGCCTATTGATGAGAGATGATATTGCTTAATTTTCATCAGGTTAGTCAGTAATGAAGTTAGTCCCTGCAGCTCTAGGACCAGTCTCTTGCCAGGTGAAAAAAGAAAAAGAATCAAAAAAGGAACTGGTGGTCTGGCCCCAGAAAATAACAGCGTGACAAATTTATCTTCCTTATCATGTATCAATGAAAGTGAGCCTAAAGCTACATCTTTTGTTGTTGTCTTTATTTTAACTGAAAATAATGAAGCTACCAAGAAAATAGATTTTGGTTTATGGATACATTACTGAGTTAAAGACCAGCTCTTTAGGTTCGGTATTTGTAATAAATGTTTTTGTTAATGTAAATAATTGAAAATAAACTCCATTACCAGGAAACTTTTGTGTACAGTTCTCTCTTTTCTGTTTTCTGAATGTTTTTGATGGATCAGGTTTAGCTGGTCAAAGAAACTGAACAGCAGTTCATGAAGTACTACCACTAAAAGAAAAATCAAATGTGTTGTTCCTAAGATCATTGGAGGGAAGGAGGGAATAAATTGTTAATTTTCATATGGGATTTAATAATTTTTGGAACCTAGTGGTGCACAAATACCTATGGGTCTCTGGCCATAGTTCCAGGTTAGGACCTTTGAGTGAGATCTAACTACAAAGACTCCATCTCCTGTCGATCTACAATTAATAGAACAAAATATTATTTGGAGGCAGCTTCAGGCACTAATCTTCTGCCCAATACATGCTGTGGTGACTTAGAAGCCTCACCCCTGAAATTCTTAAGCAGGGCTGATGTGCAGATGAGAAATGTGCTAAGAGGGGATGATTGTTCATTACCCACTTGTGACTGCCCCTGGCCAGGTCTTCCACAGGTCAGCCTGCAGCTTGGGTGGCACTTGGCTTCAACAACATCCCAGGACTGACAGCCTGACGTGCCCTGCCAGGAAGAGCTTCATGCTGTTAGATACGCCATTCCCTGCTTAGAGAGAAACTTATCAACAGAAAGTGGCTTGCACAAAGCTGCTAAGATGAATCCTGAAAGCTTTCAAGGTGGGGCAGACACCCAAACACTTCTAAAATCCTGTCTGCATCTGAGGATTCCTAGAACATCCTTGAACTCTGCCACCAGTTTTGGAAATGTTTGTCTCTAGGCTTTATAGTTGAGATTCATTGATCTTCATATCCAAAGACAGTTTGTAATAGTGGTGGTATCTGCAGCTCCTGTAAACAACGGTCTTATTTTTAAGGAAAAAACTTTAAACTATTCAATGTCTTTTGAATTGTAAATGTTGTAATTTTTAAAATGCATTTGCCTTGATTTATATGTATGAAATTCCAACAGACTATATTTCATTGAGAAAAAGACTAGGTAGAAATGGCAAACTGATATATTCAAATGTCTTGCTAATGTCAATACACTCTGGAAATTAACGCTCTACATTTGAATCAATAACTTACCTTCAGTTGGGTAAATGCATACCTCTGGCTTAGTAAAATTATGTATCTGTCAGTGAAAGCAACCATAAATACATACAGAAGAAAAGTATTTTCTCAGAAGAAATTCCTTGATGGTTGCTTGAGAATGCTTTTCATTTCAGGCAAATTAAGGTCAGGGCAGACTGCATCTGTGATGGTTTGGGAGTGCCTCAAACCAGCACAGCATCTTAAGAAACAGGCAAGCAGAGAATGCAAGAAATCCCATGAAGAAATAACCAGCAATTATATTGTAAAAGCATATAAAAATACATACAAACTGTATACATTGAGATTTAGGAATTCTTTCCTGGGTATTTTAAGTAGATATTAGTGCTCGCATTCTTTTTGAGCTCAAATATTTTAAAAAGTTCATGCCATCTCGGTCTAGCAATAAGTATCTGAACTAAAGCTTGACCATGACTAAGTCAGTCTGCATTGTAAACTTTTATTCTATTAGTATTTGTGCTAGATTTTGCTGTTTTTTCTATCAAGTTCTGTTTCTTCTCCTAGAATTCACAAGAAGCTGATTTTTTTTCCCACAATTTTTCACAGTATCACAGTATAAGCAAGGCTGGAAGAGACCTCAAAGATCATCAAGTCCAACCCATTACCACAGACCTCAAGACTAGACCATGGCACCAAGTGCCACATCCAAATGTGCCTTGAACACCTCCAGGGACGGTGACTCCACCACCTCCCTGGGCAGCCCATTCCAGTGGGGAATGACTCTCTCAGTGAAGAACTTTCTCCTCACCTCGAGCCTAAACTTCCCCTGGCACAGCTTGAGACTGTGTCCTCCTGTTCTGGTGCTGGTTGCCTGAGAGAAGAAAGCAACCTCCTGCTGGCCACAACCACCCTTCAGGTAGTTGTAGACAGCAATAAGGTCTCCCCTGAGCAATAAGGTCTCCCCTGAAGCAATAAGGTCTCCTCCCATTCTAGCCCTATGTTATGAAATAAAAGATAGAGTAAAAAATAGTTGAAAATATTAATACTTTTATTACTGAATTGTGTTACAAAATATGATGGTTGAAGCTTTTTCTGTGAGGTATGTGAAGATGAAAACAGATAGGCAACCATTCATGTAGGCTTAGGTTTTGCTTCTGAGTAAACCCAAAACAATCCTTGTTTGCCACAGCACAGTTGTTTTATCCTTGTGCCATGTCTTCAATTTGCATTCTGATAAAAATCATTTATCACTGGATGTATTCTGTGATATATTTTTAAAATTCTTTCAGTGCCAAAACTGCTTCAGTTAATTTTCTCTCCCTCACCTGTCATAAAATTTATGTCAAAAGAAAATAAACCCAAGTGACTGAGGCACTGTTATTATTTAAGTTTTAATAATGTGACCAAGCTATTTACTTCAGTTACTAGTGGAAAGAGTAGCATCATTTGTTACGACCTGACCTATGAAGGAAAGGTTCACAGGAGACTCTTTTGGGAATGCCCAAGGGGTGAAGTGGGGCAAGTGGACACTGAAATGGTTGAAATAACTGTAGATGTACTGGTTACACGTTCCTGCAGATCACTTTGATTATACAGTTGCCCTTAAGACAGGGTAGGCATTTACCTATTATGAGCCAGAGAGAGAGAAAGAAAGAAATGGATAGAGAGAGAGAAGAGTGGAGAGATAAGAGTAGAGGCAAGAGGAGAAGTATCACCACTCTGAGTTCCAGTAGCATCCCTGTATTTGGTTTGGCTGAGACGGAGTTAACTCTCCTCAAAGCATCCTTCTAGTGCTGTGTTTTGCAGTACTGTGATGATAACACACCAGTGTTTTGGCTGCTGCTGAGTTGAGCACTCAGGCTGTACTTTTCCAACATTTCTTTGCCCTGGGACTATGCTGAAGAGTGGGCAAGATCTTGGGAGGCAACACAGCTGGGCCAGCTGACCCAAACTGGCCAAAGGGGTATTTCATGACATACGATGTCAGCTCAGATATAAGAATGAGGTGAAAAAAAGAAGTGGGAGCGTATCCATCCATGGCTTTGGTCCTCCAGGGGAGCCACTATGTGTAGAAAGCCCTGCCTCCCAAGATTGCAACACCATCTGCTGATGGGAAGTAGAGAATGACATATCTCTCTGCTTTCACTTGCGCACGCTGTCTAGCACTTGTGCTTATCATTATTATTAAAGTGCTTCTATCTTATCACTGACTTCTGTTATATTTTTCCCTCTCCCTTGTCCACCTAGGAAGGAGAACGATAGGGCACCTTTGGCAGGCATTTGGCTCCCAGCCAGGGCCAAACCACCACAGTCCCACATGATTGAAATCTTCTTGGTGGTGGATGCACACCTGACAGTTTGTGGTGCTGTCTTGTATATGTAAATTTCTCTTTGTTCCCTGTACAAGAGGGTGGTTGATAGACGTGCTCCCATAGCAGGGGAAATCACCAACTACTCATGTGATGACACAGAAGCATTAGAACCCCATTTTGGCTGAATCATTCTTTGGGAACCTGTGCATGGCATTATAGTGGTCACAAGACAGTGAGTACCCTCAATACTCCCAGTGACTGCTGCTTCACCTTTATTTGCACAGGCTCAGTTGTATGATAAGATGATCAGGGGGCTGCAGCA
>WBNM01019757.1:774-11700 GCA_013399055.1 Ramphastos sulfuratus
TGGAGGAGATGAGCTCTGAGCTGCCTTCACCCTAAGCCATTCTCTGGTTTATGAAGAGGTGGCACCCACAGGAGCCATGCTCCAAAAGCAGCACGGGGAGCTGCAGCCCAGGTCAGGTCCTAAGCAGAGGTTTGTTGTGCACTGACTGCTAAGGCCACAGCCCAGCCTGAGGCTGGCCCTTACCTTCCCAGCTGGACCTGGGCAGTTGCTGTTACCTGCTCAGAGCTGGAGGTGCAGTGCCAGAGCAGAACCCAGCACGTGAGCTGTGCCCCCCTGGGTAGTGTTCTTTGTAGAAGTCTGAGCCACACTGAGGCAGAAGCAGCTTTACAACATCCAGAGAGCACAGGAGGGTTTAGGAGGGGGCAGGCAGGAATCTTGCAGGCTTTCCAACACCTTCTCTACCAATGTCTTCTGAGGTCTAAATCTTGCTGTGGGCTCTGCAGCCAGTGGTGCAACTGGCTGAAGGCTGCAGCAGCAGCAGCCACTTAAGCTGCAGGGTTTCAGGAGGACTGACTGCTGCTCAGCTGCCTCAATCCCTTCTTGCAACGGTGCAGAAATGGGATTACTGGGAAGGCTTTGTAGGAGCTGCTTGAGCTGTAATTCCTGAGGAGTTTTTCGAGCTGCTAATCTAAAGGCTCCTCTGGGGAGGCTGATGACTCTTAAATCCATCTCCCAGATTTCAATTCCTCACCCTTCATTTCCAGGGCTTTGGTTAGCAATGCCACTTACCCTTTCCATCCTGCCTCTCCCTGCCCTCTGAGCAGGACAGCAGAATTGCCAGGAGAGGCAGATCAAGCTGAGCAGAAGGGTTCCAAAGGAGGAGGGAGGCATCTCTCCCTGCTCAGCCCAGCTTGCACTCTAACAGGTATTTACAGGCTCTGGCTCGTGGTGCTTGTACTCAACTGTGTCAATCTGCTCCTATCCACAGGCTGACTGCAGCTAGGAGCAAGATAATTTATCTTTCTTGCTCTTACCCTTGTCTGTGTCCCCACACATTAAGGATGTTTCTCAGGCAGCACAAATATGTGTGAAATCTCTTGATTGCCTTTGCCCCTCGTGGAAGAAAAAAAGGCTTTGTGTGTGCTCTGTCCTTGACCAGCTATTGTTATGCCTTTGTGGCTGGCTGATGAATTCTCAGGGCACAAGCACAAATTCTGATGGAGTGGGAGAAAAAAAAGAGATAAATATGTCCTGTGATGGAAGGGCACAGCTCTTGGTGAGACTGCCTGCCAGAGAGCTCGCCCAGCTCGGTGTGCTGGATTTCCATATTCATGGGCTACCTTCTCAGCAGCTTGGCTCAGGTGCTTATGGCCTCTCTGCTCTCTCTTTGCAGATCAGAGCTTCTGGGTGGGGAAGGAGGCTGCTGTATGGCAAGGAAGCAGGATGATGTATGCTGCTGCCCTTCACAGAGGTCGCTGCTCCCAGAAGCATCAGCAACATCCCTGGCACCATTACCCTTGCAGAAGGTATTCCCAATTCTCCAAACCATAATGGCTCACAGTAATTTCCTCCTTGACAGCTGCAAGGATAAAAATCTCTGATTTTCTTTTTTTTTTGGTGTCTGTTTTGTTTGGTGTTTTTTTAACATGCAAGATTTCCAGCAGCATTTGTCACAACAGCTAAATACTTCTTAGGGAAGGACTAAGACCAAGTGGAAGCCAGGGAGGATGCACAAATTACTTTCAAGTGGTCACGTTCTTTGTTGTCTGTTTAATTCCCAATACAAATGGAGACTTCCATAGATATTTATCAGCCTAAAAAGAGGTTATGATGCTGGTAAACTGCTCACAAAGCAAAATCTTCCAGGTTGTAATTTTATATTCAGCATCTCTCAAGTGATAAAATAGAACATCTTCAGGTTTAAAGTACAGTACCTGCAATAAAACAGTATCTGCACATTGTTAGAATGATAGAAAGGCTCAGGCTGGAGGGGACCTCAGAGCTCATCCCCTCCACCCTCCCCACCATGCCCAGGGACACCTCTCAGCCACACTCAGCTGCTCAAGGCCTCATCTAACCTGGCTTGCAACACCCCCAGCAAGGAGGCAGCCACAGCCTCCCTGGGCAGCCTGTGCCAGACTCTCACCACCCTCACACTCAGCAACTTCTGCCTCAGCTCCACTCTCACCCTGCTCTGCCTCAGCTCCAAACCACTGCCCCTTGGCCTGTCTCAGACCCCCTCAGCACAAGTCCCTCTGCAGCCTTCCTGCAGGATCCCTCCAGGCACTGGCAGGCAGCTCTGAGGTGCCCCTGGAGCCTTCTCCTCTGCAGGCCGCGCCCCCCCAGCTCCCTCAACCTGTGCTCACAGCAGAGCTGCTCCAGCCCTTGCAGCATCTTTGTGGCCTCCTCTGGCCTCCCTCCAGCACCTCTGTGTCCTTCTGCTGGGGAGAGCAGCCCTAGAGGCAGGATTGGAGGTGAGGTCTCAGCAGAGGAATTATAGAGGAATAATTTATAAAGCAAAGTGTGACCAGAAGTCATCTCTGTAAGACCATCCCATCACTCAGGCATTGCCTCACAATATTTAGCTATCAGATCACTGGGCTGGTGTGTACAATGGGGACTCCCCTTCCTCTGGCCCCTATTTATGAGCAGTAGAATTGGGGGGAGGGGGAAAAGAGTCAGGTTTCTGATTCATCAAAAAAAAGTACTGAAAATCATCTCCTGTCTGTGATTATTTCAGCTCTTGAAAGCAGCTGTTTAAGCCCAAATGGTTGAAACACATCCAAAGATAAGAGACAGAAAGGCTTTTGTTTTCTCCCCATCAGTGTCAGTGGAACAATGTCACTCTCTATCAGGGGAACATCTGCCTATCAGTGATTACAGATCCAGAATACAGGCTTTGACTGAATTAATCACTTTTATTTGGGCAGGAATGTCTGGGAGGTATCACATAGCACAGGCATTAATGTGTGTTATGGCTCTGAAATCCTCACTTATCTCTTCTTCAGATGTATGGGGAAGAGCATAACACTGTCTGCAGGAGAATTGTCAGCTCATTTGTGGTTTAAAATGATCAGCAACAGAGGCCTGCAAAGCAGTGCTGGGGAAATATTGGGAAATGGCAAAGAAATACCTTTGGATCACAGGATGTCAGGGGCTGGAAGGGACCCAAAGAGCTCATCCAGTCCACCCCCCTGCCAGAGCAGGACCAGACAATCCAGCTCAGGGCACACACAACACATCCAGACAGGCCTGGAAAGGCTCCACAGAAGGAGACTCCACAACCTCTCTGGGCAGCCTGTGCCAGGGCTCTGGGACCCTTCCAGTCAAGAAGTTGCCCCTGGTGTTGAGCTGGAACCTCCTGTGCTGCAGCTTCCATCCATTGCTCCTTGTCCTATCCCAGGCAGCAGTGAGCAGAGCCTGTCCCCCACCTCCTGACCCCCAGTCCTCACATAGTCATGAACATTGATTAGATCCCCTCTCAGTCTTCTCTTCTCCAGCCTAAACAGCCCCAGGTCCCTCAGCCTCTCCTCACCAGGCAGTGCTCAGTCTTCTCAGCATCCTCCTAGCTCTCCTTTGGACCCTCTCCAGCAGATCCCTGCCCCTCTGAAACTGGGGAGCCCAAAGCTGAAGGCAGTACTCAAGATGAGGTCTCACCAGGGCAGAGCAGAGGTGGAGGAGAACCTCCTTGAATCTGCTGGACACACTCTTAGGATCCCTGAGGACCCCATTGCCCTCTTGGCCAGCAGGGCACATTGCTGCCCATGGATGTTCTCCCCCAGCACTCCCAGCTCCCTCTCCACAGGGCTGCTCTCCAGCAGGCACCTCACAGCCTGTACTGCTGCAGTTTATTCTTCCTCCCCAGGTGCAGGACTCTGCACTTGTCCTTGCTGAACCTCATTTGGTTCCTCTGTGCTCAGCTCTCAGCCTGTCCAGGTCTGGCTGCAATGGCAGCACAGCCTGCAGCTGGATCAGCCAAGCCTCCCAGCCTGGTGTCATCAGCAAACCTGCTGAGCAGAGTCTCTGTCCCCTCATCAATGTCATTGGAAATGGGCAGGCTTGACAGCAATGTAGGGTTCCGAGGCTGCATGATTTCACCTCCTGTTTCCTGCACTGGCATGAGCTGCCCAGGGAGGGGGTGGAGTCACCCAGCCTGGCTGTATTTAAGGGGGGTTTGGATGTGGTGCTTGGAGGTGAATCTTGTAGAGTAGGGTTCTAGGTTGGACTTGGTGCTCCTGAGGGGCTTTGCCAGCCTGCATGTTGCTGTGGTTTGGTGTGAAGTGTTCATGTCTTCATTCATGGCCTGGCTGAGGGGGTTGAGTGGACCCTCACCAGGTTTGCTGATGATACAAACCTGCAGGGAGGTGGCTGGCACCCTGTGAGGCTGTGTTGCCATCCAGTGTGACCAGGGCAGGCTGGAGAGCTGGGCAAAGTGGGAGCTTGTGGGGTTCAGTCAGGACAAGTGCAGAGTCCTGTGTCTGGGGAGGAGCAGCAGCAGGCACCAGTTCAGGCTAGGGGTGGTCCTGCTGGAAGGCAGCTCCATGGTGGGCAGCAAGTTCTGCATGGGACAGCAATGTGCCCTTGTGGCCAGCAGTGCCAACAGCATCTGGGGTGCGTGAAGAAGAGTGTGGCCAGCAGGGCTAGGGAGGCTCTTCTGCCCCTCTGCTCTGCCCTGCTGAGACCACACCTGCAATACTGTGTCCAGGTTTGGGCTCCCCAGTTCCAGCCAGACAGGGACCTGCTGGAGAGAGGCCACCAGAGAGCTGTGAGCATGATGAAAGGACTGGAACATCTCTGCTGAGAGCCCTGGGGCTGGTTAGTCTGGAGAGGAGAAGGCTGAGAGGGATCTGGTCAATGTCTCTAAATAGCTGAGGGGTGGGTGTCAGGATGAAGGCTCCAGTCTCTGTTTGGTGGTGCCCAGTGACAGGCCAAGGAACAACAGGCACAAGCTGGACCCCAGGAGGTTCCACCTCAACAGGAGGAGACACTTCTGTGTGGTGAGGGTGTTGGAGCCCTGGAGCAGGCTGCCCAGAGAGGTTTTGGAGTCTCCTTCTCTGGAGACTTCCCAGACCCTACCTGGATACATTCCTGTGTGACCTGCACTGGCAGACTGGATGACCTCTGGAGGTCCCTTCCAACCCCTAATGTTCTGTGATTCTGTGAATAATCATCATAATCATAATTATCATAATCATCATCATAAAATTTCAGCTAACAGAGAACATCCAGGGCTTCCTGCAGCCCTTTCAAACTTTGCAAGATGATTTTTCTTTTTCTGGCATAGGAGCTTCTTCCCAAGGCAGAATCTGAGGACAGTTGCTGGCAATATGTGTTGCTTGCATTCCCAGCAAAGCAGTTTTGCAAATGGACAACCATAATCCAAATTAAAGGTGGAAACAGGGCATAATTAATTCCAAAGCAAGAGGAAACAGGGCTGTTTGAGGTGCCAATTTTAGTTAAGTAAGGAGATAATCAAAGAGATGGTAGCTGGAGGCAAAGGAAAAATGAAACCTGGAGTAAGAAGATGCTGATGTGCACTGAGCAAGGTAGCAAAGAGGTGGTTGATGGAGGGGGTGGGGTCAAGAACAAGCAGTCAGAGAATTGCCTGGATTAGAAGAGAGCTTTAGGGTCCTGGAGTACAAAAGAGTCACAGTTGAAGTCAGCTCTGGCACTCTGTGTTAGGGGATCAAGGCTCAGAAGGAGGTCTGTGAGGTCTTGGTTCTGACTTGCCTAGGGCACAAATGTGCACCCATCAGGTTCTTGTTTGCCTATAAATCATTGAGCAGCTGGTGTGAGGTCCCTGTTAGCTGTGACACATCACTGTACCCCTTCATTAGAGCTAGATGGATAATTACTGCCTGCAGATCCCATCCAGGCTCTCTAACTGGAGGCTGCTCACATGCAATAAGGTGCTCTCAAGGCAGCCATTTGCTGGGTTTGAAGGCAGCTAGAGAGTCATCCTCTCCATCTATCAGCCACCAGATGCCTGAGGTGGGTGCTCCATCAACTGCTTTAATCAGCTAATCAGGTGGATTCTCTCATTTCCCTGTGGGAGATTGTTTAAAACCACTGGCACACCTCATTTATTGGTCTGGAAGGTGTCAAAACTCTTCAAGCAGCAACATCTTGATGGAGGAACAGTTTTCTGGTTCCTTCTGTGGGAGTGCAGTGACCCAAAAGACATTGAATTTAAACCCAAGCTTTCCACAAGTTCTGGTGTATAAATAGTCTTCAAGTGGGAAATGGCAAAGGAAAAGTTTTGGCAGCCCTACATAACTACACCTTGGAGCTCTGCTGAAGCATCCCTGCCTTCCACTGCCTGGGGGCATCCTGCAGGAAGGCTGCAGAGGAACTTGTGCTGAGGGGGTCTGAAACAGGCCAAGGGGCAATGGTTTGGAGCTGAGGCAGAGCAGGGTGAGAGTGGAGCTGAGGAAGAAGTTGCTGAGTGTGAGAGTGATGAGAATCTGGCACAGGCTGCCCAGGGAGGCTGTGGCTGCCTCCTTGCTGGGGGTGTTGCAGGCTGGGTTGGATGAGGCCTTGAGCAGCTGAGTGTGGCTGAGAGGTGTCCCTGGGCACAGTGGATAGGTTGGAGGAGATGAGCTCTGAGCTGCCTTCACCCTAAACCATTCTCTGGTTTATGAAGAGGTGGCACCCACAGGAGCCATGCTCCAAAAGCAGCACGGGGAGCTGCAGCCCAGGTCAGGTCCTAAGCAGAGGTTTGTTGTGCACTGACTGCTAAGGCCACAGCCCAGCCTGAGGCTGGCCCTTACCTTCTCAGCTGGACCTGGGCAGTTGCTGTTACCTGCTCAGAGCTGGAGGTGCAGTGCCAGAGCAGAACCCAGCACGTGAGCTGTGCCCCCCTGGGTAGTGTTCTTTGTAGAAGTCTGAGCCACACTGAGGCAGAAGCAGCTTTACAACATCCAGAGAGCACAGGAGGGTTTAGGAGGGGGCAGGCAGGAATCTTGCAGGCTTTCCAACACCTTCTCTACCAATGTCTTCTGAGGTCTAAATCTTGCTGTGGGCTCTGCAGCCAGTGGTGCAACTGGCTGAAGGCTGCAGCAGCAGCAGCCACTTAAGCTGCAGGGTTTCAGGAGGACTGACTGCTGCTCAGCTGCCTCAATCCCTTCTTGCAAAGGTGCAGATGAGCTCTGAGGTCCCTTCCAACCTGAGCCATTCTGTGACCCCAGTACTTCTTTGTGCCCCAGACCAAACCTGAGCCATTGCTTGTTTAGGAGGCAGCACCAAGAGGACATGAATTGAGTATGTCCTCCCAGGCTCCTCATTACTGTGAGGAAAGTTTGCCCATGCTAGAACTATTTGAGCCTCAATCTGTATTTTTGTTTTCTTATTGCAAGCTACCATGTGGGGTGTTTGTGGCTGAGAATGGTGCTGCTCCTTCATCACCTTACCTAGTGTCTGTCCAGGGCCTGTGTTGGCTTCAGATGGATGTGCAGCTCCTGTTGAATTCAGTGGCACTTCTTAACCAGCAGGAATCCATTCTCTCATAACCCATCTGTTTTGCAAACACCTTTTGCTTTCTCTTAGAGTCTCTTAGCTCACCCTGCTATTGGTTAGGTCTGCCTGGAGAAGGTGTCTGCTGAGCATGCTGGCAGGAGATGGCTTACCAGTGTAGTGCCTTCTCCATCTGATCTTCCCTAATTCTTACTGTGGAATCCTTATCTTCCCTGCAGTCATTCCTGTTTCAGGTACCACAGAAGTGGTGAGGCACTGGGATGGGCTGCCAAGAGAAATTGTGGATGCCTCACCCCTGGCAGTACTTTAGAACAGGCTGAATGAAGTGTTGAGCAGCTTGGTCTAGTGGGAGGTGTCCCTGCCTGTGGCAGGGGGGTTGGAACTAGGTGATGCTTAAGGTGCCTTCTAACTTAAGGCATTCTGTGACACCTCTGTGCTTCTGTCTGCACATCAATCTTGGGAAACCATGTCAAAATTGAACTTGAATGATTTCTTACCAAATATACTGCCAAAATTTGAAGCAGCGTCTCCAGAAGAAGCCAAGAAGAGAGTAATTTGCCATTGGCATGGGCTGCCCAGAGAGGTGGTGGAGTTGTCATCCCTGAAGGTGTTGAAGCAAAGCCTGGATGGGGCACTTAGTGCCATGGTCTGGTTGCTTGGCTAGGGCTGGGTGAGCTTGGAGCTCTCTTCCAACCTGCTTGATTTTGTGATTCTAAGAACACTGTGGTGAATTCCTTCTTATGACCAAGAAGTGAAAAACTGAGTCAGTTCTGCTGGAATAGAATCATAGAATCCTAGAATGGCTTAGGGTGGAAAGGACCTCAGAGATATCAGCTCCAACCTCCCCACTGTGGGCAGGGATGCTGCTCAACTGCACCTGCCTGCTAAACACCTCATCCAGCCTGGCCTGCAACATCCCCAGCAAGGAGGCAGCCACAGCCTCCCTGGCCAGCCTGTGCCAGACTCTCACCACCCTCACACTCAGCAACTCCTTCCTCAGCTCCACTGTCACCCTGCTCTGCCTCAGCTCCAAACCATTGCCCCTTGGCCTGTCTCAGACCCCCTCAGCACAAGTCCCTCTGCAGCCTTCCTGCAGGATCCCTTCAGGCACTGGCAGGCAGCTCTGAGGTGCCCCTGGAGCCTTCTCCTCTGCAGGCTGCACTCCCCCAGCTCCCTCAGCCTGTGCTCACAGCAGAGCTGCTCCAGCCCTTGCAGCATCTTTGTGGCCTCCTCTGGCCTCACTCCACAGCTCTGTGTCCTTCTGCTGGGCACAGCAGCCCTGGAGTTCAGGGAGTGTGATGCTGTAAGGGTGGGAAAGGCTGTGCAGGTGAGGACAACCCTGGCTCTTCTCCTGACTCCACAACCCAAGCTATCTTTTCTTTCCCATGTCTTGTTTTAGCAGCAGCCCCTCCGCGGGCTGTGGGTCCCCAACAGCTGCATCCTCCTGCCACAGGTACAAAGTTGGTGTTGTGTTCTCAGACACCACCGAGTGTTCCCCAAAGCTGGCTGGCTCCCTGCTGGCAGCAGCTCAGCATGGGCAGCACATCTCTGTGCTCCTCCAGCCAGGCTGCAGAGGAGGGAAGGCTCTCAGAGGCTCACCCTGACAGATCTGGGTTAGCAGGCTCCCTGACAGCCCAGCTGCCTGCTGTCCCTCAGCGTCCATTTGGACACAGACAGCACATCTGAGTAGGGGCTGGGACAAGAACAAGAGCAACTAATTTGCCCTCCTGCAGGAGCTTGGTGATATCCTCCCAGCCCAGCCCTGCCAGGCTTTCTGCTGCTACCTCACAGCCTCACCTCCTCGGCCGCTGCTGCCAGCCGGGGGTGCAGGTCAGGAGCCAGCCCTTTGTTTGCATGTTTGCTGCACTTGCTAATTACTTCAGAGAGCAGCTGAATTTCACTTTGCAGACCATGTTATGCAGGGATGGGTTTTGTCTCCCTTGCTGGCCAAGGCAGTGAGCTCTCTCCTTTGGCACAGGTGTCTCTGCACTAGCTGCTATCACTTATTTATCAGCTCAGTGACTCCCCCGTGCTAAGGCAAACAGAGGCTATTGTCTTTGGCCATAGGGGACAGGATGGCATTGGAAAGCTTTTAGTGACTGATGGATCCTTATTAATAAGACATTTCTAGGGTTCACTCAAAACACTTCCCCAGTCATTAAAAATGCATGGTGAAAAGCAGCCCCTCCCTGGCTGCACACCGTGCTGCAAATCAGAGCCCTCCCAGACACAGGACAGCTTGTTTGGATGCAGGGTTTGTTCATTTTGCAGATGCTAAGCAGCCTCAGGTCACATCACTCCTCTGTGACACACACAGGTCTTCTCCTGAGGATGTATAGCTGAAAATGCAGTTGTTCAGGCTGCTCTGGCAGTGCTTTGTCAGGTCAGGCAATGGAAGCCTGAGACACTGGCACAGGTTGCCCAGGGAGGTTGTGGCTGCTCCCTCCTTGGAGGTGTTCAAGGCCAGGTTGGACAAGGCCTTGAGTGACCTGTACTAGTGGGGCTCTGCAGCCTGCAGAAGAGAAGGCTTCCAGGAGACCTTAGAGTAGCCTTCCAGGATCTGAAGGGGGCTACAGGAAGGTTGGGGAGGGACTATTGACAAGGTCTGGTAATGCCAGGACAAGGGGCAATGGGTTTGAACTGGCAGAGGGGAGATTGAGACTGGATGTTAGGAAGAAGTTGCTTGCAGTGAGGGTGGTGAGACACTGGCACAGGTTGCCCAGGGAGGTTGTGGAGCACAGAATCACCCAATGTGATCTTTGATCATGTTGAGCGATTCTGTGCTCCACAACCTCCCTGCAGGTGTTCAGCATCAGACTGGACAAGGCCTTGAGTGACCTGTNTGATGATCTCTGAGGTCCCTTCCAGCCTGAGCCATTCTGTGCAGAAAGGCTGAGCTGGTTTTTCAGTCTGGAGAAGGCTGAAGGGAGACCTTGTTAGCATGGAGCAGTACACAGAGGGCGGTGACTCCCTTTTTACAAGGAGTCCCATGGAAAAGACAGGGGCCGATGGGGACAAGTTATTGCTGGGGAGATTCCCACTGGACAGCAGCATAAAGTGTTTGCCCAGGAGAGCAGTCAGACATTGGAATCATCTCCCAAGGGAAGCAGTGGAGTCCCTTACACTGGACAGCTCTAACACTCAGCTTGACAGAGTGCTGGAGCAGCTCATTTCCACTCCACTATACCTACAAAGGTTGCACCAGATGATGCTTGAGGTCCTTTCCAACCTTTCTAGGTAATAGTATAGATGAAATGAGGTGACCCAGCACTCTGCAAGCTGAGTGTTAGAGCTGTCCAGTGTAAGGAACTCCACTGCTTCCCCTGGGAGATGATTCCAGTGTCTGACTGGGCAAACATTTTCTGCTGGCGTTCTCCGCTCCTGTGATTCTTCACCACCCCCTTTGGGCATTGCACACAGACATGCTCTGTGAGCAGTGAGAGATGTTAATGAAACCCATTTTTGGCCCTGCACAACACTTTCCTACTCAGGTTTGATTTAGTTGGGGCAATT
>WBNM01019762.1:0-18935 GCA_013399055.1 Ramphastos sulfuratus
CCCTGCCCTCTAGCAAGTCCACTCAATTCCAAAAGCTGGATCACCCAGGGTAGTCCATACAGGAATGCATCCAGGTGCGTTTCAAATGCCTCCACAGAAGGAGGCTCCACAATGCTCTGGGCAGTCTGCTGCAATGCACACTGTTCTCTGGTCTGAAGCCTCCACACTAAGAATGCTCCAAGGCCTTCTCTAGGGAACATGATCTGTCCTCCATCAGAGCTGAACTCTGGGAATTTTAGTGTCCACAAATGAAACCAAATGCCATGCAGCTGTCTTGCTCAGTGAGGGGTCTAGCAAGCTCACCTCTGCTCAAATAACCCTGCTAAGATAAATGCAGATCCTGACATGCAAGTGTGAAGAAAAGCAACAAAACATAGAATGATTCACAGTCTTGAGACAAACTTTGGATGCCTAATGATGCTGACAGACTTTTCTTTCTGTATAACACCAGTAATAATTGTAACCCATCCAGTTCAGACCTAATGCTTCAGTAACTGTGTTCATTAAACAAAGAATTAGTAAATTTAAATAATAAGAGGGACTGACTCTTTTATTTCCTTTTTAATCCTCTTATGTTTCTAGTGGTTTTCTTTTGCAAAGGAGCAGAGAAGAGCTGTCACTGTGCTATCTAAGGACTCATTAAACTCATCTCAGGGTAGTGAGAAACGAAGGGCATATAGGCATAATTTAGGATTTTGCTTCAACTGCTTAATAGGATTTCTTCCCTGCTAAGATGTGGTCAAATAGTCTTTGAGGATGTGGATATCTGTGAGATGGAGTAAGGCCAAGTAATTTTAAATTCCCATTGTGAAGGTTTAACTGAGATTATATTCTTAAAACCAAACAGTCTTGGAACACACTACAGAAATCCTAACACACTGGTCATGGCTGATGCACAGGGTGATGCATTGCTGCCCTCAGAAACATACACTCATTAGTCCTGATTAAACACTCACTTTGTTTTGAGCAGGAGCTGCCACATTCAGATTTAATCAAGGACTGAAGTTTGTCCCAAGGTGAGTTAAACACTTGCTATAACTTTGTGATATTCTGGGCCACTCAGTTCAAGGAGGACTGGGAATTGCTTGAGGGAGTTCAGCACAGAGCTATAAAGATGGAAAACCTCTCTTACCAGGAGAGACTAAGGGAGCTGAGGCTTTTGAGCTTGGAGAGGAGGAGCCTGAGGGGTGATCTCATGAATATAGGGTGAGCACCCAGAGGATGGAGCCAGGCTCTGCTGGGCGATGCCCAATGATAGGATAGAGGGCAATGGGTGGAAGTTGAGGCACAGGAAGTTTCATGTAAACCTGAGGAGGAATTCTTTTTCCCTGTGAGTGTGCCAGAACACTGGAACAGGCTGCCCAGGGGGGTTGTGGCTGCTCCCTCCCTGGAGGGGTTCAAGGCCAGGTTGGACGAGGCCTTGAGGGACCTGTGCTAGTGGGAGGTGTCCCTGCCTATGGCAGGGGGTTGGAACTAGATAATCCTTGAGGTCTCCTTCCAACCTTACCATTCTATGATTCTATGACATACTCAAAACTGGATGTGTTCCTGTGTAATCTGGTCTAGGTGATCCTGCTCTGGCAGGAGGGTTGAACTGGATGAGCTTTCAAGGTGCCTTCCAGTCCCTGACTGGGGTTCTGTGATATTTTTCTAAGCTGTGGGAAGAATGCATCATCAGCAAAATGGAAATGTATAGCTACACAGGCTTCTTTTCTTACTTTTATCTTTCTTCATTTCCTTTACCTCGAGAAAAATAGAGTAGTGATCCCTCTGTTATTCTTACATTTGTTTCTTCTTCCTACATAATTAGCACTGCTACGAACTAAAAACATTATCAGGTTTTAAATGGTATCAGTGTGTACAAAATTGTTAAAACTCTAAAGTGGGAAATAAACATCCCTGTATTTGCAGGCTGTGTTTTCCCAAAATCAATTGCTTGCCTTTATTTATATTTTCATTGAAAAGGAAGCAAAATTAAAGTTTGTCAGAATGCTACATATATCCAATACATGTGTTCTGTCAAAACACTGGCATCAGGAAAGATAGCCAGTGCTGCATGGAATCATGACAGATTTTTTTTGTGCTAAAATGACTATTTCATGGGCAAGACTGTGCTCTTCATGGAGTCACAGAATGGTTTAGCTTGGAAGGGACCTCAGAGATCATCTGCTTCAACCTCCCTGCCATAGGCGAGGATGCCTCATAACTAGACTCAGCTGCTCAAGGCCTTGAATGCCCCCAGGAAGGAGGAATCCACAGTCTCCCTGGGNGTTTTGCTCTCATCAATCAAAGCACCCAAGTTGATTTCTTCAGAGCTACTCTCAAGTTTGGTTTGGTTTTCTTTTTTTTTTTATTTTTTGCTGCTAGTTATCATTCACTTTCAAACAGTTTTGAGACCTGTACTTTTTATATAGTGCATATGGTACCTGACACCTCATTAAATACCTAAAAGGGATCTTGAAATAAAATTTGTAACTATGCAATCAGTTTTAAATGAGGAAATCAACTAGTGAATATCCCCTGTTTCTTTGTATGTTCCAGCCCTGCAGTAGGGACTGAGATGATTTGGGCCAAGCTTCCCACATAGTCACATTTCCTATAAATATACCCTTCAACAGTGTTTAACAGATTCAGCTTCCTTATCACGAGGTCCCACATGAAACTGACCCATTTGATGCTGTAGCTACTTTTACCCTACATATCCTGACTGCTCAGTGACAAAGATCTCCAATTCCTGCAGCATTCTTACTTGTCCAGAAAACCAAACTTTGGAGCCACTGTCTCCACTGTCCCACCAACTCTTTGCAAGGAATCACATGCTTTTGGGAGAAGAATCAAGAACAGTGCCTGAGCATTAGAAGTGAAATCAGTTCTGATGGCCACATTAGGGAAGATGTTCCTCTAGCAAGTTAAGGCAACTAAAAGTTCAGAGAATAATTGAGCTGATTAGCTTTGAGATAGCTCTACAAAATTAAATGAGTAAAAGCCAATTCCTGTTGTCTTGTTTGCAGCCAGGCATTGAAAATTTCAAGCTGAAGAGGGGGTCCAAAAGAAGTAGTAAAAGAAATGTCTCTCAGAGAAAAATAACTTGCATCACGTGTATCAAAGAATGGTAACTTGGTTCTTATTAGCTTGAAAATATGGATGTGAATATGGAAATGCATCAGGCATACATCAGTGAGACACATTTGTTAGCTACAGTTCATTGTAACTAGAATCATAGAATCAATGATGGTTGGAAGGGACCACAAGGATCATCCAGCTCCAACCCCCCTGCCATGGGAGACTCTCAGTATGTCTCAGGATAACATAAAAACAGTTACAGGTTTGCTATTGACACATCAGTAAAGCTTTGACCTGACATTGGGAAAGAATAAACTCTGAGTCCACTCAGATTCCAAACTTGGTGGACAAACAAACCTTACAGTCATCGTAGCATGACATAAAGAGCACAGATACAGCTGAGACACTCTCCAAACAATACTTTGTATTTAATTACTTGCTACCTGAAAGTAATTGCAATTCAAAACCCAGAGTTTTACTTTAGAGGCTAAATTGGAAAATATGGACAAATAGATGCTGTGGGGAATATTCCAACAAAGCATAAAGCTCATAAGTCAGTGGATAAGGAATTGGCTGGATGCTTGCATCCAAGGGTAGTGGTCAGTGGCTCAAAGTCCAAATAGAGATCAATGACCATGTCAGGGTGCAGAGCAGGGCTGAGTTCAGAGTTGCTCTCCCATACAGACGTGATTGTGGATGCACAATGACCAACTTGAGGGACATTTAGTGTTTGACTTCAAACTTCCATTTCTCCAAAGCCCCAGTTAGCTGCAGCTGCCTGTAGACAACATTTACAACATAGACAATATTTGCCTACCTTGAAGCACTTAAGGACAGTCTATACTCTGTGTTCAACACCTGCATTTTTCTTCTCTGGAGATGTACATGCGTTCCTGGATGTGTTCTGCTGTGGCCTGTCCTAGGTGATCCTACTTTGGCAGGGGGGTTGGACCCAGTGATCTCTGGAGGTCCCTTCCAACATCTAACATTCTGTGATTCTGTAATTACAAATCCTCAGTCTTTACAGGAACAGGAAGCTTAGCACTTAGCTCAAATCTAAATGCCCCAAAGCTCTAGAACTTCTACATTTCTCCTTTGTCTTCAGGGAGGAACTTGATTCTGTCAGCATCCTTTCACATAGCTAAGACAAAACTGGTGTCAGGCTTCTGATAAAATACAGTGTCAGATAGCATTTTCTTTTATGAAAAGACCTCCTTTTCTTCCCCCAAAGCATACATTCAGGTTGTGAAGGAGATTACTTAAATTCTGAGATTATTCAGACCCACACTAGCCCAAAGACAAGGTTCTAACTCCTCTTGGATTCAGGAGCAGTCTACACACTTTCTTTGAATCTAAACCATAGGATTTACTAGAAAAAAACAAACATGAAGGCTGTAACAACTGCTTTGCTCATGAAGAAATCTTCAAACCTGTGAGGTATTTGTATGAATGGCATCATCAATGTATCAGCTACTGCTGTAGGCAGGCAGGCACTGCCCCATACTGCATAGATGATATTATCATAGGAAATAAATTAATAAGTGCCACCCATCAGACTTTCAAGCTCTTCAGGCTTCAACCAGCATTAGTTTTGTTTTCTACAGATTCCACAGTTCATTAGCAAGACTTGACAGCCTGGACAGCTGGTGCTTTGGAGCACTCCTGTACGGTACTCTTCAGTGACCTTGATGAACCTTTTAAATCACTTTAGCTCTCTTTTGGAGAACAGATTGCCTATGCTGAATTTATAACCTGCACTGCTACCAATGCAGCTTTCTTGGCCAGCTTCTGCCTTCCACCTTTTGAACATCTGCTGTTCAGAAAACCTAAGTCATCACTCGGATATTGGACGAAATTAAAGGTAACCAAGTTCATAACAAGAAGATTTGCCTCTTTACTGTTATAACAGCACTGAAGTTAATACATATTTTTCTAATTGCTTTAGCAATGCATGTTGCAAAATAGGCTGCTGAAAGTGAGGTCTTTGGTCACACAAACATATCAGCAGAGTCAGCAATGGCTGAAACAGTTAACAGAAGCATTTGCTGACGTGCTCTAGAAAAAAAGTAGTCTGTTGTTTCCATGCCAGCTAGCAGCATCCCTCCCTGTAATCCTGCACTCTTTCCTGTGAGTCAGACCCAATTTTGTCTGTCATGAGAGAGTTAGAAATTTTGGACAACTGCCCAGACCCTCAGCAGAGTCACTTCTCTCCATCTTTCCAGTATGCACTAGGCGTGTGTAAGTCACATTAACTAGTACTGAGGCAAACCAACTAATTGAACAGGTGACTATAATGATGGGCAGGGAGAGCAGAGACCTCTTTGTTTGGTTTGTTGAGTACTTGGATGTTAACATGGCTTACTCCAGAGCCATTATGTTGTAGGTTCTGACAGGTGTGACATAGCATTGTTGATTTTGGCAGGTATCTCTTAACTCAGCTACTCCAGTCGACCTTGAAAGCTCAGATGTCAGCATTCACTTTTGTGGTCCTAATGCTGAACCTTCTCTTCTTTGAGAAACTGAACCTTACTCCTCCTGCTCAATATTAAAACAGAAGTAGCTGATTTACCTGATTTTATTATTTCCTTGACATATTTGTTGCATCTTCCCCAGAATAATTGATACAAACTTTTGCAGGCTGTCTTGCTTTATAACCCTTTTTCTGATGTCTTTAAGGGACCTGGGGATTGCTATGTTAATCATCCACAGAAAAATAAACAATAAAACAAACACCAACAAAAAAACCCCACAAAACAAACAAAAAAATCCCAAAAAACAACCACCACCACAATCTCAAGGGTAAGTGGGTAAAATTTGAGCATTGTTTTAGTGATTCACACCACACCCAAAGTCTGAGCTGCTTCCATATGAGCCTGTTCAGTCTGAAAGTTCTGCAAGCTCTGCACCTCATCTGACAACAAGACTTAACTCCCTGCAGGGTCACCTATGTTGAGGGTCAAAGCTCACTTTTATCTGACTTTTTTCTGGCACACTGAACTTGGGTTGATGTACAAAAGATACACATTGACAAAACAGGTCAGATTTACAAATAGATTTGGGGTTTAATTGTGTTTATGCATTTTTGTTACGCATTTTTGCAGTGTTCTTGACAAGTCCTTGACCCAAAAATAGAATAAAATCATGAAGGGGAGGAATCACAACAATAATATTAGGGTTCAAATTTGAAAAACAAAGACCCCAAATCAAACCAACAAAATCAAAACACAAATCCCACTTCCCACTCCTTTAATTTATCCATCTTTATTGCAAGCAATAGCAGTTTGTATTGGCAGGTTTTTCTCCTTTTTGTTCACTGATGTTAGCAAATTAATTTCCTCATGAATTATCTTTATTCATAGTTAACTCAGGACCTTTGGGGTAACATTTTCATCCCCGCTGAGCAATGTTTGATAGTTTTAATGTTTCAGAATTTGCCCATGAAGCTCCCACATGTGGTTAACTCCTGGTCATTGCACAATGCCATTTCCATTCCCTGACCAAGTGGCAAGCTCTGGCAGCTTAAACACTTCTAATCAACAAAATTGTGCTGACTTGCACACAAGGACAGAGATTTGGACTTGAAGCTGGAGCATTTCAAAATGAGCTGGTTTGATAAAGATCAGTGTTTAGTAAATCTTAAAAGCCAAGCACTTTAAGTGTATCCCTGTTTGGCACTAAATCCAAGGGACAGAAGAACCTTCCAAAGTTTATAACTTGGCTTCTACACACATTCATTTCAGGAAAATTCAATTAATTGAGTGTCAGTGAAAGGTTCCTTCAAATAGGGACATAAACTTGAGTGAACTGAACCCATTTTTCTTACAGGGAAAGGTTTGAGGAGTATTCCTTTCCCTTTGCCAAGTGCTGGTATTTACTGACCTTCAGGTGAGTGTGAAGCAGACCGCAGCTATCACTGCAGTCTTGTCAGAAAGTTTGGGCTCTTAGAATTAACAAAAAAAAATAAAAAGTGACACAAAATGACTGAACACATTTTGTGCTCTAATTATGAACACACACTGATTAGAACTCACAGGCAAAAATGAAAAGACTGATTTCCTTCCCTGGTATTCAAAATGTACCAGGATGAAGAACATTCTAACGCATAATAAAAAATAGTTATCAACATTTATATCACAAACTTCATCAAAGACAATGAAATTATCTCCCACATTGCTAGCAGATACCCAAGAACCTTCTAGTGTGCAGAGAATGTGGTGACTTAAGTGAAATAGTTGCCTTACACAGCAGTCTTTCATAGCATGCTATAACCAGTAATCTAGCCAGGCTCAGAGCCAAAGAGGGATTAACCCATCACAGGAAGACATTCTATTTTAGGCAACGCACACAAATGCCTAGTGACTGAACACACTGAGCTCTCTGCAATATGCCAGTGCAGTTTGCTGCTTGATGAAAGCTACTATAATTTCTCTTAAGCTCATAGGACTGTGTCGATGCATCGTCACACCTGCCAAACTGATGTCAGAGTAGTAAATTGGTAAACCAGATGCACCTTCCAAAACCTTTCTTTAGTGACTCAGTTTAGAAAACAAATCTATGTCTTAACAGAAGAATTCTTTCAGTGTAGGAAGATTCAGAGACTTCATACCACCTCAGAAGGTCCCTTGGAACAGTGAATCTAGGTTTGGTAGATGATCATGTGTTTTATTCCTTTACTAAACTGATTGTTTAGCCATGTTACAAGGGACTTTACTCCCCAAAGAACTATGTTAGTCCTTGCATTAGAATTCATGAATCTGATACAGAGGCTGGAAAATGTTTCTATGGAAGGTGTATGTGTGCTTTTGAGCCATTATCTTTAGTAATCAGAATTATAAGGACTGGTAGGGACCTCAAGGACCATTTTTCCAGATGAGGTTAAAGAGCTCATAGTCTGGCTAGAAAGAGCTTTGAGTCATGATAGTTATACCTGATGTACCTCTCTGGTTTCTGTAGGTAACACATTGCTGTGAAAGAAAGCTTGGCTAAGCTGGGATATGTCCACTTTCACATTTTATATTCTGTATTGGTTGTAATTACAGAATCACAGAATTGTCAGGGTTGGAAGGGACTTCAAGGATCATCCAGTTCCAACCCCCCTGCCATGGGCAGGGACACTTTCCACTAAAATGAGTTGCCCAGAGCCACATCCAGCCTAGCCTTAAAAACATCCAGGGATGAGGCTTCCCCCATCTCCCTGGGCAACCTGTGCCAGTGTTTCACAACCCTCATGGTTAGATGTTTCTGTCTAGTCTTCCACTACCTTTGAAAATGCTGCAGACCTTAAAGCTGCTGGTCACAAGACCTTCTATTTGCAAAGCAGAACCATCTATTCTATGGTCACAACATGCACCCACACTCTGTAACACTGCAGTCCTTTCCTAGGACATTTCACACCTGCCTGTTCCAAGGGGTCTGCCATAACCCTGCAGAGATGAAAAAAAGCTACTTGACTATTATAATGCTTATAATGGGTGAGAAGTTAAGTAACTCTAATATTTTAGGTATAGATTCATAGAATGATTTGGGTTCAAATCAGCCCTAAAGTTCATCTAGTTCCAAACACCCTGCCATGGGCAGGGACACCCTCCACAAGGTCAGGCTGCTCATCCAACCTGACCTTGAACACCTGCAGGGAGGGGACATCCATGACTTCCCTAGACCACCTGCTCTGGTGTTTCACCACCCTCACTGTAAAGGTCTCCCCTCAACCTTCTCTTCTCCAGACTAAAACAACTCCAGCTCCCACAGACACTCCTCATAAAATTTAGTCTCAAGACCCTTCATCAGTTTCATTACCCTTCTCTGGACCCAAGATTTACAGCACATCAATCAGTCTCTGTTTTAAACATGTGGCTAATGTACCTCCTTCTCTAATTCCTTTGTTTGCCCATTATTTGTAGCTTTGCACAAATATTATTGAGCTAATCCTTGTAGCAGAGTGGTGAACTGGTATTCTTATTTCCAGAAACATAACTATCAGTATTCTGCTCTAATTTAGACTCCCAATTCCAAGCACCTCTGCAAAGAATCACAGAATTGGTAAGGTTGGAAAAGACCTTTAAGATAATTGACTCCAACTGTAACCCAACTACCATGACCCATAACCCACACCCTGAAACATCACATCTACAGCTCCTTAAACACCTCCAGGGATGGTGACTCCACCACCTCCCTGGGCAGCCTGTTCCGATCCCTCACCACTCTCCCAGTGAAGAAGTTTTTCCTGATGTCCAATCTAAGCCTCCTCTGGTACAACTTCAACCCAGTCCCTCTCATCCTGTTGCTGGTTACCTGGGAGAAAAGACCAGCACCAGTCTCCTTTCAGATAACTTAGTTATCCTTCTGTGCTAGCATCAGTGTACAAAACACAGATTTTTTGCTTTAAATGATCAGTACATCCAATAAAGTGATCAGCAACTCAACTTACATCTTCTCAAGTGAATAACTGTGTGTGGAAACCCGGTTTAAATTTACACTACACAGTGGCAGAGTCAAGGGTAAGAATCCAGTGCCTGTCCTTTTTCAAGTACTCTTTCTTAAGCTTCCCCATTCCACCCTGTATTTCTCACAAATTCTCCCACAAATGGAACAGTTAGCCCAGAGACAGCAAATTACTTCAGCCAGGGTACAGACCTACCTGGTGCACTGGAGTAGGCATGGCTGAGGGGGAAACGGTGTGCGATCATGTCGGTTCGGATCAGGGCTCCAGAGGTTACAAAACTAGAAGGACCTATCTTGATCATCTAGTCTGACAACCTTTAGAGAAGCAGGCCATGGGAACAGCTCAGAAAGAATTCTCCTTTCATAATTCATAAGCACAGAGGAAGAGAATTAAAAATGTGCAGGCAACGTTCATTCTGACAGTCTACAATTTTGAATGCTGAACGTCTCTTTTTGCCATGTAGATCTCTTTCAAGGAGAGAAAGGCACAACCATTTCATGCTTAATTCCTAGTTGTTGTTTTTCCAAAGAATATTCCATCGGAATAACCTATAAATATCCTCCTGATCCAATTTCCTTCTCTCCAGGGTGTGCAAAGTACTGGCTTTGCAATGTGCCAGTGAAGTGACCATGTTGTCTTACTCCTGTAGATGCCAAGGCAGGGAGGCTGTGGAAGCACTGCCACCATAGAGGAAGATGTGTCATTGGTGGGGCAGGGAAGGAATTTGGGGAAGAGAGGCACATTTGCAGCTGGAAATCATAGAATGGTAAGGTGGGAAGGGACCTCAAAGATCATCTAGTTCCAACCCCCTGCCATAGGCAGGGACACCTCCCACTAGTACAGGTCATTCAAGGCCTCATCCAACCTGGCCTTGAACACCTCCAGGGAAGGAGCAGCTACAACCTCCCTGGGCAACCAATGGAAAGTGGGAGTAGGGACAGAAGCAGAGAGGGAGATGTATTATACTTTATTCTCTGTGTGCCATAGTTACCCTGTTGTCAATCAGCAGCCTGTGCTCTTGGAGAAATGCCCACCTCCATAACTAGTTTGCTATTTTATTCACTTGTAGAGTAAATACTGTTTCTAAGTCACCCGTTTCAGTGGCAACACCTACACACTACAGCATTTGCAAGCAGCATGCCTCAGTTAGCTTCACCTAAGGAAGTATCTGATAGACAGATTGTTCCCCTGATGATAGGGTAACTAACAAGCAGTGAAACTTGGCAGTCATTCTGTCTGTATTAAATATCAAAACTCTGTGTAAGTGCCTGGTCAGAACAGGGTGGATTGAGCACTCAGCAAACAGCAGGAGTCCCTTCTGTTCTGTGTGTCAGCTGAAAGAGTAGATCTGCTGAGGTTCACAGAAACCTAGGGGTTGGAAGGGACTTCTAGAGATGGGCAATGAAGGCAGCAGAAGAGAACCCACCTCTGCTGCCTTCTCACACCATTACTGCCCTCGCTGTCCCAGATGCCAGCCTGCAGGTCACAGTGTGTGCACAGAGCCCCAGGTTGGGTCAGTCACACAATCCTCTTCTTGTGCTCTAAGGGGATTTGTTGTCACAGGCAATGTTTTTAATTTAGGTGTATGACTTTCTACCAAGTGATACATAGAAAGAGTGGTAACAACATTAAAAGCTTTCAAGTGTGAACCAAATCCTGCTCTCAGGCATGCTTGAATACAGTTGAAATGGAACAGTTAGGCATTTTTCAGATCTGAGAACGTGCATAATCTATCCCCCTCATCTAAATGACTCATCTTTTAATCCAATCAGCCAAGAAGTTGGATCCCAGCTACGGAGATTTGATTTGCAAAATGAAATGGCAACGGCCAGCATAAACCTCATAGTAATTCAAATATCATTTTAGCCACGGTCACCAAGCAGTTAATGCTGTGAAAGTCACAGTGCTGTGACCAGGGGATGGGCTAAACCTCTGCCTGAATGTTTCATACCTAAGCAGGGAAGAGATCTTTCTTGTTGCTGCTATTAATCTGACAGCAGAGCTAGAGGGACCAATTCAGATTAAATTTAGTTCTTAAATTTGAAATGATCAATACCCTGGAACTTGCCATGTCCTGAAAGATTAGGCCAAACAGCAGCATCATGCGTTCCAAGGTCATGCTGCAAACCACTGTGTAGTTACTAATTCTATTAGGGAGAGCATATTTCCTCCTCCTCACCCATTTGCAGTGGACAAGACCGTGCTAATGAATTTGACATTCAGTGCTCAGGGAATCAATGGTCAGCAACACACAGGAAAACACTCTCTGGATCTGAGCAAAAATGTGTTTTGCATCTCTATGATAAGAGAAAGAAAGAAGTACATTTTTAAAGCTAATATTTTTTCCTGTCTTGGAAATCTTTTAGTGGCAGTGTGCATGAAGCTGTGTGCCACAAGCTCAGGGGGTCTGTCTATGCACACACAGCTTAACTCAAGAGTGAGGTCTTAGCTATTTTCCAGTCATCACTCTAGCATGCATCCAGAAGTCAGCGTGTCAGCGGTGCTGGCAGCTCAGCATGATATGCAAGAATGAGCTTTGGATTCTGAGCAATCACAGGATGTTAGGGATTGGAAGGGACCTGGAAGGGACCTCATTAGATCATCGAGTCCAACTCCCCTGCCAGAGTAAAAATAGCAACATGATGAACAATTTAGAGGAAGCTGATTTCTAGGGCTTAGATCCCCCTCATTAATGTTCCAAAGGGGTTTTTGTAACCCTGGGTTCTTCTTGTGTGATATGTGGTTTAGAATGACCAAATTAAGTAAGAAAGGACTGGGTTGTCTTGTGTTAGTGGCCTTCTACAGCTAGAAGCTAATAGCAAGTTTGCTACTATCACAGTATGGTAGGGGTTGAAAGGGACCTCTGGAGACCTGAGGGGTGGGTGTCAAGTGGATGGAGCCAATCTATTTTCAGTGGTCCTCAGTAATAAGACAAGGAGCAATGGATACAAACTGGAACCTAGAAGGTTTCACCTCAACATGAGGAGAAACTTCTTTACAGTGAAGGTGACAGAGCACTGGAGTAGGCTGCCCAGAGAGGTTGTGGGGTTTCCTTCTCTGGAGACTTTCAAAACCCACCTGAATGCATTCTTGTGTGAACTGTCCTAGAGGATTCTACTTGGCAAGGGGGTAGGATTGGATGATCTCTTCAAACCTCCAAGGTTCTATGATTCTGTGAGATCACTGAGATCAACACCCCTATCAAGACAGGTTCACCTAGGAACACAAGAACATGTCCAGGTGTGTTCTGAATGTCTCCAGAGATGGAAACTCCACCACCTCTCTGGGCAGCCTGTACTATGATATTCCATGATGATATTACACTCAGTCCTATGAAATCAGAATATTTAGAAAAGTGCTGATACTTTTTGTGTGCTTTATCTCATCTGGGCACTTGCCTTGTCTCAAGTCATGCTCTAGATACTCCCTTTCATGACAGCTTCACTCAATTCAAACAAAACTTGTATCCTCTACATAAACGAAATCTGAATGCCCCCTAATGAAACAGAGGATGAAGGAATAAAGCTCACATTTAGCTCTCAGAACCAGAACAGAAATATGGCAGCTTTCTGTGTAGTTGTGACTATTTAGATTCTAAATATTTAGATTCTAAACAGACAGGTGCTGGGATACTGATGCTGTGTACAAAGCCATCAGACCTCAGGAGGATCACACATCACGAGGTATTGCAATCTGGTGACCTATTATTCCTTTTCTTGCTCAGCTAGAAACAGTGGATCAGACACTGGCCCAGATAAAGCCATGCTGGCATCAGTGATATTTAAAAGACAGGCTTGGATGAAAAGGGGTAGGTTTGACCATGTACTTTTTTGAACCAGAGCCATAGGCACAGATTCTTCTCCTGTTGGAATAAAATTCCAGTTGGAATGAAGTTGCTGTTGGAATGAAATATTTAATTTGACTTCTGTGAGAGAAAAAAAAAAAAAAATGTGCTCTGAACTGGGACAAAGGGAAATTTGCTCCACTGAATTCAATTTAATTTTGGAGTCAGTGTGCATGCATTTATATTCACCTATCCAAAATATGACCCATGTGAAATATCTGCATGTATCCAGCCACACAGCAGTCTGACTACACAGAAAGCAAAGGAAGGAGATCTAATTGCATTCAACACTGCAAACATGTAAAATGCAAAATTGCTGCTATTTTAAAAATAAGTCCAGATTATCACAGCACCTCCACATCAATCTGCATTGTCAGAAGAAATTTTAGCATGAAAACAAGAGCGAACTTGTGGACAGAAAGTTGAGCCCCAGCCCTGTTTTTAACTTCTCTTTTCACTCAACACCCAGTTGCCAGACCAACTGCAGTAGCAACTGGTTGGCTTGGAGCCTTCTTTTGCTTCTCTGTTTTGATATGACTGACATGGCACTCTGTTCAAAGTTCTTCCTATGTGAATAGCTGGTCTGGAGACTGAGTAGAAGTGTTTAAAGACACCCTAATTCAAAAAAAAAAAAAAAAAAAAAAAGAAAAGAAAAAAAAGTGGGGAAGCCTGAAGATAAAAAACCATCTGTTGTCTGCAGTACAGTGAGTTCCCCCCTCAAATAAAAAATTAAACATTTTCCTTGAAGCAGTTGCCTCAGTGCACACTGGTTTATTTATATGAAGGATGTCCACTTCTGAACGCTGTCATCCATCACAGATGGAAGCCAATTAAATACTCCAGAGCAAAAAAACCAAATCACATTGTCTGTTTGGCTTTGTAACTGGCATTACTAGCAGGCTACCCAGTGATAAATACACAGCAAGAACTAAATTCTCCTTTCTCATTTTCCAAGAAGCCCTTCCACTTCAAGGTGTTATTTTGCCATCTCATTATCACTCTGAGAATGCATAACATTCATTAATCAGAGCATCATCCATTTACCAACCTCTTCCTGTTTCATTTAAAGCCAATGCCAGGATCACCTGAGTGAAATCTGCCCCAGTGCTCAGCTGCCAATACCTCAAAAACCTCCTTGCTTAGCTTTTTTCATTTGCAGAATGGATGAAAACAAAGAGACAAATACACACCAAGTGTCCTTCCTCCACAGCACCTCACAAAACCTTCCCAACAATGTAAATTCAGTTGTCTTCCTACTGAACAGTTCTGAAGGAAACTCTGCTTTTCTGATCCAGGGTTCAGCCTTGAGTTTTCAAGAGCAGGCTATTCTGTACTTGGTCTTGTGTGCTGATAATAACCACCCAGCTTCCTAATCTGGCCAAACACCTGTAACTCTGTACATCTCTATTTCTGCATAACAGAATCACAGAACCTTAGAGGCTGAAAGGAACCTCCAGAGATCATCCAGTCCAACCCCATTGCCAAAGCAGGATCCCCTAGGGTAGTTTGCACAGGAATGCATCCAGGTGGGTTTTGAAATTCTCCAGAGAAGGAGACTCCACAACTTTTCTGAGCAGCCTGTTCCAGGGCTCTGTCATCCTCGCAGTAAAGAAGTTTCTCCTCATGTTGAGGTGAAACCTTCTCTGATCCAGTTTGTAGGTGTTGCTCCATGTCTTACTACTACACACCACTGAAAAGAGATTGACTCCATCCACTTGAGACCCACCATGCAGATATTTGTACACATTGATCAGATCCCCCCTCAGCCTTCTCTTCTCCAGACTAAACAGCCTCAGGGCTCTCAGTATCTCTTTATAGAGGAGATGCTCAAGTCCCACAATCATCCTTGTGGCTCTCTGCTGGACTCTTTCCAGGTCCCTGTCTCTCCTGAAGTGGGGAGCCCAAAATTGGACACAGTATTTGAGGTGTGGTCTCATAGTGCACAACTGCTCACAGATACTATGGATTGCTCGACAAAGAAACAGACTTCATTAGCTCACACAGAGTACTTGGTTTGTATTCAGTTGTATTCAGAGCTAACTTGATCAAATGATTAATCATCTTGTTGATGCCAATGGCCAAAAGTACCCTACCAAACCAAATAAGGCCACCAGAAATATATGTCAGCCATTTAAGTGAGAGGCAAACATGCAAAGTCCTTTTTTAAAGCAAAGTCACTAAGTTATGGTGATACTTCATGATTTTTCAGGGTTGGCAAGAGGCCTCTGTTCCTTAGGACTCTTGGAAATACTACTAAGAGGTGCAAGTGTAGGCATAAAGCTTTAAGGAAGTTTAAGTAGCACACGAATCAGTATTTAGCTAGCACACGAATCAGGACACAGGAGAATCTCCCTTTGAACATCTTTTTGGTGTTCAACAGCAATAAGACAAGGAGCAAGGGCTACAAACTGCAACACAGAAGGTTTCACCTCAACACAAGCAGAAACTTCTTTACAGTGAGGGTGCCAGAGCCCTGGAGCAGGCTGCCCAGAGAGGTTGTGGAGTCTCCTTCTCGGGAGACTTTCAAAACCTGCCTGGATGCATTCCTGTGCAGACTGCCCCAGGGGATCCTGCTTGGCAGGGGGTTTGGACTGGAGGTCCCTTCCAACCTCTAACGTTCCAAACAGAGGGATTTAATTCTCCTAAATGCAAACAGCCACGACTGAAAAATTACTTAATGACAATATAAATCCAGAAAAGTATTAGAAGTCCAAGTCGTTGGGGTTGTTTTTTTTCCCTCAGCTTATGATGTGCCCCTCAGTGCTCTTAGCCCGGTAGAAAGGTGGAAGTCAGTTTCCATGAAGAATGTAGTAAGCCTGCAACATCTTTTGTCTGTGTCTGCCAGAAAACTCTGACTGAGGGATTTAATGGCTGACAGTTCCACATATGTTTCTGTCAACGTGATCCTAGACTCCAACTGTGTGTTACAGAGAAATGCTTGAACACATGAGAGCTACAGCTGAGCCACGCAGTGACAAAGGCAGAGCTGACACAGTCGTCTGGTTTTAGAACAGAGACAATATCTTAATTCATCAGAGAGAATAGAAAACACACTCCTGCAATAGCATGGCATGATTCATAGCTGGATTGCCTTCATGCATGTCTTTGACACAAGGCAGCAAACAAACTTGATAAGACTCTCTTAATTATCATCTGTGTGCTGGTTTGAGGCTAATTGGAATATTTTAATAGAGAAAATTATATTCTAGGCTGTGAAAAGGAAACAATGGTGATGTCTGCTTCACTCATAGGCTTGCTGAGATGTTTAAGAAAAAGAACTCAAAACATAGATAAGTCAGTGTCTGGGGCACAGCACCTCAGTCTAGCAGCTTCTGGCTCTTTCTCCTCTCTGCTGAGTAACCTCACTAACCACTTTACTTCTAGCCCCCCTGGCCGATCCTCAAAATTTACCTTGCGTGTAAGGCAAACCTTGGGGTAAGGTATAGGGTTGGGGAGAGGGTGGAAGGGTGGTTGGGAGCCCCTCCTGGGGCCTCTGATTTCTGGCAGAGGTGTTGTGTTTCTGTATTACTTTTAACTTGTATATTTCTGTAAATATTTCTGTATGTAGTGTATCTCTCTGCTTGTATATTGTGCTAAGCTGTAAATAGAGCTTCAGTCCTTAACTTCCAGCCAGCTGAGTTCTAGCCTGGGTCATTTTACAAAGTGTGGGGGGGCAGGGAACTCCCAAACCATCACAATCTGTTAACTTATTCTAAGGATTCTACTGCATTTGGTGACTTTTTAGGGTGTCAGGTAGTGACAGGACTAGGCGGGATGGATCCAAGCTGGAGGAGGGGAGATTTAGATTAGACCTTAGGAAGAAGTTCTTCCCCATGAGGGTGGTGGAACTGGAACAGGTTGTCCAGGGAGGTAGTGGAAGCATCATCCCTGGATGTTTTTAAGGCCAGGATGTCTGTGACTCTGGGCAACCTGACCTACTGTGAGGTGCCCAAGCCCATGGCAAGGGGGTTGGAACTGGATGATCCTTGAGGTCCCTTCCAACCTTGACAGCTTTGTGACAACTCTGTGATTCCATGAATTCACAACTTGAAATCTGGTAGAAGTTGCCTTATTGTGTTGTTGGTTTGAAACCAAAATTCTTCTAATTTTCTCTGTGGAAGATTCTTATCCCATTAAGGAGATCACCTGCAATATTCTGTAAAGCTTAAGAAAGATGCACATCACATTCCTTGTGTTATCATAGAATCACAGAATGCTCTAGGTTGGAAGGGACTTTCAAAGGTCATCTAGTCCAACCCCTTCTGCAGTAAACAGGGGCATCCTCAACTAGATCAGGTTGCCCAGGGCAATTCCATTCACTCATTCCTTTCCAAGATGTGGGCTCACAGATGAAGACCTCAGCACAAGAGGCTTGTAGTTTAACAAACCACTCACCAAAGCCAAGCTAAGTCATAAAATCTGAGTCAAAGTCAGGCAAACTCAATAGCCTGTGCTCAGATTCTGTTTGTGTTTCAAATCAGAAGCTGGGCCACAAATGCCCACTAAATAAATCCAGCTGTCATGCCATTCTAATCTTACTATCTAGTGATAATGAAAAGAGAAGCATCTCCTTGGGCAGAGCAGGTGCTGGAAAGAAAAGCAGCCAGTCTGAGCCCCAAGCCCAGTCCATGGCTGCATCCCACTGGGTTAAGTTACAGAGAAATTCAAACTATTCAGGCTGTGGGTGAAGGGGAGGGAGAAGCCCATTCCTTTCCTTCTCCTTAGGCTCCACCAAGAGTCTAACACTGCTCCTCCTCTTTTAATGTGGCTATCAGCAAATCTGACTTTGAATAGCAAGTAAGGGATCCTCATGACGACAGCAGCTGCAAAGTCGTTAAAAATACACAAAATTTCATTGTGTGTGGGAAGACTGCCCTTGTTAAACAGAGACAGAAATCCTAGCAGCCCAATATTTTTGGCCACAGCTTGCATTATTTTAATACACTGTCTAGGAACTCAAATCCATCTTGTTCTTGTTGCTCTTGTCTTTTTTTCAACATCTTTTAAATGCAATCTTTTAAAATAAAAGCATAAGGCCACTTTTTTTTTTTTTCCTTCTCTCTCTCATGTTCAGAGATAAGACAAATTAATTTTCAACCTGCTATCAATACACCAGGCCAAGCTGCCTGGGGTAGATATAAATAAATAAATAAATAAATCATTCCACAACTCAACATGAATTCCAGGGGATTGCTTAAGTGGAGCCAAGATTTGCAGCTTTCAGCTGCTCGTGTGGCAAACAGCACCAAAAATACCATGCTGACCATTCCCTCAGAGCAGACAGGGAGAGGCATATTTACCAATCATCACAGAAACTGTTACATGTGTTTAAAATCCTCTTTATAAAAGCAATCTGGTTTTCAGCCATTTTTTGAACTAAACCTCTGCTCACAGTACACAACTGCACAGCCAAGTTCTTGCTTTCTCTCCACGATCCAAACGGACGATGTATGGCAGCGACCACAAGATGCTGCCTCTGACCATGACTACAAGCAGTTTTTCTGGCAGCTAAAATTGTCTGGAATTTTATGGTTCTGTATTCCTGAAAATAAGATCTTAAGGTCTACAAGAAAGCTAGTGAGAGAC
>WBNM01019765.1:15139-35360 GCA_013399055.1 Ramphastos sulfuratus
ACATCTCCCATGCATTGCAGTGCCCAAAACTGAACACAATACCCAAGGTGTGGCCTCACCAGAGCCGAGTCCAAGGGGACAATCACCTCCCTGCTCCTGCTGGCCACAGCATTTTTAATCCTGGCTACAACCTCCTTTCAGGTACCTGTAGAGAGCAATGAAGTCTGCCCTGAGCCTCCTCTACTCCAGGCTGCACACTCCCAGCTCCCTCAGCCTCTCCTCACAGGGCTTGTGCCCTGTCTCTAGAGAATGAGACCACAACCTCTCTGGGCAGCCTGCTCCAGGGCTCCAACACCCTCACAGCAAAGTTTCTCCTTCGCTTCAGATGGACTCCCCTGGGCTCCAGTTCATGCCCACTGCCTCCTATCACATGGGACCATTAAAAAGAGACTAACCCTTCTACTTGACACCCACCCTTCAGACAGTTGTAATCATCATCTCAGTCCCCTCTCAGCTTTCTCTACTCCAGACACAGCTCTTTCAGCCCTTCAAGACCTTCATCATTGTTCCACCCTGCCTAGCTGGCAAAGGAGATTGGTTTGACTCAGGGAGAGCACAGTCTGTGATCTAAATGTGTCAGTGCCTCCCACAGAGCTGTGGCTGCCCCAGCAGTGCTCCTCAGCAGTCCCACATGGGCTGTGGGGTGCATGTGGGGCAGGTGAGCTTTGAATGCCAGTGCAAACTCAGGTGCACATGGGACAGGTGAGATTTGAGTGCCAGAGCATTGCACAGTGCAAATTTAGGTGCACATGGGACAGGTGAGGTTTGAGTGCCAGAGCATTACACAGTGCAAACTCAGACCAGGCTCTTGGGCTTAAGAGTGCAATTAATATGCCCTTAAATCTAATTTTAATTTACCTACATTCATGCCATTCCCTGCTAGCAAAGCTGCAGGGAGGCTGGAGCAATCTCCCATGAGCCAGCACACAAAGCAGCCTGTTACTATGGCAATGAGCTTGGTACCCCTTCCTGCTTCCAGCAGGAGAGGTGCTCCTGGCAGCATCTGGGAAGCTGGCACTTCCCAAAGGCTGTGTAGCAAGTGGCACCTGGATGACAGCCACTGTAAGCCCAGGGTGGGTTGGAGAAGCTGTTGCACATCCCACTGGCATGGAGACAGCTTGAGGGCACTGGTGGTGTCACACCACCCCAGGCACCCTTGTGGGCAAGCATCTAAGGGGCACTGGTTCCTGCTGGGCTCCTTGGGCCTGTGTGCTCCTGGCACTGGAAGGATGGATGCACAGATGGGGCCAAGCACAGCCCCGTGGTCCCCATGAGTGACGGGAGGGCAGGAGTGAGGAACATTCTGTGAGTGCACTGACTGCTGGCACCCAGGGCAAGCAGGGGGCTCAGTCCTCTGGCAGGATGGGACCTGCAGGAGCGGAGCTGTGCAGCATTGTCTCCTAGGTACTCTATAGCAGGGACCAGCAGGGGCTCAGCTTGCATTCCCAGCAGTTAATTTAAGTCAAGGAGGAGTTAGGAAGCTGCAGGCTGTACTGGATGGGGCCAGATCTTCCTGCAGGAGCGGAGCTGTGCAGCATTGTCTCCTAGGTACTCTATAGCAGGGACCAGCAGGGGCTCAGCTTGCATTCCCAGCAGTTAATTTAAGTCGAGGAGTCAGGAAGCCGCAGGCTTTACTGCATCAGCTCCACTTTCCCTTCCAGATGTCTCTTGGAACAACACCCTCCAACTCCAGGAGATGTTTCTGCTGGGAATAGTTCCCAAAGTCTATCAGGAACTGCAGCAGACAGTTCTGGTGCTCTCTGTACACACCTGCAGAAGAGCAGATTTTCCCTCAGGGTGCTTCCTGCTTCACGTGGGGCATCTGAGCCTCAGTATCAGGCACAGTTTCTGTGTCAGTGCTCACAGTGTGTTCCAAAAGCACAGGTTCAGTAGCAGCATCATTGATTTCTTCTAATTATAAATCCTATAGGAAGTTTTCAGCTTGCAGCAGTGTCAGTTTTCCTCTCAGTGGAGCCAATAAAAGTTAAGAGCTGTTCCCTGGTTGCTGTCATTACAACAATAAAGAGGCAGAGTAATTGAAAAGTGAATCAGGGAAACTGCCAGGTGGGAGAGTACTGAGAGTAGAAGAAATTACCTGGGAGCCCAAGCCCAATGCAAAGTGTTGTCTCTGGCTGCACTGAGAAGCAGCCCATTCTGATGGGCTGGCACATATCTAGTGGAGAAGAGACCTCCTGCATGGAAGTAGAATCATAGACTTAACCAGGTTGGAAGAGNCTCCTCTTGTGCAGGCTGCACACCCCCAGCTCCCTCAGCCTCTCCTCACAGGGCTGTGCTCCAGGCCCCTCCCCAGCCTTGCTGCCCTTCAAGTGCTGGAGCATAGAGCAAAGCAGGGCAGTGCCCATATGCTTACCATCAGACAAACACGCAGTACACAGAATTATAGAATTGTTTCAATTGGAAAACCCCTCTAAGATCACCAAATGCAACTATCAACCCAACCCCACCATGGCCATTAAACTGTGTCCCCAAGACCCACAGCCACAGGTTTCTTGAACACCTCCAGGGATGGGGACTCCACCACCTCCCCGGGCAGCCTGTGCCAATGTCTGACCACTCTTCTAGTTAAGAAATTGTTCCTAAGCTCCAACCTAAACCTCCCCTGGCATAATTTCAGCTCATTTCCTCTCATTCCATCACCTGATACTAGGGAGAAGAGACCAACAAGGGTGATTCTGAACCCCATCTGAGATACTTCTTCTTCCTAAAAGGCAAAATGACAACACCCTAATAAAAAGTATAATTTCTCCCTACATTAGCATTAAGCTTAAAAGCAATAGCTGAGGATGCAGCAACAGATGCTTATTTGTAAAGAGAACAATTATTTCCCACTAGATAGATTAGCTGGTGCAGGGAGCTCCAAAATCCCACCAGTCATCATTGTTTCCACATTAAGATTAAATAACAACCATGGTTGTGTTTGTAATCAGAGAATCATTCTGGCTGGGAAAGACCTTTAAGATCATCAAGTCCAACCATAATCCAGGTAGCTCGAAGCAAAGCAACAGGTGGCATCACAGCAGGCTCTGCAGAAGCTTGTTAGTGATAATGCTGGTGTAAAAGAGAGCCTGGCAAAGGAAGACTTCTAAAACAGCAGAGGCAGTGGTGTGTCCTGAGGGGAGTTTTCACACTTGGCAATACTCATGTAGCTACCTCTCAGCTCTGGAGGGAGACTCAGCTGAAGATGTGCTTCCAACACAGGTCATTGTCATGGAATCAGAGAATGGTTTGGGTTGGAAGGGACCTGAAAGTTCATCTAGTCCCATCCACCCTGCCATGGCAGGGGTGCCTCTTACTAGAGCAGGCTGCTCAAGATCCCATCCAACCTGGCTTTGAATATTCCCCTGGCTGGAGCCTTCACAGCTTCTCTGGGCAACCTGTTCCAGTGTCTCAGCACCCTCGTGGGGAAGAGTCTCCTCTAAATCTAGCTGCTTCCACTTTGAAGCCATCACCCCTTGTCCCTTCCCTCTGTACACAGTCCCTCTCCAGCTCTCCCACAGCCCCCTTCAAATGCTGGAAAGCTGCTCCAAGATCACCCTGGAGCCTTCTCTTCTCCAGGCTGAACACCCACTCTCCCAGCCTGTCTTGACAGCAGAGCTGCTGCAGCCCTCTGAGCATCTCTGTGGCCTCCTCTGAACCCACTCTAACAATTCCATGTCCTTCTTGTCTTGGGGGCTCCAGAGATTGACACAAGACTCCAAGTGGGGTCTCATCAGACCAGAGTAGAGAGGATACAATGAAGCAAATGCTGAAGCAGTCAATTGCCTTTTAGTCAGCATAAGGACAGGAGACAAGCACCATATTGGAGGTCTTTTGTTCTCAGCTTTCCTGTCCATATAAAGTTTGTGAGGACTTCCAGTAAGTCTTAAGGAGGTTCACACATCCCTGCTGATGTCCTCAAAAAAGGATGCAGGTCTCAGAGACACTCCTCTGGGCTGTGCAGAGCTCACAGGGCTGACAACCACCTGGGGATGGGTGAAGAGAAGTTTTGGACAGCTTCTAGAAAGACTGATTCCTGAAGGAGGGAAAAAACAAACCCATAAACTACAGGAGAAAAGTTTGTATTGGACTAAGAGAGCCAAGAACAGGAAGAAAACTCCAACCCAGATTGAAGATGGGATAGTGAGGTGGGATAGTGAGGTGGGATAGTGCAACCACACACAGATGAGCTGCTTCTGGTGGTATGAAGTGATCGCTAGGATGGAATTATGGATGTGGCTTATGGGTGGACTTGGAAAGTTGCTGAATGCAGGAATGCAGGGAATGCAGGAATGCAGGGAATGCAGGAATGCAGGGCCGGGCGGTAGGTGAGGGAATTAGCACAGGTGAGCACTGCAGGAGGCCAACTGGGAGAGCTGCAAACCCTGGGCAGCCTCAAGGCACTCTGCAAACCTCCACTAACTACACCTCCCAACACCCATGTGAGTTGCCACACACCTCTAGTTGCCAAGAGAAACACTTCTCCTGCTGGCTCTGAAGCACAGAGCTGCTCCATTCCTCTTCCTCCTTGAACGTTAAAGAAAGCAGAAGATGGGAGGGGGGAAATGAGATTTCCTCACACACAACAAAGCAAGCTGGAAATTTGTGACTAAATTCCAGGGGGGATTTGCAATGCTGCTTTGAACTGCGCAGCAAGGAGCCACTGGTGACAATTGTGTGCTCGCTATTTTTAGCTGGGCAGCATGAACACTGCATCTCTGAGGGAGGAGGACAGCAGGAAAAACATCAACACCCTCCCTCCCCCTCCCCAGACTTGCTTTTCAAAGAAGTCAAGCGGGGCAAAATGAGGCAGTTAGGATTTGGCCCCTGCTGTCCGCGGCTCTGCGCATTTTCTGCAGCAGCTTTTGGATTGCTGCAGGAAATAAACAGACCTGCAGAAATGAGGGCTTCTGAGCATAGCTGAAGCACCACGGGGGGATGGTTGACAGCAAGCTCACCAGCAGCCAGCAGTGTGCTTTTGTGGCCAAGAAGGCCAATGGTATCTTGAGGTGCGTTAAGAAGATTGTGGCCAGCAGGGTGGAGGAGATTCTCCAGCTCCTCTGCTCTGCCCTGATGGGGCTGCATCTGGAGTCCTCGGTCCAGTTTTGGGCTCCCCTGTTCAAAAGAGAGACCAGAAACTACTAGAAAGACTCCAAAGGGGGCTAAAAAGATGCTGAGGGGTCTGGAGCATCTCTGTGAGGAGAAAAGACTGAGAACCCTGGGGCTGGTGAGCCTGGAGAAGAGCAGCCCCAGAGGGGATCTGCTTAATTCCCAGCAAGAGCTAAAGGGTGGGGGGCAATAGGATGAGCCTGAGCTCTTTTCAGTGGTGCCCAGTGACAGGACAAGGAGCAATGGGACAAACTAGAACAGAGGAGGTTCCACTTGAACATGAGGAGAAACTTCTTTGCTGTGAGGGTGCTGGAGCCCTGGAGCAGGCTGCCCAGAGAAGTTGTGGAGTCTCCTTCTCTGCAGAGATTCCAAACCCACCTGGACATTGTGATCTTGAGCAACCTGCTGTGGGCAACTCTGCTCTAGCTGCAAGGTGGGACTGGATGATCTCCAGAGTTCCCTTCCAACCCCCACCATGCTGGGGTTCTATGGTACACATCTATGTGACTGTGTAGGAACCTGCCTGTGCACACACAGACACACACACAACCTCCAGAGCCCAGGTTGAATCGAAGTCTGATCACTTCCCTTAGGTAACCACCTTGAGCATTGATGGGTTTGCATCTGTGCCATGAGGTGTGCAGCACTGGTCAGAGAAGGCAACTTCAGAGCAGCTCAGAACTGATGAGATTTGTCCTGTGGTGGTTAGGTGAGAGGGAAAGCAGCAGTGGACATTTCTTGCTGCATCATTTCCAAAGCCCCAACTCTGCAATCCAAGCACAGGCTGTCAGCACACAGGCAGCTGCAGGAGCAGGCACACGTTTGAATCTCCTTTCCTCCACTGCAGTGCTCAGCCAGGGCTGTTTGGCCTTTCTGAGCTTTCTTGAAGGTGGGTGGTGTGGTGGAGGGGGTACAAATGCTGGTGCTCATTGTGGTAGGCAAGTCTCTGGTTTGGGTGTTGTTGAGAGGATGATGCTGAAGGGAATGGAACATCTCTCTTGTGAGGAGAGTCTGTGGGAGCTGGGGCTGTGCTGTTTGGAGAAGAGGAGCCTGACAGGTGACCTCAGCAATGGTTATAAAGATGTGAAGGTGAGTGCCAGGAGGCTGGAGCCAGGCTCTGCTGGGTGATGCCCAAGAACAGGACAAGGGGCAATGTGGAATTTGAGGCATAGGAGGTTCCATGGAAACATGAGGAGGAATTTTTTCCCTGTGAGAGTGACAGAGCACTGGAAGAGGCTGCCCAGGGGGGTTGTGGAGTCTCCCTCTCTGGAGATACTCAAAACCTGCCTGGATGTGTTCCTGTGTGATCTGCTCTGGGTGGTCCTGCTCTGGCAGGGGGGTTGGACTGGCTGAGCTTTGGAGGTCCCTTCCAGCCCCTGGCATTCTGTGATTCTGTGATGGTCATCTGAATAGTGTGGCCGGCAGGAGCAGGGCAGTGATACAGCCTCTGTACTCGGCAGTGATGAGGCTGCACCTCAAATACTGGGCTCTGGTTTTTGGCACCTCTCTCCAAGAAGAACACTGAAGTGCTGGAGTGAGTCCAGAGAAGGGCAACAAAGCTGGTGAAGGGTCTGGAGAACAGGACTGGTGAAGAGCAGTTTAGTCTGGAGGAGAGGAGGCTGAGGGCAGACCTCATTGCTCTCTACAACTCCCTGAAAGGAGGTTGGAGTGAAGCAGGTGTTGGTCTCTTCTACCTGGTATCAGATGATAGAGTGAGAGGGAATAGCCTGAAATTGCACCAGGGAAGATAGAGTTTGGAGATTATGAGAGGATTCTTTCCTGCAAGATTGGTCAGGCACAGGAACAGGCTGCTCAGGGAGGTGGTGGAGTCACCATCTCTGGAGGTGTGCACATGTGGCACTTCAGGACATGGTTTACTAGCCATGGTGGTGTTAGGTTGAAGGTTGGACTCTGTTGTCTTAGAGGTCTCTTCCAACCCAAACATTTCTGTGATTCTATGCCCCCCAGCAGAGTGGGAGGCTGAGGGTGACTGTGAGGATTTCCATCTTTTTGCTGCCTGCACTGATGGCTCAGAAAGCCTCATCTCCTCACCTGGCACCTCAACTCAGCCAGTGTGAATGCCCTCTCTTCTGCACCATTAGCAGCTACTAACACCACAAACCTTACAGATGTGCAAAGGTCCCCTGCTGCAAAATGTTCATTTCTATGTATTCTGCAGGAATCATCTGGGGTTGATATCTGGTATGTGTAAGAACAACACTTACCTCCTGGATCTGCAGCAGAAGGCAGCTAAAAGGGAAATGTTCTCTGCTTGTGCTCACCATGCAGGCACAACTGGTGAGTTAGAAGGATAAAAAACAGAGGCAGAGACAAGGTGGTGGCTTATGGCAAGGTGTAAGAGCTGCCAGGGGAATCTCTCTGTTGGGATGGCCAGGACTGGTACTGGATTGCTGTATCCCCAGCCTGGAAGACCATCCCTGGCTTAGGGCTGTGTTTCTCTCCTGCTCTGCCAGCATTAAGGAAGCTTGCAAGAGCTTTAGCAACGATTCCTTCGCAGCGTTCGCACCACGAGCGTTAAATGAACCCAAAAGAGCAAAAAGATTTGCAAAGTTCTATTGAGGCGCTTGAAATGAGGTTGAAAAAGAACCAAATTCAACTCAACCAACCACCCCACCAGTCGGGAGCTGCCCACATGCCTCTCTCTTCCTCCAAGCACCCTGTCAGGGGCTGGTGGCTGAGTCTAACTCCATCCTCTTCCCACAGTTCGACATGCAAAGGATAACACTGGAAGAGCTGAAACACATCCTCTACCATGCCTTCCGGGACCACCTCACGATGAAGGACATCGAGAACATCATCATCAACGAGGAGGAGAGTTTAAATGAGAACTCTGGCAACTGCCAAACAGAGTTTGAAGGTGAGGGAAGGTGTCTGTGGTCCTCTGCTGTTGTTCTCCTTCTGCTTCGCCTGGAACGCTCTGATCCGCCGCGCGCAAGGGGCAAGGATGTTAGCATGGAGTGGGTTTGGAGCAAGCAGCAGTGAGAGTTGAGAGGCCTCAGCCTGGGTATGGTGGGGAGGTTGGAGTAGATGTTCTCTAAAGACTCTTCCAAACTAAGCCATTCTATGATTCTGTGGCACGCTTAGAGAGCTCAAGAGCTGCCATTAGAATCACAGAATGGATTAGGTTGGAAGGGACCTCAAAGCTCAGCCAGTCCCAACCCCCTGCCATAGGCAGGGACACCTCCCACTAGAACAGGTCACTCAAGGTCTCATCCAACCTGGCCTTGAACACCTCCAGGGAGGTTGTGGAGCACAGAATCACAGAATGTGATCTTTTCCCTATTACAGGAAAAATCTGGAGGTGCTGGAATGTGTCCAGAGAAGGGCCTCAAGGATGCTCAGAGGGCTGGAGCTGCTCTGCTATGAAGACAGTCTGAGAGAATTGGGGCTGTTCAGTCTGGAGAGGAGAAGGCTCTGAGGAGATCTTATTGTGGCCTTTCAGTATCTGAAGGAGGCTACAAGAAAGCTGGGGATGGACTTTTTAGGGTTTTGGGTAGTGATAAGACTTGGGGGAATGGAGCAAACCTGTAAGTGGGTAGATTCAGATTGGATGTTAGGAAGTTCTTCACCATATGGGTGGTGAGACACTGGAATAGGTTGCCCAGGGAGATGGTAGAAGCCCTGTCCCTGAAGGTCTTTAAGGAAAGGCTGGATGGGGCTCTGAGGTGTCCTTTCCCATGACAGGAGGGTTGGAACTGGATGATCTTTGAGGCCCTTTCCAGCCCTGACAGTTCCATGATTCTATAATTCTGTTGTCTTCATATAAACAGAGAAGATCTTGTAGATGTGGCACTTCAGGACATGGTTTGGTGGTCATGATAATGTTGGGACTTCACAATGTTAGAGGTCTTTTCCAACCTTAATGATTCTATGATTCTACTTTGAGCTCCCAGTTAAGAGCTGAGGAGAGTCCTCTTCCTGCATTGTAACACCAGCAATGAGCAGAGAAAGTGCATCTGCATCCTCCTGCCCTGTCCACTTCTTGTTTGGTGCTGTCAGCACCAGAGGATCTCAGAATTTGTGTGCATCACCCTGGGACATCTACTGTGCTTCCCACCCACAGCCAAGCCACTTCATGGCCTCAAGTTGCTCCAGGGGAGGTTTAGGTTGGGTATTAGGATATATTTCTTAATTGAAAGAGTGGTCAGGCATTGGAACAGGCTACCTAGGGAGGTGCTGGAGTCACCATCCCTGGAGGTGTTCAAGAAACCTGTAGACATGGCACTTGGGGCCATGGTTTAATGGCTGTGGTAGTGCTGAGGTGGTGGTTGGGCTTCATCATCTTTGAGCTCTTTTCCAACCTTCATGGTTCTGTGATTCCATGGTTCACACAGGCCATCATGGGGGGAATTCTGAAGGGCCAAAAGGGATCTGAGGGGACAGAGACACCAAAGAGTCTTGAAAAGGGAGCAGAGTTGCACCACATTAGTGCAGTTCTCAGCCTGGCTAATTAACAGCATTCAGCAGCTGCCTCCAGCGCTCTCACCCTCTGCTAAATACTGTGAGGAAGATGTGGAAGAGCACAGCTGAATTTTAAGAAGCCTGCAGGAGGGAGCCAAGCAGCAAAGCTCTTTGAATCAAGCCAAGCAACACTTTTTTTACCTCCTCCCCCCTTCTCCTCCTCCTCCTGAAGAGCAGCCAGGAGGAAGAGATGCTCACTGACATGAATGGAGTCGCTAGTCCCCGCTGACCTGCTGATTCAGTGGAGACCTGGGCCAGCTGTCACTGTGCTGAGAGGCATGCAGGCTTCCTTCAGCTTTGCTGCTTGGGTGAACTATCCCAGTTGCACACACACACACACAAATAAAAAGGGTCTGAAAACCTAAATGCTCAGCATCTCATTTTGGAAGTCCCAGCTTCCAAAAGTACAGCGAGAACAGCTTTTCTCGTGGGATGTTGGCATTGCTGGCGCTAGGCAGAACCTAGAAGCAAAACAGAGCCTTTTTTTAGCTGTTGTTAGAAACACACAGGCAGAGGCACGTACAAATGCACCAGGGAATAAAGATCAACTGAGCACTGTCAATGGAGATGCAAAGTTTTGCTTCGGGTCCCAGCAGAAGGAGAAGTTTCTGCTCCGCGGTAGCTCTGACGTAAGCATTTCTCCCAGGAATGACAGCCTGAGAGCAGATTGTGTCCCTGCAGCTCTTGGTGCTGAACATACCATTAACAGAGTGACCCACTTGTGCCTCCAGCATCCCCACTTCCCAAGTCCTAAGATCCCTACAAGGCTCAAAAGCAAAGAAAAAAAAAAAAAATCACAGAGCCTCAAGGCATGGATCATCTGGCACTAAAGGAGAGCTGTCAAGAAGCTTGGACAGCATCTCAGTCTGATTTGAATGGCTGTACAGAAATGTCTCCATCTGAATCACTCCATCATTAGTGGAGTGGAGGAGATGCTTTTCTGGGTGTAATTCCTCAAGCTTCTTTTAGGTGCTACCTTGGGAGGAGATGAATTACATCTTTAAAAGCACCTTTTTTATTTGTTTTTTTTTTTCTTTCAACTGTAAAGGTAGCCCAAAGGGGCTGGCTCAGAGGCTCACATCTATATTTAATGTACATTTCAGTCACACCATTGAAGTGCCTTTAATTATGGGCAGGAATGAAGCCAAGATGAAGCCCAGTGGTTTTCACTGAGCTTTGGGCATGGCTCCTAAGCAGACAGACATAGCAGAGAGCTTTCAGCAGTACCTTGCTGAAATGGGAGATCTCCACTCGGGGTCTTGCCATCAAAGAGAAGCCTCAAAACCCTTTTCTAAGACATCCCACACCAGGGGCTGGCTGGCTCAGCCCAAACAGGTGCCAGACACCATTGCCAGTGACACAAATCCATGCAAATTTCTGTTGTTCTCAACAATTTTGCCACCTTGGCTCCTTGTCTTTACAAGGTCTTCACAGCTACATCGTGTCCTCCCTCTAGCAACGTGGATGCTGTCACTTCTCTCTCTCTCCCACACTCATGCAGACACGTTTGGATTAAACACAAGTATTCATCTTCAAACAATATTCATATCATGGTCAGGGACAAGCCCAGGCTTTTGTTCAGTTCACTGGGAATGTTAGAGTCATTAGCAAGATGTCAGCTCTAGGCTTTCATGACATCTTTCCCTCCTACACATTTCTAGGGCTTCTCATTTGCCTTCTTGATGAACAGCAAAGGCCTCATTCAACCTGGCCTTGAACACCTCCAGGGAGGTTGAGGAGCACAGAACCCCACCTGGAGTACTGTGTACAGTTCTGGAGCCCCCAACACAAGAAGCACATGGAACTGTTGGAGGCAGTCCAGAGGAGGCCACAAAGATGCTCAGAGGGCTGCAGCAGCTCTGCTATGAGGCTATGAGAGTTAGGGCTCTGCAGTCTGGAGAAGAAAAGCCTTCTAGGAGACCTTGGAGTGGCCTTCTAGGATCTGAAGGAGGCTACAGGAGGGCTGGGGAGGGACTATTGAAAAGGTTTTGGAATGACAGGAGGAGGAGGAATGGGTTTGAAGTGGCAGAGAGGAGATTGAAAGTGGATGTTAGGAGGAAGTTGTTTGCAGTGAGGGTGGTGAGACACTGGCACAGGTTGCCCAGGGAGGTTGTGGCTGCTCCCTCCCTGAAGGTGTTCAAGGCCAGGTTGGATGAGGCCTTGAGTGACCTGTACTAGTGGGAGGTGTCCCTGCCTATGGCAGGGGGTTGGAACTGGATGATCCTTGAGGTCCCTTCCAACCTTCCCATTCTGTGATTCTATTCTGTGATTCTATGATCTGAAATGCACCATGGGCATTGTGAGCAGCCCAGCAGCCACAACCAGATGGACCCTGCCAGGGGCTGGGCCCATTAATCCCATGTCCTTGGGGAGAAATTATAATGACAGCAGCTCTGCCTCTGTTACTGTGGTGAGCCTGTCCTCTGCATGTTGAGGTGAAGGATGACCCAACCTCAATTTGCCTTGCCTCTTGAAGAGTTCACTGATATTGGACAGTCTGTGAGTTGTTCTCCCTATGAAGAAGGGTCTAGGAAATCTCCAAAGGATGTTAGGCTCTGACCTGAAGGATCTAATCTGATCTGGGTCTGACATGAATGTCCAAGGTCATCAGCTCATGTCCAAACCCTGGCATGTCCCACAGGCATTCAAAAGTCCTGCTGGCAGCCAGCAGCAACACAGATCAAGTATCCAGCCCTGTGACAAGGCCAGCTATGGAAATCAGCAGGGAAAAGCACAGGTGCCAAGCTCAAAGGATCTATAGATTTGGAGAAAGGAGAGAAGAGAGAGCTAAAATTCATCAGTTAGCAGCAGGAGGGGATGGGTGTCCTTGTAGTGGGAGGTGTCCCTGCCTATGGCAGGGGGTTGGAACTAGATGATCTTTGAGGTCCCTTCCAACCTTACCATTCTATGATTATTGAAGAGGGCAGCAGGTCGTGGTGCTCCCAGTGAAGAAAGTCAGTAGCTTCAGCTGCTTTGTCTCCCTCTGGATTGCAAGGAGGCAGAGAAACTTTAATATTCACCTTCTTGCTGGAGTAAGTCCTGCCAAGTCCCAATCAACAGCAAGAGAGTGTCTCTGAGTCTACATTTCAGCATAGACCTTCCCCCTCTCTTCTGGAGTTGTTTGGTAGGTGGTTTAGTTACTTGGTGTGCTGTCAGTCAGTAAAGAACAGCCTTGAGTTGTGCCAGAGGAGGTTCTGGCTGGATATTAGGAAAGATTTCTTCACAGAAAGGGTTATCAAGCATTGGAACAGGCTGCCCAGGACAGTGGTGGAGTCACCATCTCTAGAGGGATTTAAAAGACACATGCATGTGGTGCTGAGGGACGTGGTTTAGTGACAGCAGCTTAGCAGCAGTGGTGGGATTGTGAGCTCTAGAAGAGCACTTGGACTTGGTGGTCTCAGAGATCCCTTCCAGCCTTAACATGTTGTTCTATGGCTCTGACAGTGACTTACCTGGATCCTGCTGGATGTGATTTAGTGACAACAGCTTAGCAGCAGTGGTGGGATTGTGAGCTTTAGGAGAGCAGTTGGACTTGGTGGTCTCAAAGGTCCCTTCCAGCCTTAACAGTTCTATGGCTCTGACAGTGACTTACCTGGATCCTGCTGCTTTCGAGTTCTCTTTTCACTTGATGGCTTGCAGAAGACTAAAGAAATTGTTCAATTCAGGAACACTTCTGCAGGAAACACTGAACATGCTCCACCCTTTTCCTGTCAGTAGGAGAGTTGCCATCACAAAAAGCCTTAACCAACCTTCAGCTGCTGCTCCCTCTCACTATAATCAGCACCAGTGCCCCTCACTGCACAGCGATGCTGACAGTGATGGCTTGTAGCACTGCTTTGTCTGCTGCCTGGGAGTGTTTTCAAAGTGCAGAAATCACAGAAAAAGAAATCAAGAGATAAGTAAAAGTGTGATTTAAGGAGCCTTTCAAAGTGCCAGGGCATCAGGCACAAAACCAAGGAACCGCAGTATTGATTCTGTGTGCATTATAAAGGAGAACGAAGAAATCAAGGAACAGAGCAGTGCAAGAAGAAAGCAAATAAATTGGGAGAGCTGCTGGAAGAGAGTTTCATTGTGTGCAGAGAATATAGTGAGTCCTTGGAGTGCTGGTACTGCAGCTATCCCCTGCCCTGGGCAGTCTGATTGAGGAGGGCTTCTCATGCCTCCAGCGCTCAGTGGATGCTAGGGAGCTGCATGGGAGCTGAGAAAAGGGCTCAAGCTTTGTTAAATCCTGGCCAGAGGAGGTGAGGAGATGAAACAAGTGCTCAAAATGCAGCACTCAGTGATCCCTACTCTCTGTGTGATGAAGTTCAAGCCTGGATCATAGATTCGTAGAACGGCTTGGGTTGGAAGGCACCTTAAAGATCATCTAGTCCCAACCTCCCTGACATGGGCAGGGACACCTCCCACTGGAGTAGGTTGCTCAAGGCCAAGGTTTTCCCCAACATTCTTCTGGACCTTTTTATACATGGGCACTTGGATCCTTTTCCTGGGCACATTTTGTCAGCCATCTGAAAGTCTCCCATCATCATGAGCCCATGCATGAGACAAAGGCATGAGTGCATCTCCACCCAGACCAAACCAAGCCCATGTGTTACTGCCCATAGCAGCAGGGCAGAACACATCCCAGGCTTTGTGCCTTTCTGTGATCACCTCAGGGGACCTTCAAAGCCTTTCCAAGCATTACTCTCCACCCAAATACTACTTCAAGTTGCCCCAGAGGAGGCAGTTGCCCTGGAAGGAGGTTGGAGTCAGGTGAGAGTCAGAATCTTCTCCCTAGATATCAGATGATGAGACAAGTGGAAATATCCTCAAGTTGAACCAGGGGTGGTTTAGGTTGGAGATTAGAAGAAGTTCTGCACTGAAAGGGTTCTTAAAGACTGGCACAGGCTGCCCAGGGAGGTGGTTGAATCCTCATCCCCAGAGGTGTTTCAAAGAGGCAGAGCTGTGGTGCTGAGGGCTATGGGTTAGCCCCAGCCTCGGTAGTTAACAAATGGCTCAACTGCTCGACCTTAAAGGTCTTTCCCAACCAAAACAATGCTATGATTCTGAGTCTCTGTTTTTATGTTCAGTATCATAGCTAGGGAGGCTTTAGCCAGTTCATCCTCCTTCATGAACCTCAACAAAAACTAAAAAGCAATAAGTCAAACACTAAAACCCCTAACTCTTTGCTTTTTGACTGGCACAAATTGCTCTCACCTCTTTGACAATCATCCTGCAAACCTTCATGTGAAAAGGTTCTTAAGAAGCCTGATTTTGCTTAGGCACAGAAGATTTAAGGTGAAATGATCAACCTGCTGTGCATATTCATGGGGATTCTCACAGAAGGGTTTCAAGTGTTGTCAGGGAGCACATCTTAAGCGTCTGCTTGTTCCCCAGTTGACCTGGGTGAGTGTAACACTTCCCTTGGAACAGAGGAGTTATGGGAGGTAGCTGGCTCAGCACACACTCCTTCATTAGCTTGTCTGAACTGCTTCACTGTTAGATCTTTCTATGCTACAGCACAATCCATAAAAGCATTTGGATGCTTCAGGGCATCTTTTAGGACAGATCCAGCCATGAGCTTCTCAGCAGCAGGGAAGCAGAGGGGAGATGATCCAGAGGGTTATAGGTTTAATGCAGAATTTCTCCCAAGCCTGGCCTTGCTCCAGGCTTTGTGAAGCCTCTGGGGTCTTTGCTTTGTGTCTGTACTCTGGTGTATGGCAATGTAAAGCTGTGATTCTATGAAATACCCTAAGAGGCAGAGGTAAGAGTTGGCCAGTGCAGGGGGTCTCTGAGGTGTGCACCGGAGGGTTATGCCAAGCTGACAGTTAGAGGCAAAGAAAGATTTCTGAGCTCTTGGTGGGAAGCAAAGCCATTCGTGGGTGTGATGGTTTGGGAGTTCCCTGCCCCACCACAATTTGTAAAATCCCCCAGACCAGACTCAGCCAGCTGGAAGTTAAGCACTGAAGCTCTGTTTACAGCTCAGCACAATGTACAAGCAGAGATATACACAACAGACAGGAATAGTTACAGAAATATACAAGTTAAAGGTAATACAGAAACACAACTCCCCTCCCAGAAATCAGAGTCCCCCAGGAGGGGCTCCCAACCACCCTTCCACCTTCTCCCCACCCCTTCACCTTACCCCAGGGTCTGCCTTACATGCAAGGTGAGTTTGGAGGATGGGACAGGGGGGTTAGAAGCAGAGTGGTTAGTTAGGTTACTCAGCAGAGAGCAGAGAGCAGCTCCCAGAGAGAGACCAAGAGACTCTGTGAGAGTGAGAGTGTCTTATCTATGTTTGTGTCCTTGTTCTTGCCCATCTCAGCAAGCCTATGAGTGCAGCAGACATCACCAGTGTTCGCTTTCCACAGCCTATAAGCAAATTTTCTCCATTAAAACATCCTAATTAGCCTCAGACCAGCGCAGTGGGGCTGAAGGTCTGATTTGTCCCCTGTCTCCCCTGCAGTGCACGCCCAGAAGCAGAACAGGCAGACCTGCGTCCGGAAGAGCCTTATCTGCGCCTTCGCCATGGCCTTTATCATAAGCGTGATGCTGATCGCGGCCAACCAGATCCTGCGCAGCGGCATGGAGTAGCCTCTGGCCACCACACTGTGAACCAAACTGACCATGCATGCGCATGCCACCGGGTGAGCTTCCCCCTGAAACCGACTCTCACACGGCAAAGAGACAGAGGCAGGCAAGATAAAGCACCCATTCAACCGGGAGCCTGAGGCCAGCAGCGTAATGTGGCTTGTGAATCAACTACATCCTTTTGGCAGGGACATCAAAGGGCTGTCTTAATGCTTTAAAGGTTTTCTTTTTGGTTGTTTGGTTTGGTTTGGTTTGGGTTTTTTGGGTTTTTTTTTTTTTGGTTTGTTTGTTTTGTTTTTTTTTCTAATGCAATAAAAAAAAAAAAAAGCAAAATTAAATTTAACTGCTATATTAAACANAAAAGAGAGAGAGGAAAAAAAAAAAAAGGTATATATACAGGAGTCCCAACTTATTGCTTCAAAGCAGTAAATGGTAACTTTGAAGAGACTTTCAGCCAGCAGCCTGCTTGGCAGTGAGGAGGAGGCCCAGCCTCATGACTTGCTGCAGCAGGGTTGTCTTTTAACCTAGGGGCCCATTGACTTTCCCCATCCCCAGGATCGTAGCATTGCCACAAGCAAGTTCCCTTCCTGTCGTTTCATCTACTCCAGCTTCACTTTTGGGGGTCGGATTTTTGGTGTCTGTTGGATTTTTTTGGGGCTTTTTGGATTTTGTTTTTCTTTCCTTCCTTCCCTTATGACCATGCCTTTGAGTCGATGGCATTAGAGGGGAGCCAGAGCATCCTTGTACAGTGTTTTTGGAGCTGGGAAGTGAGCGTTTGCCAGCGCCCTACAGAATGTCTATTTTTGCTGCTTCGTAATCGCCGCCTTCGACATCAGACTCGGGGGTAGCATGAGGCCGTTTGCCATTTCTTCTCCAAGCCTGGATCAGGGCTTGGAAAGCACCACCCCTTCCCACATGTGGGCATTTCTGAGATCTGTGCACAGTCTTCCAACCGACTGCAACCACCAGCACCAGGTAAAACTCCCTCTAGTTTGGGCCTATCTGCGTAGTCAACAGCGTTTGCATCCCACCGGTTTTGCCCTTCTTCTTTTGTTGCTCTTCAAGAACCTCACCTGAGATGAAGATGGTGAAAATCCCTCTCCTTGCCTGCACAATTTCCATTTCTGTCATTTCAAAGCCCCTGCAGTAAGAACTCCATGTCAGACATCTGCTTGTGGGAGAGGTTCTGTGCTCACCTGTACAGCAGTGTGTGGCTTTGACCAGCTGGCTGCTCCAGGAGCCATCCCACCACCATCATCATCCCATTCACCACCTGCTGAAAAGCAGACTCCAGCAAGAGAAGGAGGATTCAAACCAGAACTTCCTGCCTTATGTTACATAGTGTGTCAGACTTTCAGATCCTGCAGGTGTCAATTCTTTCTCCTGGAAGAGATTTCACTGGGCAGCAAGGGGAAGATGGAGTGATGCAGACGAAGAGACACAACACAGCCCATGGGGAGTGTGAGGGCTGGGTGAGCCTGGAGCCAGGATTACATCATAAAGTATTTTACCTTTTAAACATGATGCAAAGCCTTGCATTTCTCTTCAGTGGGACCATGTACCTGTGTGTCACCTTGCAGAGATTTGGCTTCCTCGCTCTGGTGGGAGAAGTTCCCTGTTTGGTACTCACTGAGCCAGCATAAGGAGTGCTCCCAGGGAGGTCCGTGGAGGCTCCTTGGCTTTGGAGTTGTAGCTTCGTGGGATCAGCTGTGCAAGGTCCAGAAACACAAAGGAAGAGCAAGAGTTTGCTCCTGTAAGTGTGGATGACTGTTTCCTGTGTCATGAGAGGGGACGGGATGGCTCCTCAAGCTTCCCTCATCCCACACAGCAGCTGTCAGCTTAAGCCTGGATCCATCCCAAAACCTCGCTTCAGGTCTTTCTTTGATTACAAGCTTGACCAATAACATTTAACCTGTGTTTTCCAGTGGCTTGAACTGAAAACTTGCTTCCTGCTGTTCTGTCTCACATCACCCCTTGGAACTCATGTCAGCACTTTGGATTTTGCCTTTAGGTATGTGTCTCAGTTGCCCACCTCCACTTCATGGCCATTTTCCCTGTGTCCCCCCTCCACCACTGCAGACCACAGATGTCTTTTCCAGAGCAGCTGAGTGATTTTTTTCCCTGCCTTTCACACACACTTCTGCATTTCTGCTCTACTGTAACTACTAGAGGTCAACTGCAAAACACTCTACACTTCCCAGAAGATGGAGAGATTTTTGTTTGCTATAGGGCAGCAGCAGACTGCAAACCAAGAGTGGAAAATCTTAGGCAAGCTCTGAGGGTGGGATTTACACTGCTGAGGAGCCAAGGCTGTGCTGGACATTGCAGATAATGAGCTTTGAGATCATCGTAAGGGAACTCATCCATGCTTTTTGGTCTGAGGGGCATGTGAAAAGATGGCAGCAACAGAAAGAAGGGAAAAAAAAGGCTAAGAGTTACTTGCCACTGAGTAATACTTAGTAAGATTACTTTTTTTGCTCCCTGGGACTGTGCTGGGGTGAAGGTGGGCGGCAGGAGTAGATGGAGATGGAGCCAAGAGGTGGGCACCAATCCACCAGCCCCACTCAGCAGCTGCAGAAACACAGGGCAGAGTGGTGTCAGTGCACTGAGCCCAGAAACACAAGCTAGGACACATAGACCAGGCAGTTCTCCACTTTCTTCTCACTCATCTGACAGCTTATGCCAAGGCAGACTCCAATTATAACAGCGCTTACAGGCGAGATGATCTTTTGCATTCCTTTGAGCTTTCTGGAAGGCTCCATAATTTATTTTATCTGCATGCTCCATGCTCCATAAACCCCCTTGTAAATAGAGTCATTCTTCAGTATAATTCTTCACCTCTAAGCTCCATTTGTCAAACCAAACCTCCAGTTAATATATTGGTAAAAGCCATAGCCTGGGGTCAGCAGAGTTCATTGCAAAACTCCCTACTGATTTTACTGGGAACAGGAGGTAGGGGTGGGGTTGAGGTTTGCTTTTTCTCTAGGGAACCCAGTTTATTTGTTGTGAATCAGGGCCATGTCTTACCAGTGTTCTCCTTTTCCTTCCTAGAACAGACTTCCTCCATTTAAAAGCATCTTGAAGAGATCCTTCTTTAATCAGTCAGGTCCTTCTGGTAGCTAGTGGCAACGCAGGATGGATCAGACCAAGCCATTGCATCCTTCCTTCTCCCCAAAACCTTTCTACTGACACATTCCCATCCTTCCTAGCCAGCAGCATTGGACCTGTGGCTCTTAGCTACCTCCCTGGCTCCATTTATGTAACATCCATTTATCTTCTTTTTCTTTTCTTCTACACATGAAGGAAAAAAAAAAAAAGGGGGAGGGGGGCTTTTTGTTGCTTTTACAGACAGCAGGTAAAAATAGAGCAGTAAAATTTTGATTGGAACCTGATGGTAAAAGGGAAGAAAGTAGAAGAATCAAAGAAAAGAAAATTAAAAGAAAAAAAAAAAAACCAAAAAACCAACCCTCCACATCCCTTACTTGAAGAAGAAGAAGAAAAAAAAAAAACAAAACCAAATTAAATTAAAAATCCTATTTAAGTGCTAATTAACATAGTTAAATACCCAGACTGCAGCAGTTCTAGGTAGAGCTGTCAGGGAGGGAGAAGGAAAAAAAAAAAAAAAGCAAGCACTAAACTTCTGCTCTTGCCACTTACATGAGAATTTAAGTGTCTTTCCAGCACTGCAATTCTGCACGAAGAGGAGATTGCTATGGCAACCTTGGCTCTTCGTGACATGGGTGCCACCGAGTCACACGCGGCACTTGCAGAGCCACAGCCAAACCCAGGGTGGACAAGCAGCTCCCAGCAGCCTGGGACAGTGTTTGAGCAGATGGATGAGTGAATTAATAGCAAATTGTGAGCACCCCAAAGACAGCTCTGGTGATTTAGCTGTGGAAAAAAAAAAAGTCTGCAGTTGAATGGATTGACCTGCAGGGAAGGATTTGAGGGGGATGTTGATGGTAGGAGTTTGAGAAAGGCTTTGGTTTGGGTTCATGGAATCACAGAATGTCAGGGGCTGGAAGGGACCTCCAAAGATCATCCAGAAAGGCTTTGGTTTGGG
>WBNM01019767.1:3213-22334 GCA_013399055.1 Ramphastos sulfuratus
GAGATCAGGTTGGTCAGGCAGGACCTGCCCTTCCTAAACCCACGCTGGCTGTGCCTGATCCCTTGGCCATCCTGGAAGTGCTAAACGTTCCTGATTCAGAGGTGACCTGATACTCTCTTTTTATAGATCCATAGATTCATAGAAGGGACCTTAAAAATCATCTAGTTCCAACCTCTCTACCCATGAGCAGGGACACTTTTCACTAGACCAGGTTGCTCAAGGCCTCATCCAGCATGGCCTTCAACAGCTCCAGGAAGGAGAGCTTGGGCAACCTCCCTGGACAACCTGTTCAGTGTCTCACCACCCTCACTGTAAAGATTTTCTTCCAAATCTTCAATCTAAATCTGCCCTCCTCAAGTTCAAAGCTGTTCCCTCTCATCCTATCACTACAAGCCCTTGTTAGAAATCCCTCCCCAGCCTTCTTGCAGCCCCTTCAGGTACTGGCAGGCTGCTCTAAGGTCTCCCTGGAGCCTTCTCCAGTCTGAACACCCCCAGCTCTCTAAGCCACTCCCCACAGGTGAGCTTCTCCAGCCCTCTGAGCATCTTGGGGGCTTCCTCTGGACTCTCTCAGCAGCTCCATGTCCCTCTTCTGCTGGGGGCCCCAGAACTGGAGGCAGTGCTGCAGGTGAGGTCTGAGCAGAGCAGATTGGAGGGGCAATCCCCTTCCTGTGCTGCTGCTTTCCCTGCTCTGGCTGCAGCCCACACACAGCTGCCCCTGGGCTGCCAGTGACCAGTGCTGGCTCCATCACAGGCAGTTTGTCACCTGCGTGTGATGAGAAGACCACAGAAGAGCTGGCCCTTATCTTGACAGCTAATAGAACTATGAATGTCACCTACCATTGAAAATAAAACCAAACCCAAACCTGATCCAAGTTGCCTGGAAATTTGTCTCTTCACAGGGGAGCCAATGGAAGACCTTTCTTCCTATACTGGTCAATCTATTCCTGCTATCCAACCTGTCATGTGTAATTACAGACTTCTTCTGGGGGTTGCATAAAGCTCTACAGATACTGGTAACTAAAGGCCTCCTTAAATGTTTCACCAGTGCTGACAGATCCTGACACCTCCTTTTCACCAGTGAATTTACTGTTAGCACTTAAAATTCTATTTACTGTCACAGTTGAACTCTGAGGTGTCATCATTTCAGTGCCTCAGAAGATTCGAGATTTACAGACCTAATGCCTGCAAGTAAGTGCCCTGTTAGAGAACAGAGAACAGGGGCTGGATGGGATTAAGTTTAAAACAAAGCAGTGGCTCCAAAACACATTTCCTGAAAGTTATTCAAGTTTCTCTTATTCTAGAATATTGCTGTGTTCTACCTTTGTTCCTGAAATTCTGCTAGTGTGCAGCAAAGGCTTTAAGAATCTCAGGGTTGGATAAAAATGGCATCTTGTTCAGAGGAGGAGGATGCAAGGCTGAGACATAAGAAGACAGTAAAAGCTGTAGCCCATTCTTCTCTCTCTCATTTCTGTATTTTATCCAATACCTATTAAATACAAAATGCTTGTGCAGCTTGCCAGTAGGAACCAGGATTTGTGATTTTCTCTTTTTGCCTCCCACTTGTCATTGGAATGCTTCGATAAACAGTGACACAGTCGTCTTCCATCTTGTGCCTGAGTCTTACTTCAAAGCTTGCATGAGCAGCTAGGATTTATTGGCTGCCTCTAAATTTGCTACTCCCCAACACAAAAAAACCCCCAAAGCTGACCAACCAACCAAAAAACTAAAGAAGGATCCAAAGTTGTTTCTTACTGTGTTGTTTTTAAACTTCCTGTGTAAATGTCTAGGAACAGGACTATAGCACAGAATGTCAGGGCTTGGATGGGACCTCCAGAGATCATCCAGTCCACCCCTCCTGCCAGAGCAGCATCACTTAGAGTAGAATACACAGGAATGCGTCCAGGTGAATTTTGAAAGCCTCCAGAGGAGACTCCACAACCTCTCTGGGCAGCTTCAGGGCTCCAGCACCCTCACCATACGGAAGTGTCACCTTGTGTTGAGGTGGAACTTCCTTGGTTCCAGCTTGTACCTGTTGTTCCTTGTCCTATCAATGGGCACCACCAAAAAGAGCCTAGCACCTTCATCTTGACACCCACCCCTCAGATATTTGTAGACAGTGATAAGGTCCCCTCTCAGCCTTCTGTTCTCCAAACTTAACAGCTTCAGGGCTCTCAGTCTCTTCACAACAGAGGTGTTCCAGTCCCCCTCGTAGCTCTCCACTGGATTCTCTCCAGCAGATCCCTGTCTGTCTTGAACTGGGAAGCCCAAAACTGGACACAATATTCCAGGTGTGGTCTCAGCAGGGCAGAGCAGAGGGAGAGGAGAACCTCCCTAGACCTTCTAGGCACACTTCTCTTGATGCACCCCAGGATGCCCTTGGCCTTTTTGACCACAAGAGCACATACGAAAGAATTAACATTCTTATCCTTTTAAAAACAAAAAATTATTTTACAAATAAGGTTTTTTTTGTTTGTTTTTTTTTTTTTTTAGATCAGGAGGGTTTCCTAGGAAAATACAAAGCTGTGTTTAAGACTGCATGTGAAGATCCTTGGATTATGTCACCAAGAATTTCCCTGCATCCCTTGAAAGAATTCATTGTCTGTGTGCACATCAAGCTGTATTCCTCAGATAGACCCTGGACAGCCTATGTATACTATCAGGAAACGCCTCACACCAATCTCTCTGGAGAGAGGTATGAGCTTGGACTTACAGGATATGATGAGAAAGTGAGAATATGGTTGTTTGGAAACCAAATAAATACAAGAGAAAGGCTTCATCAGAACACTTGGTATGAAATATGTGTCCAGTGGAAAAGCAAAGACGAGGAGATGAAGTTATTCATAAACGGAACCAACAGAGCAAAGAGAAAACTACCTGGGAAAGTTAATTTGCCTGGAAAAGGGAAGTTCTTACTTGGCTGTTCAAAGCTGTCAGGTGCAGCTTCATCTCCTGACCTGGGTATGACAGGGGAGTTGTACATGTTCAGGATGTGGGATAAAGCAGACATAAAACAGTCTCACGACTGCAAAGACAGTGGTGTGATACGCTGGAGAAAAGAGGACTGGCTCTATAACCTGACGGTGGAAGAGGACAACACTCTGCCATGTGGTAAGTAACCACTGCACCCTTGTTGCTAAAATAGTACTTGTGTCAAAAGTTAATCTGATATTATTATTATTTAACATTTCTTGTCCAGATTTTAAAAAGTCTTGGTTAGTCGTTTCTAGCTGGAGGCTTCCTGAGGTGCTGTGAGAAACTGCAGCTGTCACCAGCTTTGATCCCAGCATAAAGAACACTGTGACAATCCTCTAAAGGCTCTAAACTTCCCTCTCTCTGCTGCCCATGCAGTGCTAGTAACATCAGGGTGCATCCAGGCAAACTCTTAGAAGAACCAGGCCTTTCTGTCCTAATTTACACAGTTTCCATTTGGTATATGTGTAGAGGAAGGCATTTACTGGTCCTCATTCTGCACATTTGCTAGTCCAGAACTTAAAATCATAGAATGGGTTGGGTTGTAAGTGACCTCCAGAAGTCAGCAGGGACATCCTCCACCAGAGCAGGTTGCTTACAGCCTTGTCCAGCCTCACCTTCAAGATCTCCAGGGATGGGACCTCAGCTGCTTCCCTGGGCAACCTGTTGCAGTGTTGCAGCAGCCTCCTGATGCAGAACTTGTTCCTCACAGCCAATCTAAATCTGCTCTGCTCTAGTTTGAAGCCATTGCTCTCGTCTTGTCCCTGCAGGCCTTTGCAAACAGTCCTCCTGCAGCCTTCTTGTAGCCCCTTCAGGTCCTGGCAGGCTGCTCTTAGGTTTGCCTGGAGCCTCCTCTTTTCCAGGCTGCACACCCCCAGCTCCCTCAGCCTGCTGTTGTAGCAGAGGTGCTTCAACCTCCTGATCATTTTTGCGGCCCTCCTCTGGACCCGTTCCATCAGGTCCATGTCCTTACTGTGTTGAGGGCTCCAGAGCTGGATGCAGAATGTTGATTCTGGTAAGATTTACGCACATGCTTAGCACTAAAAAAGTGCTCACCTTTAACCAAGTAGTTCCCTCTCCAGAAGCCAGAGGCATTGCCTCTGCAGTAGCTACATATCTTACGCACATTTGCCAGGAAGGACATCTCTGACCACTTCCCAGGTAGTCGTGAGAGCTGATTGCATTTCTTGGACTAAGAGAACTCAGCCATAGTAAACTTTGAAGTTAAGAATGCAACTCTTGCTTCTCACAGTCTTCTGGTTCCTCTCTGCTTGATGTAACTGTTGCTTTCTGAGCAGGGGTAAATACTGCAGGTATGGCCAGAAAGAGAAGGAGGTCCCACGCATTGTGCGTCACGAACCTGCCACTTGTATTCCTCGGGTTCCTTTGATAATTCCCTTTTTGCTGGGAATGACAAGTAGCATAACAGCTGTGATGTGCAGAAAGGGTGCACAGACAGAATATATCCCAATTCAACACTCATCTCCTGGGATTTAGAAGTATGTAATTGAAGCAAGATGTGCTCACTCTTCCAGGTGCCAGCACTGGCAAAACTCTTCGTCTTGTTCTGTAAAGAATGATTCCTGATTAGCGACATATTTAATGTGGAATCTTTTGATTGAATGCCTGGAGTATGAATATTTAATGTGCACAGTATGAGTGGATACCTGCAGTATCGTGTCCAGTTCTGGGCTCCCCAATTCAAGACAGGCAGGAATCTGCTGGAGAGAATCCAGTGGAGAGCTATGAGGGAGACTGGAACATCTCTGCTGTGAAGAGAGACTGGGAGCCCTGAAGCTATTTAGTCTGGAGAACAGAAGGCTGAGAAGGGACCTTATCACTGTCTACAAATATCTGAGGGGTAGGTGTCAAGATGAAGGTGCCAGACTCTTTTTTGGTGGTGCCCATTGATAGGACAAGGAACAACAGGTACCAGCTGGAACCAAGGAGGTTCCACCTCAACACAAGGCGACACTTCTGTATGGTGAGGGTGCTGGAGCCCTGGAGCAGGCTGCCCAGAGAGATTGTGGAGTCTCCTTCTATGGAGACATTCCAAACCCACTTGGATGTGTTTCTGTGCAGCCTTCCCTGGGTGCTTCTGCTCTGGCAGGGGGATTGGACTTGATGGTCTCTGGAGGTCCCTTCCAACCCCTAACATTCTGTGGTTCTGTGATGTCACTGTTACCTCTGCATAATTTTATTGTGGCCTTCCAGTATTTGAAGTGGGCCACAAGAAAGCTGGGGAGGGACTTTTTAGGCTGTCAGGTAGTGATAGGACTGGGGGGAATGGATCCAAGCTAGAGGAAGGGAGATTTAGAGTAGATGTTAGAAAGTCCTTCACCATGAGGGTGGTGAAACACTGGCACAGGCTGCCCAGGGAAGTGGTGGAAGCCTCACCCATGGAGGTTTTTAAGGCCAGGCTGCATGAGACTCTGAGCAACCTGATCTAGTGTGAGGTGTCCCTGCCAGTGGCAGAGGGGTTGGAACTGGATGATCCTTGTGGTCCCTTCCAACCCTGTCAATTCTGCAATTCAATTCTATGATTCTATGATAATCCAGGGAAAAAAAAAAAAAAAAAAGAAAATACAGTAAGGACTATAAAGCTCTGGGTGATTTAAAAGAGTATAAACCCAGCAGAAAACACTTGAGTTAAACATACTAAATGCTTGAAAAGGAATGGCAGTGATGTGTGAGCAGCAGCTCTTCACTTGGCATTTTCATGTGGGCTATTTGCAAGTTGCTTTTAATACCAACTTGACAGCTGGAAGAAATGTTCTGTTTAAACATTAGTCATTGGAGTTACACATTAAACAGTAACATTCTTAATCCAAATATAAATATCCAAACTGTTACACTGCACTTCTGCAAAGGAGCACAGAGCTGCCTGGATGTCTTGTACAGATTTCAATGAATAAATAACAGAGATGATTTAAGGTATGGCTGGAAATAGCATCAGTGACAGGGAAGCACTGCCAGCACTATCAGTGCCTTAACTTAGAGCAGCAGGAGGCCAGTGCCTGTTGCTTTTGGTTGCATTTTGTTTTCATAAATACCATTGAGTGTTTATAGTTTGGGATTTTATATGTAAAAAAGGTTTTGAATTGTCAAACCTTCAAGATTTAAGTTCTTGCCCCCTCTACTCCCTGTATCCTACTGAATGATCCTTGAGGTCCTTTCCAACCTGGTATTCTGTGAATCTATGAATCCTTTTAGAACCATAGAATTGTCAGGGCTGGAAAGGACCTCAAGAATCACCCAGTTCCAACCCCCCTGCCATGGGCAGGGACACCTCATACTAGATCAGGTTGCCTACAGCCACATCCAGCCTGGCCTTGAAGACCTCCAGGCATGTAACTTCCACCACCTCCCTGGGCAACATGCGCCAGGGTTTCACCATCCTCATACTGAAGAACTTCTTCCTAACATCCAATCTGAATCTACCCACTTCTAGTTTTGCTCTGTTTCCCCCAGTCCTATCACTACCTGACACCCTAAAAAGTCCTTCCTCAGCTTTCTCGTAGCCCACTTCAGATCCTGCAAGGCCACAATAAGGTCTCCTCAGAGCCTTTTCTTCTCTGAGCTTAACAGCCCCAACTCTCTCAGCCTGTCCTCATAGGAGAGCAACTCCAGCCCTCTGAGCATCCTGGGGACCCTTCTCTGGACACATTCCAGCAATAACTCCTGATATTGCTGAGCTTGCTACTGCTGTTTCTGGAGGAGGTTTCTAGGCTTGTGGGTCCAAAGCAGTCTGATGCTGATGGGTGAAATAGGAGGGAACTGGTGCCCTGGGTGCCGACTTTGCCTTTGCACGCTTGAGGAAGAAGAAAGGTTTGGGCTGTTGTTCTAGCTTGCAGGTGTGGTCAACAGGAGGTATGATGTAGTCTCGTGTTATAGATTTCCCCAGCTGTGTGCACTTCTGATGACAGATCAGCTTTCCTGGAAGGGAGGGTGGAGTCCAAGGGCTTTACCATCTCCAGCAGAAAGTGGAAATGTAGCTGCTACTTAATGTAACAGACTGAATGAATAGTTTACTGAGTGGATCATGAAAGCTGGAGATGAAAAAATAAATTATTTCTGCCTCAATACAATTTTCTTTCTAAAACTGTGAGGACAGAGAAGTATAGAAACCTCTAGAGGCTCTTAAAGGAAGTAAATGTGATGGGGGGAAAAAATACCTACCTCTGGAGTGCCTATTGAGTGAGTCATTTCTTGCTCTACTTTGTACCTATTAACAGGAGGCATGTTTGACCTTCTCTTGCCTTGCTCTTGTTACCTCCCTCTTCTCTGGTGTCAAAGGAAGGAACGTTTTGGAAATCAGCCTGCCAGAGAAGAGGTGATTTGATTCACCTCAGTATCAAATGTACTGCTTTTTTATGAGTTTGTATAAAGCTCTGTATAGAGAGCAGCCTGGAGGAGAAGGCCTTGGGGGTATCATTGGTGCCAAACTCCCCAGGAGCCAGCACTGGTCGCTGGTAGCCCAGAGGCAGCTGTGTACTGGCTGCAGCCAGAGCAGGGAGAGAATTCTGCCTTTCCATTCTGCTCTGCTCAGACCTCACCTGCAGCACTGCCTCCAGTTCTGAGGCCCCCAGCAGAAGAGGGACATGGAGCTGCTGGAGAGAATCCAACCAAAATCTTCCCTGCTCCAGTTTCAAACCACTGCCCCTCACCCTATCACTCCAAGCCCTTCTAAACAGTCCATCCCCAGCCTTCCTGTAGGTCCCCTTCAGATATTGAAATGTAGCTCTAAGGTCTCTCCAGAACCTTTTCTTACATTGCCACCAAGATGTGCCTTGGAATTCTTCCATTCAGATTCTGCTGTTGATCGAGGGTGGAAGAGGTAGCTGGGGCTGCTTTTAATTGAAAGAGTAGTTCTGAATGATAATACAAGTACACTTTTGGCATGTTTTTCAATTAATACAAGTGAAATTGTAAGCAATTCATTCCATAAACTTGCTATCTAGGCCCCAGAGCATCTGTCTGTCTGCTAGTACTATTGTCTGTGCTCCTGCAGATCACCTGGGTCACTGCTTCTCCTTAGGTGTTTAGTGCCTATTTCATGTCTGGACCTGACTAGAAAGCAACTGCCCCTTGCATCCTTGCATCCTCTTACTGTGCCTCCTGAGACAGAGGCCACAGGGCACCACCCTAACTCTACCATCCCCTACCCCTCCACACCTCCCAGACCAGGCTGGTTAGATTTCCATGTGGCTCCTCTAGTTCATTGCACTTCAGGCTCTTTTTTCCTCCTAAGCAAGCATTCTATTTGCTTACTTAAAAGCTCAGGCTTACTTAAAAGTTGCTTTCTACCAAAATTTGAAGATGATCATGATAAAGCAGCATTAGTCAGCAGCAATGCTGCTCCCCTGAGCCTGGAACAAACAGCAGGTGTCAGTAACTCAGCTCTTGCATGATGTTGTTATCTGCAGCCAGGTTCTAGCTGCTTCTCACTCCTCCACCCTGGAAAATCTGACCTGCTTCTGGCACAGTTGGTTGCCCCAAGACAGGTTGCCTGAAGAAAGGATGTTGCCTTTCCAAAGCTGTTAATAAAGAGTGTACTGACCATGAATTAAGTTGGAAGTAGGGAAAAGAGAAGGAGGTTTTTCATTCTTCCAGATGGAAATGGAACATTGTGTGCTGTTTGTGCCTTAAGGGCTTTTTCTGTACTCTAGTCTCAGTTGCTAAGCAAAAGGCATGCCAGGAGTGACAGTGCAGGGACCAGGCTCAGCCATTCCACCTTGGCCACTGTGTTACACAGGCTGCTTCTCCCTCTTTTTTCTCTTTGGCTGAATTCCATTTATTTTAATTCTGCTTTGCTTGGTGGAACAGCTTCAGCAGGACTTGTGGAGACCTTCCCATCCTCAAAGAGAGAACAGAAGACTCCAGGGTGACCTTAGAGCTGCCTTCCTCCAATGCCTGAAGGGATCCTACAGGAAGGCTGCAGAGGGACTTTTATGAAAAGTGTCTATCAACAGGCCAAGGGGGAATGGTTTGGAGCTGAGGCAGAGCCAGATTAGACTGGAGCTGAGGAAGAAGTTGTGGAGTGTGAGAGTGCTGAGATTCTGAAACAGGCTCCCCAGGGAGGCTGTGGCTGCCTCCTGCCTGGGGGTGTTGAAGGCCAGGCTGGATGAGGTCTTGAGCAGCCAACTCTAGTTTTGAGGCGTCCCTGCCCATGGCAGGGAGGTTGAAGTAGATGATTTCTAAGGTCTCTTCCAACCTGAGCCATTCTATGACAATGATGCTGTGATAGTAGAGTGATAGTTAAGATCTGTCTACTAAGGAACACTAAGAAATGGTGTCTGTACAAGGCTGTTTTGTAGACAGGGCCAAACATTGGTCTTTCTCAGAGCTGCATCAGTTTGTGGACCTAGCCTTAAGTTCTGACTAATGGATTTGGTGTCCTACCAGACTGGAGCTGCTAAAGTTATTCTGGTTCCCATTGTCATGTACGGTCACTATGGGAAGCAGTGGTTATCACGATGCAAATTGGGGTCCTGGGTAAGCTTTTGGCAGCTGTGGCCTGGGGTGATGGCAAGAACTGCTGAAGAGCTTTCATACCAGTGGAACAGTTCCCTCTGCCTACACAGATGAGTCTTGGCTTAGAAAATTACTTATGTCAGAACAGTACAAAGTGATATGAAGAGAGTGAGGGGCTTGCTGCTTTGATGCATATTGATAACAGGAACTCTTTCATGGAAATGCCTTTTCCCTCAGGAAAAAAAAAAACAAAACAAACCCACACCGATTCTTTTGGGGACCTGTTCTGTCTCCCTCATAGCAAAAGTAAAGTTGTGAGTAATGTTATTTGCCTATTTATTTGCTGCTTGGATCCTCAGGAATGTTCTCTATTGGAGAAGATTATTACACAATTTAGAATGTCTTGTTTTGGAATAGGAAATTAGAGTTGCTAATGTGATGATCCTGAACCAACAGTGTTGCAACTGAAAATTAATGGAGCAAATAAAAGGAGATTTCACATAGGTAAGGATTTTCTTGCTCTGTATTGAGAGTAAACAACCTCAGTGACATAAATTTACTGTTAGCTTTTAAGTAGCATACCTCAAGTTATTTTACTTTCCTTCTTACATGTCAACTTCAGAGATATTTGAGATTGAACTTCAGTCCTGCTCCAAATAAACTCTCTTCACTTTTTTTTTTCCTGGTTCTTAAGCACTGCAGTGAAGAAGGGCTGACAAAAGTAAGTGAAATGAAATGGAGTATGACAGCCTCTCCTTCCTCCTTTCTCTGCGCAGGGGTGATTGCTTGGTAAACTTAATGCTGCACCTTGATCAGTGACACGTTTCATTCTATCAGATAATTTCTAGCAACTGGAGGCATGTGAATATTGTGCTGTAAGAGCAGGTAGGGTGAGATTTGAGCAGGTATGGTGAGATTTGAAGGAAGTGCTCCTCAGAGCATGCCAGCACCATTTGCTGCATTAGCCAGCTCCATGGTCACGTCTTAAGTTTAGCTGATTTGGCTCCTGTGCTGCTGCAGTTGTCACTGAAAAGATTTCACAGAATCACAGAATGGTTTAGGTTGGAAGGGACCTCAAAGCTCATCCAGTTCCAACCCCCTGCCATAGGCAGGGACACCTCCCACTAGAACAGGTTGCTCAAGGCCACACCCAGCCTGGCCTTGAACACCTCCAGGGAGGGAGCAGCCACAACCTCCCTGGGCAACCCATTCCCATTTGGCATTTTTATAGTTCATTGTTATCATACAATCATAGAATCACAGAGTGGCTTAGGTTGGAAGGGACCTTAGAGATCATCTACTCCAGCCTCCCTCCCATGGACAGGGACTCCACTGGACTAGACTGTTCATCTAGCCTGGCCTTGAACACCCCCAGGCAGAAGGCAGCCACAGCCTCCCTGGGCAGCCTGTGCCAGAGTCTTACCACCCTCCCACTGAACAACTTCTTCTTCAGCTCCAGTCTAACCCTGCTCTGCCTCATCTTCAAGCCATTCCCCCTTGGCCTGTCCATAGATACTCTCAGTAAAAGTCCCTCTGCAGCCTTCCTGCAGGATCCCTTCAGCTCTTGGCAGGCAGCTCTGAGGTTCCCCTGGAGCCTTCTCTTCTCTAGGCTGTACGCCCCCAGCTCCCTCAGCCTGTGCTCACAGCAGAAGGGTCATGTTTCATGTGCCTGTTGAGCTAGAAGAAAATAGCTGTGCTTTTTAATCTCAGTCCAGGTTCATATCTGACAGCTTGATCATCTGCTTGTTGTTCAGATTCATACACCCACAGAATGGTTTAGGTTGGAAGGGACCTTAAAGCCGTGGGTAGGGATGCCTTCCACTAGCCCAGGATGCTCAAGGCCTTGTCCAGCCTGGCTTTGAACACCTCCAGGAAGGGGGCATCCATGACCTCCCTGGGCAACCTGTTCCAGTGTCTCACCACCCTCACTCTAAAGTATTTATTCCTAATCTGCAGTCTTAGTCTGCCCTTCTCCAGCTTCAATCCATTTCTTCTCATCCTGTCATGACAAGCCCTTGTAAAATGTCCTTGTCCAGCTTTCTCATAGGACCCCTTCAGTCACTGGCAGCCTGCTCTAAAGTCTCCCCAGAGCCTTCTCTTCTCCAGGCTGAACAGCCCCAACTCTCTCAGCCTATCCCCACAGGGGAGCTTCTCCAGCCCTCTGACTACCTTGGTGGTCTTCTCTGGACCCTCTCCAGCAGCTCCATGTCCCTCTTCTGCTGGGGGGGAGCCCAGAGCTGGAGGCAGTGCTGCAGGTGAGGTCTGAGCAGAGCAGATTGGAGGGGCAGAATCCCTTCTCTGTGCTGCTGCTCTCCCTGCTCTGGCTGCAGTCAGCACACAGCTGCCTCTGGGCTGCCAGCGACCAGTGCTGGCTCCTGAGCACTTTGGCACCAACTGAAACTCCCAAGGCCTTCTCCTCCAGGCTGCTCTCAGCCACTCCTCACCCAGCATGGATTTGTGCTTGTGGTTGCCCTGACCCTGGTGTAGGACCTTGCATTTGGCCTTGTTGAACTTCACGAGGTTGGCTTGGTCCCAATCCTTCAGCGTGTCCAAATCTCTCTTGGGGATATTCTGTGGTGTGCAGATGCCTCAATGATGTATGTGCATGTTATGATGTAAATGTGTTCTCAAAGTACATCTTGTGTAATTTGTAAGTATATATGGAATAAAGCATGCCTCTCTTACCAAATTTATGTTATAAAACATTTAATTACTTGAATCATTCATCAGCATTTCTGTACCACAGTTTTGCAAAGCACAGTCATTGGTACCTGTTGCATTTATGGTTGTTAATACTCAGTCTGCTTCATCTTCACTCAAATGATCCTGAAAGTGTTTCTGAAGGTGCTGGCAGTGAAAGTGCAATGGGAAAGCTCTCAGCCTAATTTGTATCTTCTATAAACTTAAAAATGGTAAGCAGAGGGGGGAAAAAAAACAAACAACAACAAAAGAATTCAGCTTCCAACTTTTGAAAAGCCTTCAAACCCCATTGCTCAATGGATGCAAAGTAGCTTTGCAAACCTCTTAAAGGAAGGTGAGTAGCACATCTGAAATGATGTTTAAAAACAAAGTTTGTGTGTATGTCTGCATGTGTACAAATATACATCAAAAACTTCTGCTCCTGAAAAAAAACAAATTCTTCTTCCTTTGTAGTTGAAACCACTGCTACGCTGCCTGGCAGAAGACAAGTAACAGGTAAATTTGGGGGCCCAGGGAATTTCCCCCCTCTATTTCTCTTTGTATTTTGGAAGTGTGTGAGTACATTGCTGCTGCTGTTCCTCTCTGCTTTGTGGAGGTGATAACCAATATGTAAATATTTGCAAATTAGTTGTCTTATTAGCATATTTTGTGGTGCAAACAGCAGCAGTAACTTTCCAGTGACAACAAAATTCACTATAGACTGGGGACTGAGCTGTTGGAGAACAGTGAAGGGGAAAAGGACCTGAGGGTCCTAGGAGGCAGAAGGATGCCTGTGAGCCAGCAATGTGCTCTGGTGGCCAAGAAGGCCAAGGGCATCCTGGGCTTTATTAGAAGAGGTGTAGTTAGTAGGTCAAAAGAGATTCTCATTCCACTCTGCTTTGTCCTGGTGAGGTCACATCTGGAATATTGTGTCCAGTTCTGGGCCCCTCAGCTCAAGAAGGAGCTCAGGGAACTACTCAAGAGAGTCCAGCCCACAGTCACAGAGCTGCTGCAGGCAGTGAACATCTCCCTTGTGAGGAGAGACTGAGGGAGCTGGGGCTTGTTGCTTGGAGCAGAGGAACCTGAGGGCTACTCTCAGTGCTGATATAATAGTTGAGTGCCAAGAGGATGGAGCCAGGCTCTGCTCAGGGATGTCCAATCCAGGACAAGGGGCAATGGGTGAAAGTTGAGTCATAAGAAGTTCCATGGACACATGAGGACATATTTTTTTTCCCTGTGAGTGTGACAGAGGCCTGGAACAGGCTGCCCAGAGGGGTTGTGGAGTCTCCCTCTCTCAGAGATATTCCAAACCCACTTGGATGTGCTCCTGAGTGACCTGCTCTAGGTACTCCTGCTCCGGCAGGGAGGTTGTACTGGATGAGCTTTGGAGGTCCCTTCCTACCCCTAATAGTCTGTGTCATTCAGGTCACTGAGGTGACTCCTGTTCTCCTTTAATTGCAGCAATTATATTTACATTTATTCTTAGGAAAGAAGCTATTCCTAGTTTTCAGGAAGGCAAGGAAGGTGACCCAAGAGTGATTAGCATTTCAGAATCTCCTTGTGTACTCTACTTCACCAAAAAATTGTGGGGTTCTGCAGACGCTTTGATATCCCTGACTTAACTCTTCTACAACAGTAGGAGAGGCTTTATGGCATCATTGGTGTGCTGTAAGTAACATTATTGGATGGCTTTTGAATTCTGAGAGAATAACAGAACCTCAGAGGCTGAAAGGGACCTTCAAAGATCATTCAGTCCAACCCAATCCAGCTCCCCTGCCAAAGCAGGATCCCCTAGGGTAGTCCACAAAGGAATGCATCCAGGTGGGGTTGGAAAGTTTCCAGAGAAGGAGACTCTACAACCTCTCTGGGCAGCGTGCTCCAGGGCTCTGGCACCCTCACTCTAAAGAAGTTTCTCCTTGTGTTGAAGTGGAACCTTCTCTGTTCCAGTTTGTATCCATTGCTCCTTGGCTTGTTAATGCTGACCACTGAAAAGAGCTTGGCCCCCTCCACTCAACACCCACCCCTCAGGTATTTGTACACATAGAAGATGCTGAAAAACCTGAACTCTACTTCTAAATTAGTGTTTCATATTTCAGAGAATCCAGCCAGGTGCTTTTTAGGTTGTGTTTGTGTCATAAGTTGTTGGTGACACTGTCAAAATCCACTCAGTGAACAGAAAGGTTAGCTTTGAAGTGGCTCATGTGAAGCAGCTATCAAATTTCCTGATTTCTTTTTGATCAACATGCTGACTGTAACCATCAAAAGATTTTAGTGGCTGGTGTTTGCAGTATAAATAGTTGGCTGGCTCCTGTCCAGATCAGAGTTTCAGACTTCACATGAATTAACTTTTAGTAATGCTGCTTTTTCAGGCTAGAAAAAAAGAGCAGATATATGTGGGATAAATTTGAAATGGCAAGTCTCAGTTTTAATTACACATAGTCTGAGAAGAGTTCTTCAGACCCAGAGTCTTCTTTGGAGACTTTCAAAACCCTCCTGAAAGCATTCCTGTGCAGCCTGCTCTAGGTGCTCCTGCTGTGGCAGGGGGGTTGGACACGATGATTTCTGGAGGTCCCTTCCAACCCCTAACATTCTGTGATTCTGGCTGATACTCAGCCTTAGAAGAGTTCTTACTCGGTCTCCTTCTCTGCAGACTTTCAAAACCACCCTGGATTTGTTCCTGTGCAGCCTGTTCCAGGTGATCCTGCTCTGGCAGGGGGGTTGGACACGATGATCTCCGGAGGTCCCGTCCAACCCCTAAGACTCTGTGGCACCCAGCTACACTTACCTTGTCTTATTCACTTATTTCCACACTTAACAACACACTCGGAGTAGCGTGACATGTATCTTAGAATCATAGAATAAGACCATCAGTCAGGGTTGGAAGGGACCACAAGGATCATCTAGATCCAACCCCCTCTGCCATGAGAAAGAAACACCTCACACTAGATCAGGCTGCCCAGAGCCTCGTCCAGCCTGGCCTTAAACACCTCCAGGGATGGGGCCTCAATCACCTGCCTGGGCAACCCCTTCCAGGCTCTCACCACCCTCATGCTGAAGGATTTCTCCCTAACATCCAGTCTGAATCTCCCCATTTCCAGCTTTGTTCCATTCCCCCCAGTCCTATCACTCCCTGAAAGCCTCGAAAGTCCCTCCCCGGCTTTCTTGTAGCCCACTTCAGATACTGCAAGGCCACAATAAGGTCCCCTGGGAGCTTTCTCCTCTCCAGACTGCACAACCCCAACTCCCTCAGTCTCTCCTCATAGGGTCAATGATTTTTCTTTTCTTGATTGTTTGTTTGTTTGTTTGTTTTCTTGATCTTGGGTCAACGATTTTTGTTTTCCTAACATTTATACACTGCAAACCGTCCAATAGTTGTTGAAAAGAAATCACCTTTGGGTGAATTCCGGTTGAATTCATAAAAATAGTAACTTTTTCCAGTCAGAAGTTGCTGTCTGCCTTTTCGGGGCAGTGTTGCCCCCTTCTGGGTGCTGTGGGAAATGCAGAAGGAAAGGCGCTGAGCATGGTTCTGTGTGCGCGCGAAACTTAATTATCCTCTTTTCTTTCCCCCACCCTCTCTTTTCTTTTGGTCTGTCTGAAACAAAAGCTGAAAATTCAGGAGAATCGTCTGCAACAACCATTTCTGGTAAGAAAATCAGGAATTTGCTGATTTATTACGATGTTTGGCTGTTTCCTGTTGGATAAATCTGCCTTTTTTTTTTTTTTTTTTCTCCTTTCTTTCCTGAGCTAATGTAGCAACGTTGTCATGCAAACAAGTTCCAACATGTAATGTTTTCATTGTTTATATTTTGAAGGTAACATTTTGATTCATAATAAAATAGTTTATCGTTGAGGATGAAATAGTTGCAAGTTGCTTAATCAGGAGCCTTTTGTCCACTAAGTTAGAGTCTTGCATCTGGGAAAGAACAACCCCATGGACCAGTACATGCTGGGGAGTGATCTATTGGAGAGCAGCATAACCCCTGAGAGCAGGACCCCTGAGGGTCCTGGTGGACTGAAGGATGCCCATGAGCCAGCAATGTGCCTTTGTGGCCAAGAAGGCCAAGGACATCCTGGGCTGGAATAGAAGGGCTGTGGGTGAGTAGGTTGAGAAAGGTTCTCCTGCCTCTCTGCTCTGCCCTGCTGAGGGCACATCTGGAATATTGTGCCCACTTCTGGGCCACTCCGTTCAAAAAAGGAGCTCAAGGAACTGCTTGAGAGAGTCCAGGCCAGAGGCATAGAGCTGCTGCAGGCAGTGAACATCTCCTGTGAGGCCAGGCTGAGGGAGCTGGGGCTGGGAGCTGGCAGCAGAGAAGCCTGAGGGCTGCCCTCAGTGCTGTGCTAAAGATGTGCAGGGCAGTGTTGAGAGAACACAGCCAGGCTCTGCTCAGGGGTGGCCAAGGGCAGCACAAGGGGCACTGGGGGTAAGCTGGAGCAGAGGAGGTGCCTCGGGAACAGGAGAGAAAGCTTTTTCAGTTTGAGAGTGCCAGAGGCCTGGAACCGGCTGCCCAGAGAGAAGTTGTAGAGTCTCCTTCTCTGCAGACATTGCAAACCCCCCTGGTTGTGTTCCTGTGTGCCCTGCCCTGGGTGCTGCTGCTCTGGCAAGGAGTTGGGCTGAATTCTCTCTGGAGCTCCCTTCCAGCCCCTAACATTCTGTGGTTGTGTGAAGATTCCTTCAATATAAATATTTGAAATAACCATTCTTAAGCAACACTGCACTTGTTCTTAAAGTGGAACTTAAATAATACTCAGTTCCTGTTGCAAATCTTCAATGCTTGACCTTTTCTCTCCAAAATCCATAGACATAAAACCACACAATTTTTACCTCTTTCCTCTCTCTTTTTTTTTTCCAGAATCCTCTCTTGTTACTTTTATCACCTATCCTATAAACTCTGCAGGCAAGATTTTTATTAATGCTTCTCATATTTAGATTTAGTTAGATGCTGTTTGTTTGGATTTTCATTTTTATTGGGTTTATTGTTACTCATTTTCATTCTTTAGATACAACTTCGGAGGAGACCACACAATCTGCAGGTGAGAATTAATATGGTGAGAGGTAAGGTCTGAAGGGTGAGGTTTGTTGCATTGATGAAAATTTGCCTTGTTTTAATAATAATAAATCCAAATTATATTTTTACCTGGTCTTGGACTTCATATTTAGCTACAATTTTTATTGTAAGTCCACATGGGCAGGATTATGAAGTGCATTTAACTGCCACTGAGCTGATAACCTTTGTAGTTTTATTCAGAGTACTAAAAAGCCCAAACTGGGCATATTTATTTTCAGACCATGTGTACATTTTGGTATCTCTATAGACAGAATTTCTGTTTCCTATGCCTTCTGGTACTGTCTTAAACATTTTACATAATTGAAAAGTGCACCCCATTCCTTAAAGACCTTTAGATAGTGTGCGCTCATCCAATGAGTTGCCAAATAGGATCAGTACAGAAGCTAACAGTAGCTTGCTAAACTTTTTTTCTCCTAATGCTTGCATTTGAAAGCAAGCATCAGAGTCACAGATCCATAGATTCATAGAATGGTTTAGGTTGGAAGGGGACCCCAAAGATCATCTAGTTTCAATCCTCTACCATGGGCAGGGACACCTTTCCCTAGCCCACATTCCTCAAGACATCATCCAACCTGGCCTTGAACACCTCCACGGAGGTTGTGGATCATAGAACCACACAGAATCACACAAAATCGAGCATCACATTGGGTGATTCTGTGCTCCACAACCTCCTTGGGTAACCTGTGCCAGTGTCTCACCACCCTCACTCTGAAGAATTTCTTCCTGATCTCTATCTAAATCTGCCCTCCTCAAGCTTCCATTCAAAACTGGACACAGCAGTCCAGGTGAGGGCTCACCAGGGCATAGCAGAGAGGAAGCAGAACCTCTCTAGACCTGCTGAGCGAACTTTTCTTTATGTACCCCAGGATGCCATTGGCCCTCTTGGTCCTCCCTGGGCTACTTATTGCAGCGTTGCAGCATTCTCATGGTGCAGAATTTGTTCCTAACATCCAATCTAAATCTGCTCTGCTCTCATTTCAAGCCATTGCCTCTTGTCCTTTTCAACCCTTAACAGTCTATGGTGTGACAGTAGCTGAATTCCCTTAGAAACGATCCTGTGTTTTCACTTGTCCTAGGAAGTCTGTCTAAAGCAGGAACTTATTTTTGTCCCATGTGTTTCACAGACATTTAAAGTTACAATAGAAAACCTTAATTTTAAAATTTGCTTTTTTTTTTTCCTTTCAACAGAAACTCTTCCCAGCACTGATTATTACTCCGCTACGACACCAGGTAGGATTCATATACCGCTGCTGATCTTCTTTTATGCTTCTCAGAAGTGAAGTGTGTCTGAGGTCAGGAGGTCTGCTTCCAAATTGTTTGAATGGGATCTTTTTTTCTTGGTATTAGTGTCTCATGTTAACAGTCTGCTTTACTGCACATTGTTTTCCAGTCTGGCTGAAGGTGTAGTTCTGCCACACTTGTCTGCATAGCTGCATGCAAAGGGCTTTGGTCATTTTCTAAGCCAGAGCCAAAAGTTATCATAGAGTCATAGAATGGGTTAGGTTGGAAGGGACCCCAAAGATCATCCAATTCCAACTCTCGTCATGGGCAGGGACACCTCCCACTTGCCCAATTCATTGGAAGCCTTGGAACACAGTCTCAAGGATTGTGTTGAAATAGGAAAAACCACAGCCAAATCTTCCTGCTTTTTAGTAAATGAAGCAGACTGAATCCAGTCGTGATATTCTCAGGGTAGGTCCAGTCTGTAAGAGTAAGCTGAATTTAATTTTTTTATCAATCAATTTAATCAAATTTTTGTATCAATCAACATAATTCTTGTATCTATCAATTTAATTTTTGTCAGCGACTTAAACCTTGCAGCGACTTAAACCTTGCAGCGACTTAAACCTTGCAGCGACTTAAACCTTGCAGCGACTTAAACCTTGCAGCGACTTAAACCTTGCAGCGACTTAAACCTTGCAGCGACTTAAA
>WBNM01019767.1:22402-52310 GCA_013399055.1 Ramphastos sulfuratus
CTTAAAGCTTGCAGCGACTTAAAGCTTGCAGCGACTTAAAGCTTGCAGCGACTTAAAGCTTGCAGCGACTTAAAGCTTGCAGCGACTTAAAGCTTAAGTTTTTATCTATCAATTTATCTAGAAGGTAGAGACCTTTACATTAAAACATTGAAATGATTGCAGAAATTCATAGGTTGGGGATGGAAGGGACCTTGAAGGTCATCATGGTTTAGGTTGGAAAGGACCTTGAAGATCCCCTAGGCAAGGACCTATGTATGACTGTACTGAGTTTAAGTTCAACTTCTTTACTCACTGGATTGTTTTCTTTCTTTCTTCCCCCCAAAAAGCTATAGCAGGAGAAACTATTTTATGCAACATCACACCTGTCTGTAATTCTTCAGGTTAGTATCTCTGTTTTCTCTTGAATTTCTTATCAAAACAATGTCCAGCAATTTTCTCTTCTGAATGATGAGACAGCTTTTAGTTGCTATGTAAAAGCTCTGTAACAAGAGTTGTTAGGAGAAGAAATGAATATAAAATGTGGGGGATTGATTTAAAAGGAATGTTTGGTCTATTGTGGTTTTGATCTTTGGTTCCTTATCAGAGGACTGCAGATAAGAAAGACAAGCAAGCGAGAACCTAGTACATTGTCACAGACACTAATGTCTCCAATATTGAGCCTGAGTCTGTGTCAGGAGTAAAAGTTGATGAATTTAGAATCATAGATTCAGTCAGGGTTGGAAGGGACCACAAGGATCATCTAGATCCAACTCCCCTGCCACGGGCAGGGACACCTTCCACTAGCTCAGGTTGCTCAAAGCCTTATCCAGCCTGGCCTTGAATACTTCTCCAGGGAGGTTGTGGATCACAGAATCACAGAATGTGATCGAAGATTCAGATTCTGTGATTCTGTGATCCACAACCTCCCTGGGCAACCTGCACCAGTGTCTCCCCACCCTCACTCTAAAGATTTCTTCCTTATCTCCACTCTCAATCTCCACACCCTCACCGTGAGTCTCGCTCTATAGCCTGCGCTGAATGTGCAGCTGCAAGAAGAGAAATGCCACAGAAGTTACTTTTTGTCTTCACAATGGTTCTACCATCTCTCAAGGACTGTTGGAAGGTGCTCTGAATTGTGGTATTTTAAAAGTTCTTTAATCCGTAAGGGAACATGACATTGTCTTTTACCCCTACATTTTATTCTCATTGCAGGGGTTGGATTTGTATTGGTAGTGATGTGCAATGCAGATTTTCTGTTCTGGAAAAAGAAATTGAAGAGCTAGAAAGAATTTGGAAACAGAAAGTAAACATACTGAAAATAATGGAGCTATTGGATTGCTTCATTTGTGGAAGGAGGAAGTGAAGAGATGAAAGAGCAGTTGCCAAAGAAAAGCTGGTCTAAGTGCTTTTATTTCCCTTCTATTGTGATACAAGGCAGTGAATTTCAGGTTTCTCACCCAGTTTTACATCATCTGCTTTAGCACTGATTTGCTTAAACTTTTTGCCTTTTGATTTTAGTGTTCTACGTGGGCAAGCTAAAACTTCAGGCAAGTGAAGAAAGCAACACATCACTGAATGTAGACATAGTAAGTGACCTCTCCTAAATGTTGTAATGAAGGCTCTTTGTCTACACTTAAAATGCTGACTCCTTAAAATGATGCCTGTTATGTGTTTATGGTTTTATTTTATTTTAATTCCAGTCCAATTTGCAGTCCAAGTTACTGCTTGCAGTGGGTAGATTTGCTCTTTCTCTCTCTCTCTTACATGGCTGCTTTCAGCTGTGGTTTAGAATTCCAGCTAAATCTAATTCAGTGCAATTTATGATGTTGTGAATTTAAGGGACCCTCAGAGGTTGTCTTGTCCAACCCCCTTGCCCAGAGCAGGATCACCTAGGGTAGTTCTCACAGGAATACATTCAGGTAGGTTTTCAATGTCTCCAGAGAAAGAGACTCCACAACCTCTCTGGATAGCCTGACATCCACTTTCTGCCCTCTCTGCTGGAACCCTGAGGGTGCAGCTTGAGGAAGGTACTTTCAGTGCCAGGTATGCTTTAAACATTGACATTTGTGCTCTGAGGTTACGCAAATTCACAGACTCCACTGTGTTGGAGGAGACCCTCAAAAGNCTTAAAGCTTAAGTTTTTATCTATCAATTTATCTAGAAGGTAGAGACCTTTACATTAAAACATTGAAATGATTGCAGAAATTCATAGGTTGGGGATGGAAGGGACCTTGAAGGTCATCATGGTTTAGGTTGGAAAGGACCTTGAAGATCCCCTAGGCAAGGACCTATGTATGACTGTACTGAGTTTAAGTTCAACTTCTTTACTCACTGGATTGTTTTCTTTCTTTCTTCCCCCCAAAAAGCTATAGCAGGAGAAACTATTTTATGCAACATCACACCTGTCTGTAATTCTTCAGGTTAGTATCTCTGTTTTCTCTTGAATTTCTTATCAAAACAATGTCCAGCAATTTTCTCTTCTGAATGATGAGACAGCTTTTAGTTGCTATGTAAAAGCTCTGTAACAAGAGTTGTTAGGAGAAGAAATGAATATAAAATGTGGGGGATTGATTTAAAAGGAATGTTTGGTCTATTGTGGTTTTGATCTTTGGTTCCTTATCAGAGGACTGCAGATAAGAAAGACAAGCAAGCGAGAACCTAGTACATTGTCACAGACACTAATGTCTCCAATATTGAGCCTGAGTCTGTGTCAGGAGTAAAAGTTGATGAATTTAGAATCATAGATTCAGTCAGGGTTGGAAGGGACCACAAGGATCATCTAGATCCAACTCCCCTGCCACGGGCAGGGACACCTTCCACTAGCTCAGGTTGCTCAAAGCCTTATCCAGCCTGGCCTTGAATACTTCTCCAGGGAGGTTGTGGATCACAGAATCACAGAATGTGATCGAAGATTCAGATTCTGTGATTCTGTGATCCACAACCTCCCTGGGCAACCTGCACCAGTGTCTCCCCACCCTCACTCTAAAGATTTCTTCCTTATCTCCACTCTCAATCTCCACACCCTCACCGTGAGTCTCGCTCTATAGCCTGCGCTGAATGTGCAGCTGCAAGAAGAGAAATGCCACAGAAGTTACTTTTTGTCTTCACAATGGTTCTACCATCTCTCAAGGACTGTTGGAAGGTGCTCTGAATTGTGGTATTTTAAAAGTTCTTTAATCCGTAAGGGAACATGACATTGTCTTTTACCCCTACATTTTATTCTCATTGCAGGGGTTGGATTTGTATTGGTAGTGATGTGCAATGCAGATTTTCTGTTCTGGAAAAAGAAATTGAAGAGCTAGAAAGAATTTGGAAACAGAAAGTAAACATACTGAAAATAATGGAGCTATTGGATTGCTTCATTTGTGGAAGGAGGAAGTGAAGAGATGAAAGAGCAGTTGCCAAAGAAAAGCTGGTCTAAGTGCTTTTATTTCCCTTCTATTGTGATACAAGGCAGTGAATTTCAGGTTTCTCACCCAGTTTTACATCATCTGCTTTAGCACTGATTTGCTTAAACTTTTTGCCTTTTGATTTTAGTGTTCTACGTGGGCAAGCTAAAACTTCAGGCAAGTGAAGAAAGCAACACATCACTGAATGTAGACATAGTAAGTGACCTCTCCTAAATGTTGTAATGAAGGCTCTTTGTCTACACTTAAAATGCTGACTCCTTAAAATGATGCCTGTTATGTGTTTATGGTTTTATTTTATTTTAATTCCAGTCCAATTTGCAGTCCAAGTTACTGCTTGCAGTGGGTAGATTTGCTCTTTCTCTCTCTCTCTTACATGGCTGCTTTCAGCTGTGGTTTAGAATTCCAGCTAAATCTAATTCAGTGCAATTTATGATGTTGTGAATTTAAGGGACCCTCAGAGGTTGTCTTGTCCAACCCCCTTGCCCAGAGCAGGATCACCTAGGGTAGTTCTCACAGGAATACATTCAGGTAGGTTTTCAATGTCTCCAGAGAAAGAGACTCCACAACCTCTCTGGATAGCCTGACATCCACTTTCTGCCCTCTCTGCTGGAACCCTGAGGGTGCAGCTTGAGGAAGGTACTTTCAGTGCCAGGTATGCTTTAAACATTGACATTTGTGCTCTGAGGTTACGCAAATTCACAGACTCCACTGTGTTGGAGGAGACCCTCAAAAGTCATCTTGTCAAAACCCCCTGCAGGCAGCAAGGACATCTCCGGCTGCAGCAGGCTGCCCAGGGACACAGCCAGGCTGATCTTGAATGTCTTCAGGGACAGGGCCTCAAGCACATCCCTGGGCAGCCCGTGCCAGGATTTCACTACTTTCACTGTGCAGAACTTCCTTCTGATGTCCAACCTAACTCTGCCCTGCTCCAGTTTCCAACCATTGCCTCTCATCCTATCACTCCAAGCCCTTCTGAACAGTCCCTCCCCAGCCTGCCTGTAGCTCCCCTTCAGATAGTGAAATGTAGCTCTGAGGTCTCCCTGGAGCCTTCTCTTCTGCAGGCTGAACAGCAACAATTCTTTCAGCCTGTTTTCATAGGAGAGGGGCTCCAGCCCTCCCTGTGGCCCTTTTCTGGACCCACTCCAGCAGGTCCAAGTTTCTCTTGTGTTGGAGACCTCAGATCTGGATGCAGTACTCCCGGTGTGGTGTCATGAGAGCAGAGTAGAGGGGGAGAATTACCTCCCTCGTTCTGATGGTCACGCTGCTTTTGGTGCAACCCAGCACAAGGCTGCCTTCTGGGCTGCAGGCACATCATACAGGTTTATATCATTCCTGCTCAGTTCTTGAGTTCTTTCTCCCAGGATTCAGTGTTGTCTGTTACTTATGTTTGTTATGGAGCTTGTCCCATTGCTGCACTTACAGTTAGAAAGTTAGTTCAGTGTCTGCTCTAAGCTGTCATTGTTGCAAACTAAGCCAAATTCCTATCTTTCCACCATGAGATATGCTCATATTTTTCCCAAGTTAGATCCTATTACTTGATCTAGAATAGGGGAGCCAATTCCCTAAGTTGTGACAACCATTTGGTGGTAAATATTGGTGGAAGTGTGTTCACAAGCAAGTGTGGGCTTTGCCTTTTGAATTTCAGCCTGTTGAAATGTGTGAACTGAGCACCTTTCTTTTAAGGCTAAAAACTACTGAGTTTACTTAGCTGTGCAATCTTTTGTTTCTAACAGATTAATAACATCACCACCAAAAATCAAGTTACAAAATTAATTGCAATTGCAGCACCTACTCCCCAAGAGCTGAGGTAAGTAATTTCGAATAAGGATTTAAATCTGTCTTACGCCTGAAAAACGGTGAAGCGAGAGCTCTAACTTGGGAAGAAATGAATATAAAATGTGGGGGATTGATTTAAAAGGAATGTTTGGTCTATTGTGGTTTTGATCTTTGGCTCCTTCTCTTGGCATTATGCCCACATTTTATAAATGAAAAATTGCAGAAGTTGTTTTGCATGAAGCTCATGGATTCATAGAACAGGTTGGGTTGGAAGGAACCTTGAAGATCATCCAGTTCCAACCCCCCTGCCATGGACACCTTTCCACTGGACCAGGCTGCTCAAGGCCTCATCCAACCTGGCTTTCAACACCCCCAGGGAGGAGGCATCCACAACTTCCCAGGGCAACCTGTGCCAGTGTCTCACCACCCAGTATTGATTGAAAACTCATCTTGATTAGAATAGTCTTGGGTTTGTTTTAATTACCACTAGAACTTGTTGTAAGAAGCAGTACATTTGCTGACCTTCCTGAGGGCCTTCAGTTTCGTTGGGGCTCAACAACACCTAAAGGCCTTGTTTATGTGCTGATGATCTTACTACTAGTAGCAGTAGTTAATGATAACCACAGAATCACAAATCATTAAGGGGTGGAAGTGGCCTCAAAAGATCATCCAGTCCAACCCCCCTACCAGAGGAGGAGTACCTAGACAGGAATTGGAATCCAGGCAGGTATGAAATGTCTCCAGAGAAGGAGACTCCACAACCTCTCTGGGCAAGCCTGTTTCAGTGTTTTGTCACCCTCACAGTGAAAAAGTTTTTCCCTATGTTCATGATGACACCTAAAGGTTGTTGAAAGTGCCACTTTGGCTGCTGCTCTTCATCAGTCAATGAAGAACATGAAGGTTTTCGTAATTTCAGGGATTTGGTTTGCCTTACAGGAAGGTATTAAGAGAACTTTCATAGCTGATAATAGGAAAAATTCCTTTGCTGCAAGAGTGGTCAGGCATAGGAACAGGCTGCCCAGGGAGGTGGTGGAGTCACCATCCCTGGAGGTGTTAAAAAAATATGTGGCTGTGGCACTTCGGGACATGGTGGTGTTGGATTGATGGTTGGACTGGATTTAAACTGGCAGAGGGGAGATTTGAACTAGATGTTAGGAAGAAGTTCTTTACAGTGAGGATGGTGAGACACTGGCACAGATTGCCCAGGGAAGCTGTGGATGTTTCCTCCCTGGAAGTATTCAAGGCCAGGTTGGATGAGACCTTGAGCACCCTGGACTAGTGGAAGGTGTCCCTGCTCATGGCAGGAGGTTGGAACTGGATGATCCTTGAGGTCCCTTCCAACCTGTTCCATTCTATGATTCTATCTTTTCCCACCTGAAACACTTCTTTGATTCTCTGATTCTTGGAGCCATGTCTATGTTTTCATTTTGGTGTACTTCCTTCTTTCAGAGGTTTGAATGAGTGAATATTTACTACTCTTCCCCCAAACTTGCTCTGAAAAACCAAGTAGATGTAATTGGCCAAACAGGTCTTGTTTGTAGGAGATATCCTACAGACTTCTGACTCATTCTCTTTCTGTGGCTTTGGGTGTAAATGTAGAACTTTGTTCCAGATGTTTGCTTGCCAAAAGTCAACACCAAAATTTATCTTCTTCTGTCTTAAATAATTTTTAAAGAAGTGGGTTGATGTTAAAATATGTGGGGACAGAGGTTTAAACTCAGTTTGTGGAGTGATTAATAAAAGGCAACTTTAAAAAATGTTTAATCCCCTGAAAAGTTGTTTTACAATATTGGAATTGGTCTAATAAAAAAAAAAAATCACTCATCAACCTGATTTTTTTTCTTCAGTAGTTGCTTGTTCTTTTCATATTATTGTCCTTGTCCTTAGACTAAGCATAACTGAAATCTCCCCTAATGGTAACTTCTTTATTTTAAAGAATTGCAGAGTTCAACAAAACCTTGCAGGCAGTAAGTGAGGTAAGGTTTATTGATTCTTACTCTTTGGAAAAATAAATATCAGTCTTGGTTTCTCCTGGTGACAAAATAACTTTCTTTTCTCTTCTCATTGCAGTCCTCTGTCTTGGAATGCAGTGCAGAAAACCAGAGGTTTGTTGTTAATTCTTTTTAATGCTCATGTAATGTAAAACTTTTATACTGTCTTGTGATGGATCAAGTTTGAATATGTGTGTGACCAGAGGGGAAAACAAACTTCACAGGCTATGAAGTTTGAGATCTAGGCTGAAGAAATATTGGTAGGCTGACAGAGAAATTCTGATCCCATTATATAGCATTAGAGATTTGATTTTTGTTAGATTTTAATTATTTATTTTTAAAAATGTAAACCAAACTACATTGCTTTTCATTCATCTGGTAAAGCACTGGCTTGTGTCGTCTTAGCTAAGTCACAGCAACTTAATCACTAAGGTGGTAGGATTTGGAACCAGCAAACTTGCAGAGCTTGTGAATTGAGTGCAGTCTGTATCACTGGGAGTTGAGATACCAACACATTAATCATAGAATCATAGAATGATAGGGCTTAGAAAGGACCTCAAAAGGTCATCCAGTCCAACTTCCCTGCCAGAGCAGGAGCACCCAGGGCAGGGCACACAGGAACACAACCAGGGAGGTTTGCAATGTCTGCAGAGGAGGAGACTCCACAGCCTCTCTGGGCAGACTGCTCCAGGCCTCTGACACCCTCACAGGCAAAAAGCTTCCCCTCCTGTTCCCCTGGCACCTCCTCTGCTCCAGCTTGCCCCCAGTGCCCCTTGTGCTGCCCTTGGCCACCCCTGAGCAGAGCCTGGCTGCGTCCTCCCGACACTGCCCTGCACATCTTTAGCACAGCACTGAGGGCAGCCCTCAGGCTCCTCTGCTGCCAGCTCCCAGCCCCAGGTCTCTCAGCCTGGCCTCACAGGAAATGTTTCCCTGGCTGCAGCACCTCTGTGCCTCTGGACTGGGCTCTCTCAAGCAGTTCCCTGAGGTCCTTTTTGACCTGACTGGCCCAAAACTGGACACAATATTCCTGATGTGGCCTCCTCTTATCAAGTCTAACTCTCCTGCCAAAGCAGGATCACCTAGGGCACGCCACACAGGCAGTGTCAAGTCCTAGTACTGTAAGTGTGGATGCTCAAGTGGGTCATTTAAGTTCTCTCTGAAGCCAGGAGCACAGTGCCTTTCCCCAGCTGCTGGAGATTTCAGACACACTGCACTGCAGCCACCTAGGACTCTTGACAGGTCCTTCCTGGCATTTCTCTGCAGTCAGGGTGAAGATTACATTACTATTTTAACAAAACTATCAACTCTTTTCTGGCTGACATTAATTTGGGGGTGGGAGGGGCAATCAAATGTCTGTAGACAAAAGAGAAAATAGGCTGCCACAAACTCGTATGTTACTCTTCTCTTTAGCCTGATGTAGTGGGTTTGAAGCATCAAAGATGCTTCACACCTCTGCTTTCACACTTAGCATTTGAGCTGATCTGCTTTCACTTAGCATCTGATGTTAGTTTCATGTGTGGTAAAGGTGAGGCAGACCTGGTTATTGAGTCTAAAGCCTTTTTCTTCTTATAGTATACAATGTAATTTCATCTTCAAGCTGCCTGAGGGAGAGGATATAAGCAGTTTAACAGATAAAGTAGAACCAAGCCAAATCGGTAAGTTATGCTTTAAACGGTCTCAGATTAAACTTCATAGAATCCTAGAATGGTCTGAGTTGGAAAGGACCTCCAAAGGTCATCCAGTCCAACTCCCTCTGCAGTCAGCAGGAACATCCTCCACAGATCAGGTTGTTCAGAGCCCTGTTGAGCCTGACCTTGAATATCTCCAGGAATGGGGCCTCAACCCCTGCCCTGAGCAACCTGTTGCAGTGTTCCACTACCCTCATGGTAAAGAACCTGTTCCTAACATCCAGTCTAAATCTGCTCTTCCCTCGTCAGGTCTTGTAATGACAGGATGAGGAGGAATGGGTTTAAACTGGCAGAGGGGAGATTTAAACTGGATGTTAGGAAGAAGTTCTTTAGGGTGAGGGCAGTGAGACACTGGAACAGGTTGCCCAGGGAGGTGTTCAAGGCCAGGCTGGATGAGGCCTTGAGCAACCTGTTCCAGTGGGAGGTGTCCCTGCCTATGGTGAGGGCTTGGAACTGGATGATCTTTGAGGTCCCTTCCAACCTAAACCATTCTATAATTTGAATCCATTGCCCCTTGTCCTATCCATACAGGGCTTTGGGAACAGACCTTCTCCATCCAAGCAGTGAAAAAAAAAGATCGTTACTTCTTTTTAGATGACAATACCTTTTGTATTGAACAATCTAAATGCATTTAAAATCCAGCTTTCTGATCTGTGGGTGGGAATGGGGAAGAGGGAACTGCCTGCTGAGTTTAAAAGGATTGGGTTTAAATTTCCTGGAGAATAGGAAATATTCCTGCAATGGCAATCTTGAATTGACAAGTTTATAAAGTTGCCCCTTCTTGGTGGTGTGATAGCAGAGAGTGGTGGCTCAGATCATTGTTCTCTTTGTTTTGAAGATGTAGCTTTGCATTTTGTTTTTTTTTCACAACAGAAAGAGAAAATCTGTGCTTGTCAGGCACTGAGCAGGTATCTTGGGGTATTCTGACTGGTGAGGATCTTGGAATCATAGACTGTCTTAGGTTGGGAGGGACCTCAGAGATCATCTACTCCAACCTCCCCACCACAGCCAGGGATGCCTCTCAGCTAGACTCAGCTGCTCAGGGCCTCATCAAGTCTGGCCTGCAACACCCTCAGGCAGGAGGCAGCTACAGCCTCCCTGGGCAGCCTGTGCCAGACTCTCAACACCCTCACACTCAACAACTTCTTCCTCAGCTACACTCTAACCCTACTGTGCCTCAGCTCCAAACCACTCCCTCTTGTCCTGTATCTAGACCCCCTCAGCAAAAGTCCTTCTGCAGCCTTCCTACAGGATCCCTTCAGCTATTGACAGGCAGCTCTGAGGTTCCCCTAGAGTCTTTTCCAGGCTGAACAGCCCTCAGCTCCCTCAGCCTCTCCTCGTAGCAGAGCTGCTCCAGCCTGGTTTTCAAATGTCATTTCAGAGGAAAAAAATAGTCAAAATGAATTATGCAGTATGCACTTTTAGAAACCATAACCCATGCTTATTTGAAGCTGCTGCTTCACAGGATTAGCAGTTGTTATGCTTCAGGCTAAACGAGGTGAATGTTTCTTTGTCACTGCAGACAGCTGCTGCTGTTCATCACCGAAGTATTGTTCCTTGACTGCTGAAGAATTACAAATGTAGTAAGTAGAAATACAAAACATGTCTTGCTTGAATGGGAGAACTCTCAAAATGTGATGGAATTAATTTCTGTTCCTAGAGCATGAAACATTCTCAGAATCACAGAATTAACCAGGTTGGAAAAGATCTCTGAGATCCAGTCCAACCTATCACCTAACACCCATCAACTAACCCATGGCACTAAGTGCCTCATCCAGCCTCCTCTTAAACACCTCCAGGGACAGTGACTCCACAACCTCCCTGGGCAGCCCATTCCAATGCCAATCACTCTTGCTGTGAAGAACTTCTTCCTAACATGCAGCCTGAACCTGCCCTGGCACAGCTTGAGGCTGTGTCCTCTTGTTCTGCCCCTGTGTCCTGGGAGCAGAGCCCAACCCCACCTGGCTACAACCTCCCTTCAGGCAGTTGTAAAGAACCATGAGGTCTGCCCTGAGCCTTCTCTTCTCTAGGCTGCACACCCCCAGCTCCCTCAGCCTCTCCTCACAGGGCTGTGTTCCAGGCCCCTCACCAGCCTTGCTGCCCTTCTCTGGACATGTTCAACCTGCTTGATTTGAAAATGGACATTATTCAGTAGCATCTCCTTAGCCTCTATCATGACTATTTGCCTTAAATTTGACACTGTTTAGATTCTAAATGTGCATTTCTGTGTTCTTTCCTCTTTTTACAGTACTATCCAAGTGCCACATCATTCCATATGGGTTCCCACCTGGCATTCTCCTCTCCCTAGAAAGATTCTCTCTTTTGTCTCCCCCCCTACCAAACAAAGCCCCACAGTTGCACCTTTGATCCCACCATTCACAAACCCACATTCTGCTGGAACTCTCTCCACATCTCCCACTACAAATCCTCTCCTTGAATCTTCTACCACGTCTACTCCAGAAGCCTCTGAGTCTTCCACCACTGTTACCACTACGCTTTCCTCTTCTCAGTTCCCTGCTCAACCTTCCAGTCCGACCTCTCTTTCCACAGCTTCTAATAAATCTCTCACTGTTGCTACACCTGCCACAAAATCTATCCCTAGCACAGCTTTATCAGCTAAATCTGATGCTGCACTTAGCAAGGCTGTTACAATCATTTCCCCTTCCCAAGGTTTCACTAAACATTCTGCACTTTCCTCTTCTGAGCATCCCCCCAAACCGTCAATAGCAATTTCTGTCTTGGAGACTACCACCACCAAACCTGTTACACAAATTCGTGTCACTACAGACCCAACCCAGCCTATTCCTGGTGTTAAAAATGTGACTGCAGCACCTATTCTTCCCCTTACTCCGTCCACAATAACTTTGACCCCTCCTGTTAGCCTTATCAACCACTCTGTCTCAGCTTCTCATCCTCAGTCCACTGCTGATGGCTACGGTCACCTGCCTCATGGGAGCACAGGTAAATATGGCAAGGAAAATGATTTGCTTTGATCATTATTTTACTGCTGTTAGACAATCTTTTTAAATGAAGTTTAGCTGAGCTGTGACCTTCCAATTATTGTGGGAAATCTGAGACAGCTCTCACAAGGCAGAGACTTTCTGACTGAAATAAATTATGATTCCTTTAGCCATGGTGAGTGACATCTTGCCCTGCAAATTGGTTGGCAGCCGATAGATAGGTGCTCGGCTGAGTTCCAACAGGGACCTTTGGCAGAAAAAATTAAGTGACTGAGACAGGTAGATGATTTTTTTTTTTAATTAACTTAGTATTTAAAATATTACAAATCTTATTTAAAGGATTGTTATTGATCTGCCTTGATTGATTTTTTTTTTTTCCTGCCTTGCTTTGTGTGTTCATAAGGTCTACAGTATTCAAATCTGATAGGGAGAAGAAAGGATTCTGTCTGATGGAACATGTTGAGAGAACTTACAAGCTGTTGGTCAAGAGAACTGCTTAGCTTTCCTGCTTCTCAAAGCTGATTTCGTCTGTTGAACACAAGCTTTGAATAAATGCACAACTTTTCTTTTGCAGGGAAGACACTGTCAGCTACCACCTACACCACTTCTGTGTACACCACCATCAGTGTCAGCACAGCTGAGCAGATCGTGTCCAAAATAGAAAATGAGGTAGCAGCTGGAAAAGTGGAGCCAAAGGATGTGGAAAGGATGGTTGGTGAGGTCAGCAGGGTCCTGACTGCTGCTCAGCCACTGCCTCCCCGAATTTCTAACAGGTAGGTCACTCCAAGTGTGTTGTGTTGACTGGCTTGATAAATTGATAAAAGAATCATAGAATCACCGAGGCTGGAAAAGTCCTTTAAGATCATCGAGTCCACCCCTAACCCAGCTACCATGGCCTGAAGCACCACAGCTACAGTTTCTTCAACACCTCCAGGGATGGTGACTCCACCACCTACCTCCCTGGGCAGCCTGTTCCAACCCCTCACCACTCTATCTAAAAAATTTTTTCCTAATGTCCAAACTAACCCTCCCCTGGCACAACTCCAACCCATTGCCCTCTGGTCCTGTCGCTGGGTACTTGGCAGAAGAGGCTGACACCAGCCTCCTTTCAGGAACTGTAGAGAGCAATAAGATCTGCCCTCAGCCTTCTCTTCTCCAGACTAAACACCCACAGCTCCCTCAACTGCTGCTCATATGACACCCTCCAACCCCCACCCCAGTCTCGTTGCTCTTCTCTCAACTCTCTTCAGACCCTCAATGTCTTTCCTACCCAGAATATTCGTTCTTTAAAACTCTTAGACAAGCCAGCGGCAGTGTAGCATCCCTAGGTGAGCCAGCGGCAGTGTAGCTTTATCTGGGGAGGCTACATTTCATTAGAGCTACATTTCAGTATCTGAAGAGGACCTACAGGCAGGCTGGGGAGGGACTGTTCAGAAGGGCCTGTGGTGATAGGACGAGGGACAATGGTTTGAAACTGGAGCAGGGCAGAGTTAGGTTGGACATCAGAAGGAAGTTCTGCACAGTGAGAGTGGTGAAATCCTGGCACAGGCTGCCCAGGGATGTATTTGAGGCTCGGTTCCTGGAGACATTCAAGATCAGCCTGGCTGTGTCCTTGGGCAGCCTGCTTTAACTGGAGATGTCCTTGCTGCCTGCAAGGACAAGATGACCTCTGAGGGTCCTTTCCAACTCAGTGCAGTCTGTGAATCTGTGAACTTGATTGAGAACTGTGAATGTATGTGTTGGTAATAAATCTATCTTTTTTTCTTAACAGAATTATAAAACTGGTGGATTCTATTGGCTTGAAACTGAACTTTTCAGCAGCATCTGCTGATTTTACCTCCCCTTCCTTGGCTCTGGCAGTTATCAAAACCAATCGCATCCGCTCCAACCAGATGTCCTTTGCTGTCCAGGAATCATCTGATCTCCAGGTTAAGACTGCTAATTCTAAAAGACAAATTCTCATTTATTTTTCAGTATTTATAATTTTAAAATTTCTTTTTAGGTATTGATGGGTTTATATTTAAGTATGGGGTTTATATTCGTAAGTATTTATGGGTTTGTGTTTCTATGTAACATGAGTTTATTCTGTGTTTATCTTACAGTTTCAGGAACTTTTGTTCGTGTTAGTTGTTTCAGAGGAAAAATACTTTTGCTTTTCAAGCCCTCAGTAGTTTTTCCTTTCTTTTTGTTGTTGTGTAAATAAGCAGCAGGCTTAGCAGAATCTGGCATTCAATTACTAAGCCATTGGAGAGGGTACAACCAGAACACCAGAATGGACAGAGAGCGTTTGGCACAATAACTTTGCCTCAGAACCCCTGATTCATGACTCACTTAATCACCCACTCTGACTGTGCTGAAACTTGTCAAGGAATGTTGCCAGATGGCTTCATCTGTTAGGAGATGAACTGCAGAGGGTTCCAGGGAAGAACCTTTCTGTTGCTGGGATAATGACATTCATACATTCGTCACTCATGACCAGTTGGTCTTGCCAAGAAAGAGGCGCTTGGAAAGTTTGGGTCCAATTTGTCTCACTCAAAATCTCCTTCCTGGTTGAGGAAATAGTAATTTGGACAATCCCAGCCTGGGAGGCTTAAGAAAGGAAAGTTCTGGACAGATTTTGGCACGTTCTGCCCTCTCAAAGGAGGAAACAGCTTAGTGCGATGTGAGCTCTAAGTAATACTGGAACCGTTCTGTGGCACTGAAAATGATACAGTGTTAACATCTGAATTCCTTTCTGTTTTCCTAGCAATATGTTCTGCATCAATCACAGAATCACACTCTGTGATTCTGGGATGCATGCTCATGGAATTTTTAGGGGTTCCATGATGAAAAAGTTTTGGAGCCCATTGCTCTAAAGAGAAGAGCCAAACCATTTTCTTAGGGCACTGTGAGGATCTTACACTGTTGCTCCTCCTACACCCAGTCTTGGAGTGCACAGATGATCTCTTCCTTCAGTTGTGCTGATGTTTCACATCTCTGAGGAGCTCTGAAATGATGTGAAGTGACAAGAAAACGTTAAAGATTTTGCATTAAACAAAGCCCTCTGTCTCATGAGTACAGCACCCAAAACTGGGTGAAAATGAAGGTCAGATCAGTTAAACTCTTGAGATATTGCAACTGTAGCTCATCCAGTTTACTTTTATCATCTTTCCTAGATGATCATGAAGGGGTTTATGGTCTTAGATTCTGCTTAACCTCCTGTACTTAAAAACCTCTTGAAAAATAAGGGCTTTTTGCAGGATTTTTTCCTGAATTCTGGCATAATTCACATGGGGCATAAAAATTCTTTGTCTTTGAAGGCTTCTGTTCTGTGAAATGTTCACCTCCCTGTGCATTTCCATAGCCCTTCCTAGGTTGTTGCTCTTCACCTTTTTCAAATCAGTATTTTCCACCACCGCGATGTGTTCTTGGGTTCTGTCCTGTAAGCAAATGAGTAAAACCAGAGTATTTTCACTAATATAAACTACTTTCAGCAATGGATATAAACTGCAGCATAGGAAGTTCAACACTTCACTTCAACATGAGGAAGAAATTCTTTACTGTAAGGGTGACAGAACTCTGGAGCAGGCTGCCCAGAGATGGTGTGGAGGCTCCTTCTTTGGAGACTTTCCAGCTCTGGATGTGTTCCTGTGTGACCTGCACTGGATTCTCTGCTCCTGCTCTGGCAGGGGGGGTTGGAGTCAATCTCCAGAGGTCCCTTCCAACCCCTAACATTCTGTGAACCTGTAATAAGGCAGCCCTGAAATGAGTTGCATCCTTTTCAGGCCTGCAAATGTTACTTGCCCATTGGAGCAGGATAGGAGTGAGAGAGAGCAGTGAGCTGCTGACTGTGACAACAGAGATAGGTCTTTTGAAGTGCTAAACTTAAAATAAGTCATAATTTATTTTTTCTTTGCATTTCTTTTTCAGATCTCTCTAGGCATTAGTAAAATTAATTATCTAAACAGCCTTGGATCAATCACACTTCCTCCATCACTGCTGACAAGTTTACAGCCCAGAGAGTTGGACTTGGCTTCTAGAATTATATTCAACTTCTTTAAAAAGACTTCTGTGTTCCAGGTATCTTTTTGACTCTCTCTTCATCATGCTTTTAAAGTGAAGCCTAAAGCAAAATAAAATCTGAAAGAGCTTTTTAGGCACAAAACACATTTCAAAACTTCCTGAGTAAAGACTAATTGGTTTTGTCCACTTAGCAACTGAGCTTGTGGGTGCTCTACTCTGCTCTGGTTTCCTTTTAAGATTTTAAAATTTGATTTTTCTTTGTTCTTCCAGGATCTGTCCTTGAAGAATGCATCTTTAATCAGCAGTGTTATATCCTCAAGTGTGGCCAACCTCACAGTTAGCAACTTAAAGGAAAATGTCACTGTCACTTTACAGAACATCAAACCTAACCAGGTACAGTTTGCATTTGCTTTGGCAGACCTAATGTGCAGTTTTGTTGCCTCCACTGGAGCTGTTGTAGAATAAGTACTCTACCAAAAATACAGATTCTTTGTTTTACTAGTGTGGACATTTAATCTCCACCTGGACTTACAAAATCACTCAGTTCTGCATATTTATCACTGGCCAAAAAAATTGCTTCTAAGATGGTTTCAGGTAATTTTGCTCCATCATCCATCCAGTTTGGAATTTTTTTTCTACCTACACTTCTCTTCTGATAGATTCACAGAATAGTTTGGGTTGGAAGGGATCTTAAAGATCATCTAGTTCCAACCCTCCAGCCAGAGCAGCAGCACCTAGTGCAGGTCATACAGGAAGGCAGTCAGGGGAATGTTGAAAATCTCTAGAGAAGGAGACTCCACAGCCTCTCTGGGCAGCCTGCTCCAGGCCTCTGCCACCCTCACAAGCAAAAAGCTTCCCCTCCTGTTCCCCTGGCACCTCCTCTGCTCCAGCTTGCCCCCAGTGCCCCTTGTGCTGCCCTTGGCCACCCCTGAGCAGAGCCTGGCTGCGTCCTCCTGACACTGCCCTGCACATCTTTAGCACATCACTGAGGGCAGCCCTCAGGCTCCTCTGCTGCCAGCCTCAGCTCCCTCAGCCTGGCCTCACAGGAGATGTTCATATTTTCATATGCTGTACAGATTAATGTAATTAAATGAATCCTTTCTATGCACCTAAATGATTTTTCCTGTCATATAAACCATGTATGTTATCTGCATGCAATATTTATTCTTTCCTGCATTAAGATAATCATAAATTACTTGATCATAAACTCAGAGTTTAGTAAAACAGCTTTATTTTTTTTTTCCTTATCCTACACAGGATAATTCAACAGTTAGATGTGTTTTTTGGGACTTCAGTAAGAATGGTAAGTACTTGCAACCACCCAAGATCTCATGCTGGTTTAGCTAGGGCAGTTCACGTTGATATAAATGATGAATAACAAAACTGTTTCCCTTCCCAGGTGGACATGGAGGTTGGTCGGCTGAAGGCTGCGTGGTTAAAGAGAGCAGAGTGAATGAAACAGTCTGTTCATGCAACCACCTCACCAGCTTTGCAGTTTTGATGGTAATTTTTAAAACAATGATGCAATCTTAGCCTGCCTGAAGAACACATTGAAGCAGATGTTCTCTTCAGCATGTTCTGCAGGCACACAGCACCTGGGAAATACTGCTCAGGTTCTGTTCACCTCACTGTTAGTACATCCAGAATCAGAGAATGGTTTGGGTTGGAAGGGACCTCCAAAGGGCATCCAGTCCAACCCTGCTGCGATCAGTAGGGGCGTCCTCCACTAGAGCAGATTGGTCACAGCCTTTGTTGAGCCTGACCTTTAATACCTCCAGGCATGAGGCCCCAACCACTTCCCTGGGCAACCTGTTGCAGTGTTGCAGCAGCCTCCTGCTGCAGAACTCGTTGCTCACATCCAAGCTCAATCTGCTCTGCTCTCATTTCAAACCATTGCCCTCATCCTGTCCCTGCAGGCCTTTGCACACAGTCCCTCTGCAGCCTGCTGGCAGCCCCTTCAGGTCCTGGCAGGCTGCTCTGAGGTCTGCCTGGAGCTGCCTTCTCTCATGCTGCACACCCCCAGCTCCCTCAGCCGGTTCTTGTAGCAGAGGTGTCCCAGGCCCTGATCATCTTCGTGGCCCTCCTCTAGACTCCTCTGTCCTTCCTGTGCTGAAGCTGCCTGTTGAATGAGGGCACATGAATTCCACTGTAGTGAAAAAACATCCATAAGTGCTTATTAAACTGCAGCTATTTGTATTGTATGAAATAAAAATTTAGGCTAAATCAAATTTAAAACAGCTTTTTAGTCAAAGAGGATTTCAGTTAGAGGCATAGAACCATAAATATCTTAAGTTGGAAGGGATACCTAAGGGTCATCGAGTGTAATTCCCTGCTCCTCACAGGACTAAGTTGGCTTTTGTGATTGTCAGTTAGCCTTTTATAAGGTGCCTGATGAAAAGAACTTCTGTTTCTCTTTTGTTTGGTGGTTGAATTGCAGAGAGAAAGGTGCATTTGGAGGGGGTTTTGTTAATAAACACCTTCTCTAAAAGTAACTTCTGTTTGCATTTTAGAACTTGTATGGAAATACTCCCATGAGTCCCACACAGGAATTGGTGCTGACTTTTATATCCTACATAGGCTGTGGCCTGTCTGCAATTTTTCTTTCCATTACTCTTGTGACCTACATAGCCTTTGAGTAAGTACCTGCTCAACTCGGTTCCCACTGTTCTTCAGTTAGGAGTGTTTGTCATCTTCACTGCAAAGCACTTTCATGGATTTTGTCTCTGTTAATAATGCAAAAATCAGTCCAGTTATACAGAATTTATAGAGTGGTTTAGGTTGGAAGGGACCTTAAAGATCATCTAGTTCCAACCCTCCTGCCACGAGCAGGGACACTTTCAACGAGAACAAGTTGCTCAAGGCCTCATCCGACCAGGCCTTCAGCACCTCCAGGCAGGGAGCATTCACAGCCTCCCTGGGCAACTTGTGCCAATGTCTCACCACCCTCGCTGCAAAGAATTTTTTCCTCATCTCCAGTCTCAATCTGCTCTCCCCAGGCTTCAAGCCATTCCCTCTCATCCTGGCACTCCCAGCCCTTGTCAAAAGTCTCTTCCTGGCTTTTTTGTAGCCTCCTTCAGATACTGGCAGGCTGCTCTAAGGTCTCCCTGGAGCCTTCTCTTCTCCAGGCTGAACAGTCCCAACTCTCTCAGCCTGTTCCTATATAGAGGAGGTTCTACAGCCCTCTCATCATCCTCATGGCTCTCCTCTGGACCTGCCCCAGCAGCAAGTCCCAGTCTTTAGGAATTTAGTGTTCATTTAGTGTTAATCCTGTGAACAAGTGAATGAATCATAAGGGTCTGTGCAGCAGAAAATGAAGAAGCAGAATTCTTAAATATTTTTGCTGGATTATCATCACAGAAATGTGAAGCAGTGTGTTTGAGATACAGCACAGATAAAGCAATGCAAAACTACAGCATTTTTAAACACATTTGTGCCTTTCGCTGGATGTTTGCTTATGTATGAGCCTTAACTACTGCAGCCTCCATATGATGCTTTGGAAATCCTCCTTGAAGTTCTTCAGCATCCTGTCCTCAAGAATGTATTTGTCTCTCTCAAGGCTTTAGAAGCCTAGTCAAAAATCTAACCTGGCTTAGCAATAAAGATCATTTTGGGGGTTGGAAGTACTGTAGCAAGTAGAAGTCCAACCTAGACTTCTAATTGTGGCAATAAAGTTTAAGAACCTAAGTTACTGTAACCTTATTGCAACAAACTTTATCCATACAGAGAATTAATTTGGAAATCTTGTGTATAAATGCAATACATAGAGGATTTTATCTCAATCAAAAGATATAAACTAAGGTTTTTTTTTCTTGCCATCTGTGCAGTAAGAAAATAAACAAGCCCCAGGGATCCATGGACAACTGCTCTCCTCTCACTGTTCTGCTTTTTTTTCTTTACAGGAAAATCAGAAGAGATTACCCCTCCAAAATCCTGATTCAGCTGTGTGCTGCATTACTTCTGCTCAACTTAGTCTTCCTCCTTGACTCCTGGATTGCACTCTATGATAAACGAGGCCTCTGCATTGCAGTTGCAGTATTTCTTCACTATTTTCTCTTGGTTTCCTTCACCTGGATGGGCCTAGAAGCTTTCCACATGTATCTGGCCCTTGTCAAAGTCTTTAACACCTATGTAAGGAAATACATTCTGAAGTTCTGCATTGTTGGCTGGGGTAGGTATTTTTTTATTGTTGGGTTGGTGTTTATTCCTTTTTGGGTGGTAAATAGATACATTCTGTTAATCAGGTATTTCAGTGAATGTAATGGAAGGGAAGCAATCATTAAGTGTTCTGCAGTGGGCAGGTATTCATTATCAGTAAACCTGATCCTGTCTATCCCACCTTTCTGAGGTAGGGAACTGCAGAACAGAGGCTGCTGCAGTGCAAATTGATAATGAATTTTCTTCCTGCAAGTACACCAGAACCAGTTAAGGATGTGCAAGCTTCCATCTCCCTTTCCCAGAGAAGTGGTGTCAGTTGTACTTTGAAAACAATAGTTACAGATTCAGAGATTCAATTAATGGTTTAGGTTGGAAGGGACCTCAAAGATCATCCAGTTCCAACTCCCATGCCATGGGCAGGGACACCTCCCACCAGACCAGGTCACTCAAGGCTTCATCCAGCCTGGCCTTGAACACCATTTCTGGAATAGCAACATTGCTAACAAAAAGCAGTAAAAGAGAGCTAACTGGATAAAGCATGAAGAGATTCTTGACCTGATTATCCTCTCTGGTCACTTGAGTAAATATGAGTGATGGCATTTGCTGCCCTACACTGAATGGTTTAGAGAAGAATTCTTCACAGAATTACAGAATGTTAGGAGTTGGAAGGGACCTCCAAAGGTCATCTGTTCAACCCTCCTGCCAGAGCAGGAGCAACCAGGGCAGGGCACACAGGAACACAGCCAGGGGGTCTGCAATGTCTGCAGAGAAGGAGACACCACAACCTCTCTGGGAAGCCTGCTTCAGGCCTCTGACACCCTCACAAGCAAAAAGCTTCCCCTCGTGTTCCCCTGGCACCTCCTCTGCTCCAGCTTGCCCCCAGTGCCCCTTGGCCACCCCTGAGCAGAGCCTGGCTGCGTCCTCCTGACACTGCCCTGCACATCTTTAGCACAGCACTGAGGGCAGCCCTCAGGCTCCTCTGCTGCCAGCTGCCAGCCCCAGCTCCCTCAGCCTGGCCTCACAGGAGATGTTCACTGCCTGCAGCAGCTCTGGGCCTCTGGGCTGGGCTCTCTCAAGCAGTTCCTTGAGCTCCTTTTTTGAATGGAGTGGCCCAGAAGTGGGCACAATATTCCAGATGTGCCCTCAGCACGGCAGAGCAGAGGGGCAGGAGAACCTTTCTCAACCTACTCACCCACAGCCCTTCTATTCCAGCCCAGGATGTCCTTGGCCTTCTTGGCCACAAAGGCACATTGCTGGCTCATGGGCATCCTTCAGTCCACCAGGACCCTTAGATCCCCTTCCCCTACACTGCTCTGCAACAGGTCAATCCTCAACCTATCCTGGTCTATGAGGTTGTTCTTTCCCTGATGCCAGACTCTACCCTTGGCCTTGTGCACTTCATTCCATTCCTCCCTTCCCAAGTCTCAGCCTGTCCAGGTCTGGCTGAGTGGCAGCACAGCCTCTTGTTCCTCTGAGTTGTTGTACTTCTGAGCAGTTTGAATGTTCCAGTTTTTAGATTCTTCCAGGCAGCTACCAGTCGGCAGAATTCCACAGAGAAATGTCAGAAACAGGACATAGGTTTCATAGAAAAGATCATTTTATGTCCTCAGAATACTCTGTCATGGTTTTCACTGATGTATCTGCTCCTAACCTCCTAGGGCTGCCAGCTGTGGTGGTGTCCATCGTGTTGGCAGTGTCACCAGACAATTATGGACTCATCACCACTGGGAAGGTTTCAGTAAACAGTCCTGATGAATTGTGAGTTGGAGCTGCTTTCTGGGGGGTAATGTGCTAGTTTTGAGGCTAGTTGGAATATTTTAATGAGAAAAATTAGATCATTGGCTGTGAAAAGAAAATTAAGTGATGTGTATTACCCATTCATTCTGCTGGGACCTATAAAAGCAAGGACACAAACACAGATAAGGCAGTCTCTGCGTGGCTGTTGTCCTATTAACTCTTCTGCTTGAAACCGCACATTGCCCAACTAATCATTCTGCTTCTAACACCTCTTGCTGACCTTTCCAGCTCACCCTGCAGGTAAAGGAGATTCTGAGATAAGAGAGGGAGTGGAAAGAAGGTGGAAGGGTGGTTGGGAACCCCTCCTGGGCACCCCGACTGCTGGGAGGGGTCTTGTGTTTCTGTATTACTTTTAACTTGTATATTGCTGTATATAGTTGTAAACATCTGTAATATATTATATATATGTGCTTGTAAATTGTGCTAAGCTGTAAATATATAAAGCTTCATTCCTTAACTTCTATCTGGCTGAGTTTAGTCTGGGTGAATCCTTGGGGGGAGAATGTGATGCCCAGAACCACTACAGGAGGGACTCAGCTGCTGTGGAGTTCTTTTCTTTACATTAAAGGTGGGGAAGGAAGCAACAGGGGAGCTTTGAGCTGGTGCAGCTCTCTTGCACGTCCTGCTTTTTTGTGATGATTGCTCCTACCCTTGGGCCAAAAAAGTGCTTTTGAGTGAAGAGGCAAAACTGTTTTGCCTGTGCAATAAACCCCAGCTTTACTTCCTATTTATTTCCCCTTTCTTTCTGTTCCTGACAACGTTTAACAGCTTGTTCTTTGCTTCTAGCTGCTGGATTAAAAACCGAGTTGTCTTCTACACTACTGCTGTGGGCTACTTCTGCCTGATCTTCCTGATCAACATCAGCATGTTCATCGTGGTGCTGATCCAGCTGTGTCGGATCAAGAAGAAGAAGCAGCTTGGTGCTCAGAGGAAAACCAGCATCCAAGACCTTCGCAGCGTTGCTGGCCTCACCTTCTTGTTGGGAATTACTTGGGGATTTGCTTTCTTCACAGTCAATGAGGTCTTCACTTACCTCTTCACCATCTTCAACACTTTGCAAGGTGAGTTCATCCTTCATGTGACAGCCACACAGAGTCAGCCAGGTTGGAAAAGATCATCGAGTCCAACCTATCACCTAACCCTGATAATTAACTAAACCATGGCACCAAGGGCCTCATCCAGCCCCCTCTTAAACACTGCCAGGGGTGATGACTCCACCACCTCCCCGGGCAGCCCATTCCAATGCGAATCTCTCTTTCTGTGAAGAACCTGCCCTGGTGCAGTTTGAGACTGTCCTCTTGTTCTGTCACTGGGTGCCTGGGAGGGCAATTGTATACATCACAGAATGGAAAAAAAAAAAACCTCACACATTTGGAAATAAGTTTTTGGAATTTCTGAGTTACTCTGGACGTTCACCTAGTAATGCAATTAATGTAATGAAAACTGTATCATTTCTCATCTTAATCCTAAAGAATCACAGAATGGCTCAGGTTGGAAGGGACCTCAGACCTCACCTGCTCCAACCTCCCCACCATGCCCAGGGATACCTCTCAGCTAGACTCAGCTGCTCAAGGCCTCATCCAGCCTGGCCTGCAACACCCCCAGGCAGAAGGCAGCCACAGCCTCCCTGGGCAGCCTGTGCCACACTCTCAGCACCCTCACACTCAAGAACTTCTTCCTCAGCTCCAGTCTGACCCTGCTCTGCCTCAGCTCCAAACCATTCCCCCTTGGCCTGTCTGCAGACTCCCTCAGCCAAAGTCCCTCTGCAGCCTTCCTGCAGGATCCCTTCAGCTCTTGGCAGGCAGCTCTGAGGTCCCCCTGGAGCCTTCTCCTCTGCAGGCTGCACACCCCCAGCTCCCTCAGCCTGTCCTCACAGCAGAGCTGCTCCAGCCCTTGGAACACCTTTGTGGCCTCCTCTGGCCTCTCTCCAGCAGCTCTGTGTCCTCTTGCTGAGGACAGCAGCACTGGAGGCAGGATTGGAGGTGAGGTCTGAGCAGAGCAGAGTCCAAGGGCAGAATCCCTGCTGCCCACACTCCTCTGGCTGCAGCCCAGGACACAATTTGCCTTCTGGGCAGATGCTGTCTCTTGTTCTTGCATTTGTGTGTGTGATGGCTCTCATCCCTAGTTAGGAAAAAGTCCTCTTCAGTAGTCAGTACTGTCAAATTTTTAACCAAAGGGTTATTACTTCTGATTAGAAATTGAAAAAAATGGGGAAAAAAAGCCCAAAACTTTGTTTGTTGAGAGATAGTAAAAGTCAAATCTGCAACCTTCTTGTAAGTTTACATTATTTTTTGCAGGATTCTTCATTTTTATCTTCTACTGTGTAACAAAGGAGAATGTCCGGAAACAGTGGAGGAGGTATCTCTGTTGTGGGAAATTCAGGCTGGCTGAAAACTCTGGTAAAGGGGAATTTATTTCTTTTTTTAATACATTGGTTTTTTTCCACTTCTGAATACTTAGATTCAGTGCTAAGTTCCTACTATTTCATAGTACTTAGATAATCAGGTTGGTGCAGTTGCAGGTCTAATTAATTATCCAAGGTATAACAAGCCTCCATAGTGATGCTCTTTAAAGGTGGCAGCTGCTGCAGCTTTTGCACTGCATTGTATCAAGCTGTTCACTGCAGCTGATCTCTTCCACTGAAGAAGGCTTTTGGGCAGTTGGAAGCTCTAAGATTTGTTCCAGCTTCTGAGTGGACTGTGGTTTTACCAGGGACTTCCACAAAAACAGGGTGCAGCAGAGTTTAAACCAAAAAAAATTAACAAAACCCAAAGGATTAATTATTTTCTGTTGGCTTGTTGTTCAGTAGCTAACTTAGAATCACAGAATGGTTTAGGCTGGAAGGGACCTCAAAGCTCATCCAGTTCCAACCCCCCACCATAAGCAGGGACACCTCCCACTAGAACAAGTTGCTCAAGGCCTCATCCAACCTAGCTTTGAACAACTTCAGGGAGAGAGCATCCACAGCCTCCCTGGGCAACCTGTTCCAGTGTTTCACCCTCCTCACTTCTCATAATGCTGTTTAAATTTTATGCATTTATAGGTTCAGCTGTGCTTGGGTTATTTCTCTGATCTGGTCTGTAGTTGGCTGCTTGTGTTAAAAAAAAGAACAAGAGAAAAAGGAACTAGATTTAAATATCAGGAATCATGAAATTTGTAGGAGAGCAGAGTTCTGTCTGGAATATAGTAAGGAGAATTGGTAAAGCCTTGGTTGTTTCTTTAAATTCAGTTGCATTATTAACTATATTGTTATGTAATGGTTTGGGTTGGAAAGGACCCCCAAAGATCAGCAAGCCCAACCCCTCTGCAGTTCAGCAGGGACATTCTCCAATACATCAGGCCTCCAATACATGTCCAGCCTGACCTTGAACATCTCCAGGGATGTGGCCTCAGCTACCTCTCTGGGCAACCTGTTGCAGTGTTCCAGCACTTTCATGGTGCAGAACTTGTTCCTCACGTCCAGTCTCAGTCTGCTCTGCTCTCATTTCAAACCATTGCCCTCATCCTATTCCTGCAGCCCCTTGCAGTCTTTCTGCAGTACACTTGTGTGTTGCTTGTATGAACTGTGCTGTTTTCTGTACCGTGTCTCTATTGCAGACTGGAGCAGAACTGCTACTAATGGCTTAAAGAAGCAGACTGTAAATCAAGGAGTTTCCAGTTCTTCCAATTCTTTGCAGTCAAACAGCAACTCCACCAACTCTACAACACTGCTGATGAATAATGACTATGCAGTGCACGCCAATGGAAATGGTAGGTGTCATGCACAGGAGGAGATCTCAAGCGGTTGTGGTTCTTGCCTTGGAATACAGCTTTTTGGTGCTGATTCAAAGGGAAGTGCTGACAAAACATTAAGGGGGTCAGCATGTTTTGGAATGTCATCACAAATTCTATCACACATCATTTTTAGGGACGTAGAGAGCAAGTTTTAAAACAACCATTCCTTCTACCCAGTGGGAACTCTTGGTTTATCTATCAAAGAGTAGGTAACAGCTATTAATAGAGTAATTACTCATGGAATCACTCAGGTTGGACAAGACCCTTGAGGTCATCAGGTCCAACCATTCACCCTGCTCTACCAAGCTCACCACTAAACCATATCCCCAAGCACCACATCTAAAGCAGCTTTAAATACATTCAGGGATGGGGATTCCACCACCTCCTTGGGCAGCCTGTGCTAATGCTTGACCACTCTCAGGGAAATTTTTTTCCTGATGTCTAACTTAAACCTCCCCTGGTGCAGCTTGAGTCTGTTCTCTCTTGTTCTATCACTAATTCCCTGTGAGAGGAGCCCAAAACCAACCTCTCTACATTGTATCACAGTATCACAGTATAAGCAAGGTTGGAAGAGACCTCAAAGATCATCAAGTCCAACCCATTACCACAGACCTCGAGACTAGACCATGGCACCAAGTGCCACGTCCAAACCCATTTCAGGTAGTTGCGGAGAGTGATAAGGTCTCCCCTCAGCCTCCTCTTCCTCACACTGAACAGTCCCAGTTCCCTCAGCTGCTCTTCATCAGGCTCCTTTTCTAGGCCATTCACCAGCTTAGCAGCTCTTCTCTGCACCCACTCCAACATCCTTCTTGTACTGAGGTGCTCAAACCACTTCTTGTCACCTGAATGACAATAAACATGACAATAAACTTCAGGCATGTTTTAAAACAGTTCATATATATGGGGTTGGACTCAATGATCTCTTTGGGTCCCTTCCAACTCCTGACATCCTGTGATCCCATGATATTTTAAATCTTATTAAAACAAACAATGCCTGAAGAGGAAGGAAAGATAGGTGAATAATGCAGCTTGGAAGTGTGAGAAGTCCCTCTGCAGCCTTCCTTGTAGGATTCCTCAGTTACTGGAAGGCAGCTCTAAGGTCCTCCCTAGGCTGAAGACTCCCAGCTCCCTCAGCCTGTGCTCACAGCAGAGCTGCTCCAGCCCTTGGAGCATCTTTGTGGCCTCCTCTGGCCTCACTCCAGCAGCTCTGTGTCCTCCTCCTGCTGGGGGCAGCAGCACTGGAGGCAGTGTATTTACAGAACACGCACAGAGAAATCCACATTTGGAATTGTTGCAGGGATAAAATGGGAGTGCGTGAAGTCCCTGCGGGGACTGAAGAAGCAGGGAGACTTTGTTCTGCTCCTTGCTGATCCAAGATGCTCTTTGGTTTGTGTTTGGCCAGGCCAGCTGCCCAGTGAGAAGAGCAGTGTCTCTTTCAGCTTGCAGAACGGTGACCTGTGTCTCCACGACTTCCCAGGCAAACAGCTTGCAGCTGAGGACAAGGATGATGCAAGCAGCCAGAAAAGCCACATCTCCCTCAGAAGGACTTCAAAGAGGGGTAGCCTCACTTTTATGGAGAAAATGTGATCCCATTTTCAGCAGCACATTGGAGGTTCTTCTTGCAGTGTGCCCTGGAGATTTACTTTCACAAGCTTTACATAATGTGAGCAGACCAAGAACTGATCTTATTTAATACACGGTACTGGAACTTCAAGGCAGCCATGCAATGGAGTAAGAAGAACAATTATTTGAGGGGGGTGGAGAAACCCTGGAAACAAGGAAAAAAAAAAAAAAGAAGCTACTATTTTGACAAATGACAGCTGGTACATGGCCATTTTGATTGTTCATTGTAGGCTTTTTTATTGTTCTTTTTTTTTTTTCTATTTTATTTTGGTGTTTGTTTGGTTTTTTTCATTACAACTAAGTTTCCCTGGCTTTAATACTTAGTACTATTGTATACAAGGAGAAACTTGCAACTTGTGCCTACCAGCAATGTTACCTTTGAAAACGTTAGCTACACTGTCTTCAACTTTTTATACCTTGTAGTAGCAAACTCTAGTGGTGTACAGAAAACTTCTCAGCCTTTAAGCATCTCAATGATACTTTTATATTTATTTCTTGTAATATAAATTTAAATATTCATATGTATAGAAACATAATTGGTATTGTGGTTTAAATTGTATTGGAAGTTTGTATTTGGTCTTTGGAGGCCACCTTCAACCCAAACCATTCTAGGAGTCTATAACTTTACCATAGAATGGGACAGAAGTTAGTTTGTCCAGAAGGTGAAAACCCTTACAGTGGTTTAAATCCAGGCTGTGTCCAGAATGGGTTGAAGAAACAGACTTGGGAGTGTTGGGTGCTGAGCAGCTGCCCAGGAGCCAGCAGTGCCCTCCTGCAGCCCAGCAGGTAGCTGTGTGCTGGGCTGCAGCCAGAGGAGTGTGAGCAGCAGGGCAAGAGAGGGGATTCTGTCCCTGGACTCTGCTCTACTCAGACCTCACCTCCAATCCTGCCTCCAGTGCTGCTGTCCCCAGCAAGAGGACACAGAGCTGCTGGAGTGAGTGTAGAGGAGGCCACAAAGATGCTCCAAGAGCTGGAGCAGCTCTGCTGTCAGGACAGGCTGAGGGAGCTGGGGGTGTGCAGCCTGCAGAGGAGAAGGCTGCAGGGGGACCTCAGAGCTGCCTGCCAAGAGCTGAAGGGATCCTACAGGAAGGCTGCAGAGGGACTTTGGCTGAGGGAGTCTGCAGACAGGCCAAGGGGGAACGGTTTGGAGCTGAGGAAGAAGTTGTTGAGTGTGAGGGTGCTGAGAGACTGGTACAGGCTGCCCAGGGAGGCTGTGGCTGCCTTCTGCCTGGGAGCATTGCAGGCCAGACTGGATAAGGCCTTGAGCAGCTGAGTCTGGTGGAGAGGTGTCCCTGGGCATGGTGGGGAGGTTGGAGTAGATGAGCTCTGAGGTCCCTTCCAACCCGAGCCATTCTAGGATTCTGTGAAATCTATTCATTAGATACAGAACTGTAATTACAAACACTCATGGTCTTCAACCTGTAGCGACCTCTTCATACACCCCAGAGGGACAGACAGACTCTGGGTATCACCCAAGTAGAGAGCCATGAATAAGAGAATAATAAATAAAGTAGTCAGTAGGTCAGTAAATACAGCTCAGGCCTGTTAATGGCTTAAGTTAAGTCAATGGGAGTTTGTGCCATTGATTTCAGGAAGGTCAAGGTTTTGTCTTGCATGGTGGCTTTCCAGGTTAAACACTGCCAGTTTTCATTTGCAGTGATAAAGCAGAGAATGTTAGTTTTTGAAGAACCAAAAGTACTGCAAATGCCTGCTAGCTGCTGTGTTCAGTAGCAGAGGAACTGTTTCAGTTTGTGCGTTTTCTAAGGGGCAGCTGTTGAGCTATTCTAAAGAGTATTTCTGCTTGTAGTTTGGCCCTCAGTTGGCAAACCAAATCCTGAGGTCCTAGCTCAGGAATTCCTGAAGGAAAATTTCATTCCCTGGGTGATAGTTGCCTGAAAAAGCTGGATTTTGGCTCTTGGTGCACAGGTGCTGAAAGCCTCTATGACATTTTGAAGAGTCTTCCTGAACAGAAACCATCCTGAGCCCTGCCTCTGCCTCATCTTCCTCACACAGGTGTGCAGCTATGGCCATTAGTTAGTTTGTTATTTTTTTCCCCTTGTGTTCTTGAGCAGAGGTTGGGTGCTCCTGGAACAAGAGCTAGAACAAACTGGCACCAGCCTGCAGAGTGCTAGACCTTGTAACAAGGATTTTTTGAGGCAGATGAATGCTTGGAGGGCTTTGCCTTCCCAGAGGAGTGGTGGTGGAACACTGGAACAGATTGCCCAGGGAGGTGGTTGAGGCCCCATCCCTGGAAATACTCAAGCTGAGGCTCGACAGGGCTCTGGGCAACCTGCTCTAGTGAAGGATGTCCCTGCTGAGTGCAGAAGAGGTTTGATTGGATGACCTTTGGAGGTCCCTTCCAACCTGGGTGATTCTATGACTCTGTGATTTGGTAGGGAGCCCTGGCAGCACTCTCCTCAACACAAAACTGCCTCCAGTCTGGGGCTCTGTTGTAGTTCAGAGCGGAGCCTTGTCAGTACTCAGACCCAGAGGTGGTTCTGCATGTGATGCTCGGGTTCTTTGGTCACCTGTGTCCAAGGCTACCCTGAATATGCTTCTCAAGTGAGAGTTTAAAGTGTTCTTTGTGTTTTATCCACAAGGTTTATAACTGCATGTTAATGAAAGACTGTACTGGAATGCCTAGTATCTGGAATGCAATTCTGTGAATGCTTTTAACTGTTTGGCTCGTTGCCTTTGCACTGTTCCTTGTAAATTTATTTAATGTTCTCATATTTATGTTTTCAACTGTAAAA
>WBNM01019767.1:52346-79780 GCA_013399055.1 Ramphastos sulfuratus
AAAAAGAAAAAAGAAAAAAAAGAAAATAAATTTACAGAAAGTCCAACACTTAAAAATGAGCTAAACGTTGCCTTTGTGGTAAGTGTGCCACTGCACAGGGCCCCGCCTCGCTGACTGCCGCCCTCGGGGGAGGCGGCCGCGCGTCCCGCCCCGCCTCGCCTCTCCCCGCTCCGCCTGGCCTGGCTGCCCGGAGGGAAGGCCGCAGCCACCTCCGCGGGTGCCGCCGCGAGGGAGGGCTGCGGGTCTGGCAGCCGGGCCGGCCGAGGCGAGGCGGCGGGGCGGGCCGGGCCGGCCGTGAGGCGATGAGGAGCCGCAGCAACTCGGGGGTGCGCCTGGACGGCTATGCCCGGCTGGTGCAGCGAACCATCCTGTGCCACCAGGTGAGGGCAGCCGCCGCCGTGGGACGGCGCGTCTTGGGGCGCCGGGCTGTGCCGGGGGGGGCTGGAGCTCTAGTCCGGGCCGGGAGCGCAGGGGCAGGAGCACAAGGGGCAGGGCAGGGCAGGGCCGGGCCGGTGGAAGAAAGGCGCTTCTCTGTCCGGCGCATGGCCGCCTGGCCGTGTCCCTGCCTTTCTCGCCTGAGGAGCGCGGAGGGGCTGAGGCGATGAGGCTCCGCTGAGGGACTTCTCGCTGGGCCCTTCTCTGAACGTTCAGCAGAAGGTGAGTGAAAAATAGATCGAGTCGCAGGCAGTGATACTGTCTACAGAACGAGTTCTTGGCCTTGGGATGCACATCCACCTGCGGTAACGCTCTGTGTGTATGTTCACGCCCGTAACACTGAAGCCCCAGTAGCGTGTTTAGGCCCTAGCAGGGCCTGTGAAGTGCCTGTCGGCGTGAGCTGGGTGTGAAGCCAGGGCAGAACAGGGCTGGCCGAGGCTGGCCGGGTGTGCTTTGTGCGGTACGTGTGTGCGGCAGGGCACGTCCGAGAGATTCCATCCCTGGCCTGCTGCTGCCGAGGCAGCTTGTGCGGCGCTGGCTGGCTGGGTAAACCCTCCCGGTGTTACGCTGCTTGGGCTCTGCCTTGTCGGTAAAAGGAGCGAAGGCTAACGTCGGTTGTACGAAGTTTAACAAGGCCAAGTGCCGCGTTCTGCATTTAGGTCGCGACAACCCCAAGCAGTGCTGCAGGCCCGGGGCAGAGGGGCAGGAAAGCTGCCCGACAGAAAAGGGCCTGAGGGTGCTGGCTGGCAGATGGCTGAACGCGAGCCAGCAGTGTGTTCAGGTAGCCACGAAGGCCAACAGCATCCCGGCCTGGATCAGCAATGGTGTGGCCAGCAGGAGTAGGGAATTGATGGTGCCCCTGTGCTCAGCACTGGCGAGGCTGCACCTCAAATACTGTCCCGTTTTGGGCACTGCAGCATAAGAAAGGCATTGAGGTGCTGGTGCGTGCCCGGAGAAGGGCAGTGAAGCTGGTGAGGGATTTGCAGAGTGTGTCTCATGAGAGGCTGAGGGAGCTGGCATTCTTTAGCCTGGAGAGGGCTGGGAAGAGACTATTGCTCTCTACAGCTACCTGCAATGAGGTTGGCATGAGGCCAGTGTTGGCCTCTTCTCCCAAGTAACTAATGACACGACAAAAGGTAATGGCCTCAGGCCGCACCAGGGGAAGTTTAGATTGGATGTTCTGAAGGACTTTAGTGAGAGAGTCAAGAGGGCTGGAACAGGCTGCCCAGGAAGGTGGTGGAGTCACCATCCTTGGAGGTGTTCAAGAAATAGAGTTGCTGAGAGTTACAAGGAACTGGGAAGCAGTGAAAGAAGTAGTTAGGGCCCAAATCTGCTCGTGTCAGTAGGGTTTGCATTTCTGACTGTCTTTGTGGGCATGAGGTGAATTAACGTTTATGTGGTAATTACTGTAAACCCATTAGTAACAAATGCAAGGACATGCTGTTAGTGGTGTGAGAAGGTAATTTTAATGGGCTGCAGAAGATGCAAGGAGTTGTGCTCCTTTTTCTGTCTTTTGTCTGTGTGATGACTTTGAGCAAGTCTCTTCCTCTGCCTGCCTGGATTTCCATGTTTGTAAGATGAGGATGCAGGTAACAACCTCCATAAGAGGAGAGTTGGAGCCTCTGAGATTAAAACATGCCCTGTGAATGCCGTGTCTTAATGATATTAATACTAATTTTAAAAGGTAACTTAATAGCAGTATGAGAGTTTATACCAGTGACCCTGAATTTTGCAATTCCTGTTTACAGTTCTGGGATGTCCTTTCATGACTCTTTGCTGCCTTTTCCACTAAGTGCTCCATGCTGGAGAGAGTTCAGAGATGAGGGAAGGAGATAAGTGCATGGAAAGCAAGTCAGAGGCCAGCAGCAAGGCAGAAGGACAACATCATAAGAGGGCCTGGAGAGATGCTGCAAGGAGGGCTTCTGGATTTGCTTTCTGTATCTATATTGCAGTGGAAAATTGCAAAGGTTGAAACATCCTTCTTGGCAGGGTGAAGAGATGCAGGGTTTGCTTGGGCAAGTTAGATGCGCAAGTCCCAGGCCCACGTGTAGCCTTGCCTTGAATAGCCCCTGGTGGCACGGGCTGAGCTGCTGCTTCACTGTTGTTGCCTTCCTGGTGCTTTTCGGGATGGAGCCAGGGAGGGGAATTGAAGCCAGGAGTCATTTAAGGTGCATCTGAGGTGCTGCTGGGGTTATGTGTACCATGGCCTTGCACCTTGTACCCATGAGCGTGCCAGATGTGCAGTCTTGCCACATTAGCTGCTGTTGCTCTGACTGAGGGCAGGAATGAGCTTTGCTGTCACAGGGATGCATGCAGTGAGGAGAGCACAGAGTGTGCTCAGGGACACTTTGCTTTGGTAGGATGTTCAGTGCACTGGGGTCAGGTTTATCAGCAGCGGAACTACTCTTGTGTTCATCCCACTCCAAATCAGCAATGTCTGAGAGACAGGTTTTCATTCTGAATATGTGTGCTGCCAGGCACTCAAAGCACAGGCCCAGACCCCTCACCGAGGGTGGCAGTTGTCCATGTGCAGCAGGATTGAATCTGCAGCAAACTTCTCCTTGTTTTGCAAGCACTGCATTCTGCTCATCAGGCCCTGCAGCATGCAGTGATGGCTGTGAACCTGTTAGAGGTTGTACAAGGAGGCTGACACCAAACTACTGGTTCCTGTCCCATGCTCTTGCCACCACCTTGCTGTGGTGTGGGATCTGCCAGCTGTTGCATGTGGCCTTAAGGACACAGAGATGCTTTTGGATGTAGTGCTTAGGGATATGTTTTAAGGTTAATCTTGTAGGGTAGGACTCTAGGTTGGACTTGGTGATCCTGGGGGTCTTTTCCAACCTGGATGTTTCTGTGATTCTGTGAATGCTGTAGCTGAGCAAGCATTGGAACAGCATCCCCAGGAGGCAGTGCTCAGCTGCCTGTTAGACTTGTAATTTGGATGGGATAAGAAAAGGTGTGAAGATATGTTCAGAAAGCGTCAACAATCAACACCTGTATGCATTTTAATTCTTGCTTAGTGCACTGTAAGAGAAAGCTGAGAAGGAAAGCAGAGCTGGCATGCACTTATGGGTGACCCCAGCTGTGTCACATCAACCAATCTACCTGCAAACTTTGCTGTAGAGCTTCCATCCAACAGGACCAACGAGACAGCTGCAAATTAAATAAGTTTTCAGCAAGAGGCTGAACGTGGACTTACTTGTGTTGATGGCCTGGTTAGAAGCCCACTAGACAAATTGTAAGGGCCTGCACCTAGGTCGGGGCAATCCTAGGTGTCAGTACAGGCTGGGGGATGATGAAATTGAGAGCAGTGCTGCAGAAAAGAGCTTGGAGGTACTGGTGGATGGAGAAGCTGGATGTGAACCGACAGTGTGTGCTTGCAGCCCAGAAGGCCTATGACATCCTGAGCTGCATCAAAAGCAGTGTGGACAGCACAGGTCAGGAGAGGTGATTCTGCCGCTCTGCTCTGGGGAGCCCTCACCTGCACTGCTATGTCCAGCTCTGGAGCCCTCAGCACAGGAAGGACATGGACCTGATGGAGCGAGTCCAGAGGAAGGCCATGAAGGCAGTCAGGGGGCTGGAGAACCTCTGCTACAAGGATAGGGTGAGGGAGCTGGGTTTGTTCAGCCCTTGAGAGTGAAGCCTTCTTTCTTTAGTTGCTGAATTATTGTAGTTTTACTCCTTAGTTTGACTTTTCAAGTTGAGGAAAAGTGTTTTAAGCTCTCTTGGGTTCATCTGTACCTGGGATCAGGCACTTCTCCCAGGCAACTAGTGACAGGACAAGAGGACATGGCCTGAAGCTGTGCCAGGGGAAGTCTAGGTTGGATATTAGGAAGCACTTCCTCATGGAAAGGGGAATTAGGCACTGGAGTGGACTGCCCAGGGAGGTGGTGGAGTCACCATCCCTGGAGGTCTTCAGGAAAAGATTGGCTGTGGCACTTGCTGGTGTGGTTTAGCTGATGTTGTGATGTTGAGTCATGGGCTGGACTTAATGATCTCAGAGGTCTTTTTCAGCCTTGGTGATTGTGTGATTCTGTGCTCTCCCCAAAGTAATGCCAGCAGAGCTATTTCTACTCTGTGAGCAACTTGACTTGGCTGTGGTTAAACCATAGCAGAACCCTGTCCTGCATGTCAGACTGTCACCCCTGTCCTCTGCCCTTATTACATGCAAGCTTAAAAATAGCTACAGAAGGAGCTGATGAAGTGATTTGTGACACAAAATTGGTGGATGTGTTCTTTTAATTTATCTTTACTATTGTAATCCTTGCCTGGCAGCTGGATTTTGTTCGCTGAAGATCTTAGTGAAGCTTTATCAACCTTTTGCTTCTCTACCTCGTTTTTTTAAGTATTGAAGAGCACAGAGCTCTAAGACAGGCAGTCTTTAAAATTAATGATAGTGAAGTGATGGGAATTATTGATGCAATTAAAAAAAATAATGGAGTATTTAAGATACAGGAGGCTACTCAGTGTGCTGGTTTTCAGATGCTGCTGCTTTTCAGCACCAGCAAAATTTGTCTTTCTGTGTGTTTTCCAGAGGAGGTTATAAAAAGACTTTGGATAGAGTATAAAGCATTCATGCTTTAGCTGTCACAGACCAAAACAGAAGCACTTTTTGGATTTCCTAGAAATGAAGCAGTGTTGCTTTACTTCCTCAGGATTATGCCACAGAGCAGTTACATAGAGAAAAATGGATGCCAGGCTCAGTTTCTAAAGTTCCCTCGATACCATTTCCCCTTACAAATACATAGCCTTTAAACTCCTGTTCCCTCAATGCAGCTGAAGTTTCCCTCCGTGACTTCCTACTAATATTGTGTGGATAAGGATGCCCAAACACAAGCCATAAGCTTTATGTCCTGAAGATGCTCAGAGGGCTGCAGCAGCTCTGCTATGAGGGCAGGCTGAGAGAGTTGGGGCTCTGCAGCCTGGAGAAGAGAAGGCTTCCAGGAGACCTTGGAGTGGCCTTCCAGTATCTGAAGGGAGCTACAGGAGGGCTGGGGAGGGACTATGGGCAAGGGCTTGTAATGACAGGACGAGGAGGAATGGGTTTAAACTGGCAGAGGGGAGATTGAAAGTGGATGTTAGGAAGTTCTTTAGAGTGAGGGTGTTGAGACACTGGCACAGCTTGCCCTTTGATCACGTTGGGTGATTCTGTGCTCCACAACCTCCCTGGAGGTGTTCAAGGCCAGTTTGGATGAGGTCTTGAGCAACCTGTTCTAGTGGGAGGTGTCCCTGCCTATGGTGGGGGATGGGAACTGGATGATCTTTGAAGTCCCTTCCAACCTAAACCATTCTATGGTTCTGAGTGTTCAAAGATACTTTTGCTTTTCTTTGGGAAAGCGAGAGGAGACCTCACTCAAAATCCTGAGTGCTATAGATGTGAAGTCATCTTTTGGGTTTGTTATTTTTTTTTTAACCCTTTGATCTGGAAAGATGGGATTGCAGGTAGTAATATTTGTTCTGTGTTTCTTCTGCCATGGTTAGAATGCAGTCACAGGGCTGCTTTCAGCTGGCACGGACCATAAGGATGCGTGGGTACGGGACAACGTCTACAGCATCCTGGCTGTGTGGGGGCTGGGGATGGCTTACCGGAAGAATGCAGACCGGGATGAGGACAAGGCCAAAGCCTATGAGCTGGAGCAGGTATGGCAAAGTTTAGAGTGAACTACTTATGCTGGTCTGGTTTTATTTTCATTCATGGTTTGGAATGGTGCCTTTGCATTGCAGCTGCATTTAGGATCTGTCAGGGTTTTCCCAGCTTAGAGTATGGGATGAAGAGGGGCAGGATGAGGGCAATGGTTTGAAATGAGAGCAGAGCAGGTTGAGAGTGGACATGAGGAACAAGTTCTGCACCAGGAGGCTGCTGCAACACTGCAACAGGTTTCATGACTTTTGCTGATGGTGTCTAGAGGCAGGCCAAGGGGAATGGTTTGAAGCTGCGACAGAGCAGGGCTAGACTGGAGCTCAGGAAGAAGCTCTTCAGTAGGAGGGTGCTGAGACTCTGGTACAGGCTGCCCAGGAAGGCTGTGGCTGCCTCCTGCCTGAAGGTGTTTAAGACCAGGGTGGATGAAGCCTTGAGCAGCTGAGTCTAGCTGAGAGGTGTCCCTGGGCATGGTGGGGAGGTTGCAGCAGAGGAGCTCTGAGGTCTCTTCCAACCTGAGCCATTCTATGATTATTATTGTTATTCTCACAAGGTATAAGATTCCTCATCCTTAGATGAGGATCACAGAGAGTTGCCTCACCATTCAGAGAGGCCCTTTGGAAAAAGATTCATTCTCCTAGATAGGGATGTGGGAATAAAAAGGCCTGTAAAGCACTTCAGGCACATACAGGTTTCTTTACACTCCTGGCAGGGTGTTAGGCATGGTTGTTTACATTGTCACTTTTGGATGTTGTTTGTAGCAGATGCTGAGGAGTGTCTGTGGTCTGTTTTGTTCCTGCAGAACGTGGTGAAGCTGATGCGGGGCCTCTTGCAGTGCATGATGAGACAGGTAATAGCTGAGAGCTGAGCTGGCACAGGTGGCATTTACAGAGTTCATCTGCAGCGTCTGTTCCCTGTGCCCTTTCTCTACACTGAGCTTTGTGTGTGTGTGTGTGGAGCCTTTTTCAAACTCACCACCAAAATTGACCTTACTTGAACCTTTTTGAGACTCAGCTTGTAGCAAATCACTTTTACCCTTGCAAAATGATTTTCACCAAGATGCACACCTGTGAGCAAACTCTGAATTCAACAACGTGATTGAATCTTACTCTTTCTGGAAGAGATGTGGATTTAGCTGGAGCCTAACGTCAGAGTTCTCCAGATCACAGGATGTTATGGGTTGGAAGGGATCTCCACAGATCATTGAGTCCAACCCTCCTGCCAGAGCAGGATCATAAAATCTAGCTCAGGTTGCACAGGAACACATCCAGACAGAGCTGGAAAGTCTCCAGAGAAGGAGACTTCACAGCCTCTCTGGGCAGCCTGTTCCAGGGCTCTGTGACCCTTACAGTCAAGAAGTTCTTCCTCATGTTGAGCTGAAACTTCCTGTGCTGCAGTTGATACCCATTGCCCCTTGTCCTATCAGAGTGCAAAACTGAGAAGAGTTTGAGTTGTGCTCATACAACATAGAATTATTAAGGTTGGAAAAGACCTCCAAGATCATTGAGTCCAGTCTTCCACCCAGCACTTCACTGGTGACTAGAACATGTCTCAAGAGTGCCATGTCCAGAAGCTTCTTGAACACCTCCAGAGATGGGGATTCCACCACACTTTGATCAATCGATGCACTGAAAATAGATAGCAGAAAATATGACCTCAAGTTTCTCTTCATCTAAGAGAGATTGTTAATTTGGAAAGGGTTTGGAGTGTTTGTTCCTAAATGTTTGAGGTTTGTGGTGTTTTTTAGGTGGACAAGGTGGAGAAGTTCAAACACACACAGAGCACCAGGGACTGCCTGCATGCCAAGTATAACTCTGCAACTTGTGCCACGGTGGTTGGGGATGACCAGTGGGGGCATCTACAAGTGGACGCAACTTCCCTTTACCTGCTCTTCTTGGCACAGATGACAGCATCAGGTAAGCAGAAGATGTTTTAGCCTTGGCTATGTTGCAGTCTTTTTCTATTTTAGGTCTCATTTAAAAAGGAGAGAAACTGGAACTAGCTTCAAAGATCTTTACACAGTTACTACTCAGGAGAAATGGTTTGAAGCTGAGGCAGAACAGGGTTAGACTGGATCTGAGGAAGTTGTTCTTCAGTAGGAGGGTGGTGAGACTCTGGAATAGGTTACTACAGAGTGTCCCAATAAACAACCAGATTTCTTCATAGAGTAGTGACATTGAGTCAGGTGCCACTAATGTCATCGTGGTCCTCTTCTTGGTACTGTTTTGTCTTTACGACATTGAGGGGCTGGAGGCTGTCCAGAGAAGGGCAACGAGGCTGGAGAAGGGCCTGGAGCAGCTGGGCTGTGAGGAAGGGCTGAGGGAGCTGGGGGTATGCAGGCTGCAGAAGAGGAGGCTCAGGGCAGAGCTCTCTGCAGCTCCCTGCAGAGAGGTTGGAGCAAGAAGGGGGCAGCCTCTGCTGCTTGGTGCCAAGGGACAGGAGCAGAGGAAATGGTTCCAAGCTGCAGCAAGAGAGGTTCAGGCTGGGTGCTAGGAAATATTTCTGCACTGGAAGGGTTCTCAACCCTTGGAATGGTCTGCCCAGGGCAGTGCTGGAGTCCCCGTCCCTGAGGGTGTTCCAGCAGCCTGTGGAGCTGGTGCTTAGGGACATGGTTTGGTGTTGACCCTGCAGTGCTGGGTAGAAGGTTGGACTGGATGAGCTTGGAGGTGTCCTCCAACCAGATACATTCTGCAATGCTTTTCTCAACTGTAGTCCTCCTGTGAGGTTAAGGATTTGTTTCCTTATGTATTTTATCTGTCCTCAGAGTCCCTTGCAATGAACACCTGCAGAGTGGACACCTGCTCATCCTGACTGTCCCTTGATAGAGCACTAAGCACAGAGTGGGGTGGGAAGCTGTGAGAATTGGGATGTGCTGCTCTTGAGGGCTGAAGCTGGCTCAGATGTCTGTGCTTGCCACCAACTGTGCCTGAATGCCACCCTCATGGGGGTGATTTTTGGTAGGCATTTGAAGTATTTTAGCAGCAGCAGCACCTGTGGAAGCCTGCTGCCTGATCTTTTGAAATCAGCATGAATTTGTCCATTGATTTCAGCAGGCAGGAGCTGGCAGCAAATCAACAAAAGCATGAAAGTCACTGAAGAGTGAATGCTTCACTTCTGATGTGATGCTAATTCCTCTCTCCCTCTCTTCTCCTCAGGGTTACGAATTATCTTCACCCTGGACGAAGTTACCTTTATTCAGAATCTTGTTTTTTACATAGAAGCTGCCTACAAAGTTGCTGTGAGTAGTCATTTGTATCTAAACCACCTGAACACTGCTCAGCTGTGGGTATAAAATTATTGGCTGCTAGAAAAGGACTGTGTAGAACCTGTCAGTGCTTTGCATTGTCAGCAGTGTAGATGGTGGGAGGGCTGGAGAGGTTTTACTGCTGCCCAGGGTAGACTTCTACTTGAGATCCTTTCCAACCTAAGCCATTCTATGACTCTATCAATAGGATTTTTTCTTTATTGATAATAATATTTCCTGATGTCTCTTATGAGCCTTTCTAAAAAGAGCAAAGTGATAACAAACTTCCCAGAACATGATCAAGGGGCTGGAGCACCTCTGCTATGAAGACAGGCTGAGGGAGCTGGGGGTGGTCAGCCTGGAGAGAAGAAGGGTCCAGGCAGACCTAAGAGCAGCCTGCCAGGACCTGAAGAGGCTGCAAGCAAGCTGCAGAGGGACTGTTTGCAAAGGCCTGCAGGGACAGGATGAGGGCAGTAGTTTGAAATGAGAGCAGAGCAGCTTGAGATTGGCTGTGAGGAGCAAGTTCTGCCCCAGGAGGCTGCTGCAACACTGCAACAGGTTGTCCAGGGAGGTGGTTGAGGCCTCATGCCTTGTGATCTTGAAGGTGAGGCTGGGCAAGGCTGTGAGCAACCTGTGCTAGTGGAGGGTGTCCCTGCTGACTGCAGCATGATTGGACTGGATGACCTTTGGAGGCCTGTTCCAACTCAAACCATTCTGTGGTTCTGTGATGAGTTAAAGTGGCACAGAGAGAAACATGACCTTTGGAGGTCCCTTCCAACCCAGACCATTCTATAATTCTATGCTCAAGGGGAAAGATAAAGGGCTTTGAATGTTCTGTGAAGACAGTGATTTGTGACTGCAGACCACATCCTACTCAGGTGTGGTTTTATGTGCTCCTCTTTAAACACAAGGAAGGGCTCATTGGAGACTGTTTTTTTTGGTGGTATTTTTATTTATTTATTTAAGGCAAATAAGACTAAATTTGATTTTGTGGTGGGACCAGAGGGGAAAACATTGTATATAATCATTCCTTTTTTTTTTTTTTTTTTTTTTTCCCCTGATGATGTCATTGCAGGATTATGGAATTTGGGAGCGTGGTGATAAGACAAACCAGGGCATCCCTGAACTGAACGCGAGCTCCGTCGGGATGGCCAAAGTGAGAATTGTCTTCCTGACACCTCCTTCCTGGCTGCTGTGTCACGCTGAAGGGCTCTGGTGGCTTCCTTTACATTGTCCTCTTGGCCACTGCAGTAGTTAACTGGTTGTATGAGAATTGTTGGGGGTGTGAGTGAGTGTTTTCTGATGTAAAATCCTTGTGATGTCCTTCAAGAACCTCAGCACAGCCCATCTGGAGATAGAAAGGAGGGTATCAGATTCCTTCAGCCATGAATCTGATGCATTCAGTGAGGTGCAGCCTCATCAAGTGGTCTCTGGTGTTCTCTGCCTCTGTTGTTAATTCTCCAGCCCCAGTACTCTATTTGATGTTTTCATGCTAAGGTGAAGTCAGATGTGAACTCTGGAAAATGGCAGAATATCAGTCTGAGAAATGATTCACAGGTAACTTAGAAAATGAGTAAAGATGTACTTAAATCCCACTGGTATTTCTGGCTCCCCTCTGGCACAAGGTCCTGAAGATCCTAAATGAAGATCAGAAGGCCATAAATAGCAACACGTAAACTGACAACTACCTTTTTCACCTGTGTCTGGGGGGCTGACAGAAACCAAATACCACAATGGTCAAAGGTGTAGCTATATTGCAGCAGTATTTATTAGTTAACAAGATCTTGCCTGGCTGCAAGAGGAAGAGACTGCTGAGCTTGTCCACAGATGAGTTGACTACTGATGGAGTAGAGTCCGTAGCAAAGGATGAAATGTTTCTGTGCTGTGGTCTCTGCATGATTTTGGTGTGCATTGATGTCAGAATGATCTATAGGACTCCCTGCACAGCTTTGCTGCTCTGTGGCTCTGAGTTCCATTAAAATGGTGTTTGGGATGGGGACTCGGGCCTGCTGGGCACCCTCCTGCAGAGGGTGAAGCATCTTTTACTGTGAGAGTAGTGGAATGCTGGAACATGTTGCCCAGGGAGGGGATTGGGGCACCATCCCTGGAGATACTCAAGGTGAGGCTGGACAAGACTCTGGGCAACCCGATCTAGTGAAGGATGTCCCTGCTGACTGCAGGGGGGTTGGACTGGGTGACCTCTGGAGGTCCCTTCCAGCCCAGCCCATTCTCTGATGCTGTAAGTAGATGATAGCTTTTTTGGATCTGGCTCAGAAATGCTTCCTCCCAACGTTTCTCTCCCACATCTGCTTTGTGGCAGCAGTACAGCGCAGAGCCAGTGGCTTGGAGTGGACCTCAGTGGATTTGTTTTTTTGCACCACAAAGACTGCCCATGGTCCTGGTCCCCCATTCCTCAACAGGCCTTTCTGCTGCCATCAGGAACATCTGCTTCTCTAGCTCTTGGCTGGAGAGAGGCTCTGCAGTGAATCCATGATTGCCCCTTGCCCCTCTGCAGAGAGAATAAGCCAAGCTGCTTGGGGTGATCCTTCCTTTGGCAGGGACTGACATGGCCATAAACCTGCAGAGCAAAAATGGGCACAGAGCAGCATTCAGTGCTGCCACAGACCTTGGCAATGTGCATCTCAGAGGAAAGCTCTGCTAGGCTTACTGTGACTGTCCCATCCCTGCTGTCCTGCCACATTCCCTGCACATTGCTGCACCTCCTGCCTCTGCCAATCCAGGTGTTGTGGCCTGCTGGGTTAAAGGAGGAATGCCCAAATGGAGTCAGTGGTTGGGCTGCTATTATCTTCACTAGACAGATGTGTCACTGCCAAGAGGTGTGGGATGTGGTGACTCAGCTGTTGGCTGTGTGGAGAGCAGACCTCTCATTTCTCTTCCCCTTGGCAAGTGGTCATCTCAAAGAGGTGTGATGCTCTTCTCTTGGGCCACCAGCTCTGCTGATTCTGGCATCCTTTGAACAAACCTTCCTCTTCCCCTCAGGCAGGAGTGAAAGGCCACTGAATGGGGGTGATTTCAGAATATGCAACAGGAGGAGAATTTATTACTGAGTACTTTAGCACCTCTCCTGTGAGGAGAGACTGAGGGAGTTGGGGCTGTTCGGTCTGGAGAGGAGAAGGCTCCCAGGTGATCTTATTGTGACCTTTCAGTATCTTAAGGGGGCCTACAAGAAATTTGGGAAGGGACTTTTTAGGCTTCCAGGTAGTGATAGGACTGGGGAGAATCGAACAAAGTTGGAAATGGTGGAAGCCTCATCCGTGGAGGTGTTTAAGGCCAGGCCGAATGAGGCTCTGGCCAGCCTGATCTAGTGTGATGTGTCCCTGCCCATGGCAGGGGGGTTGGAGCTGGATGATCCTTGTGGTCCCTTTCAACCCTGACTGATTCTGTGATCTTGCATCAGCTCCCTATCATTGTACATTGCCTTTAAATTGTCCCCAGCACAGAAGTGTTATGTCCTGCTGCTTCTTTAAAGCTTCCCTTTAAAGGTGAAAAAAAAAGTCTGTGGAGCAAACTCCTGCCTTATGTAATTTCCTTGAGAGAATAAGATAAGCACAAGTGCTCAGGCTGTGTATTGGCCTCAAAGGTGTTGAAAGATTTTGAGCTGTTTGGGGTTGTTTGTGGTTTTTTTTTTTTTGCAGGCTGCTTTGGAGGCAATCGATGAACTGGACCTTTTTGGAGCTCATGGTGGGCACAAATCAGTGATTCATGTTCTTCCTGATGAAGTAGAACACTGTCAGGTAAAAATCAGTCTTCTGTTTTCCTATGCTAGGGCTGAACCCAAAACCCTTTTGTTTTTAAATGAAATGTGGATTAAATGAACCAGGATTTTAACATAATAAAGATGGCTTCAGCCTAGGCCATTCACTTCTAGCAGGTCCTGTAGAAGTGAACAGTGTGAAGGGTTCTTGTTCTAAGCTACAAATGCAACAGCGAACTGCCTGTGCTAGCAGTGTGCTGCATTTGCACTTTGCATTGTCTTTTGAAGTAGGTAAATTGTTTGACTTCCCTCTCTTCTGTCCCTCTTTCACTCAGTCTATTCTATACTCCATGTTGCCAAGGGCATCCACGTCAAAGGAGATAGATGCTGGTCTCCTCTCCATTATCTCCTACCCAGCCTTTGCAGTGGAGGATCTGAACCTTGTTAATGCAACCAAGAGTGAAATCATATCCAAACTGCAGGTAAGGGTTTCCTTTACTTTTATTTTCCAGAGAAGCAGAACCTCCCTTTCTTAACCAAAAATCCTAACTAAACAAGGCTTGCCAAACTTGTTTCATCTGCGTGTTGAGGAAAGGGAGGGAGATCCCCAAGTGACACCTAAAACTCAGCCGGTTTGCCAAAGGCACCAAGCTGTGTGGTGTGGTGAACAGGCTTGAACATATCAAGAAGGATCTTGACAGGCTTGGGAAGTGGGACAGCGACAACTGCATGAAGTTCAAGCGGTGGAAGTGCAGGGTCCTGCATCTGGGTCTGGCCAATCCCAGGCACAACTCCAGGTGGGATGCAGAGTGGGTTGAGAGCAGCTCTGAAGAAAGATACTTGGGGGTGTTGAGTGCTGAGCAGCTGCCCAGGAGCCAGCAGTGCCCTCCTGCAGCCCTGGGCTGCAGCCAGAGGAGTGTGAGCAGCAGGGCAAGAGAGGGGATTCTGCCCCTTGGCTCAGCTCTGCTGAGACCTCACCTCCAATCCTACCTCCAGTGTTGCTTACCCCAGGAGAAGGACACAGAGCTGCTGGAGTGAGTCTAGAGGAGGCCACAAAGATGCTTCCAGGGCTGGAGCAGCTCTGCTGTGAGCACAGGCTGAGGGAGCTGGGGATGTGCAGCCTGCAGAGGAGAAGGCTCCAAGAGGGACCTCAGGGCTGCCTGCCAAGAGCTGAAGGGATCCTGCAGAGGGACTTTTGCTGAGGGGGTCTAGAGACAGGCCAAGGGGGAATGGTTTGGAGCTGAGGCAGAGCAGGGTTAGGCTGGAGCTGAGGAAGAAGTTGTTGAGTGTGAGGGTGCTGAGAGTGTGGCACAGGCTGCCCAGGGAGGCTGTGGCTGCCTCGTGCCTGGGGGCAGGCTGGATGAGGCCCTGAGCAGCTGAGTCTAGCAGAGAGATGTCCCAGTCCATGGTGGGAAGGTTGGAGCCAATGATCTCTGAGGTCCTTTCCAAGCTAAGCCATGCTGTGATCAAACTCAGCAGATGTTCTGTGCTGCTGTGGGGCTGTGAGGAAGGGGCTGTGGAGCTGTCTCTGACGCTGCTGTTTTCACAGGGCCGCTACGGCTGCTGCCGCTTTCTCAGGGATGGCTACAAGACTCCCAGAGAGGTACTTGGTTATGTACTTTCACTAGGCACTAGGAGAAGTTTTATCTTTTCATAGACATTTAGCAACCTGCTCTAGTGGAAGGTGTCCCTGCCCATGGCAGGGGGGATTGAAACTAGATGAGCTTTAAGCTCCTTTCCAACCCAAACCATTCTGTGAACTTAGGAATTTCTGTTCACATTAATGCCAGGGATGAAGTTTCTGTGTCACTGTTAAGACATTTTAGTGAATGTGGAGGTAACCCACCCTAGAAATAACACATATCTAAATGAGGCTAAGTGTTTGAAACCAAATTATTAAGGACAGAACTTAATTGGTAGTTCTGGAAGAACTGAACCCTTTGATATGCTTACAGTGCCTAAGCAGAAGTTGTGTCTCTGAAACATCCCAAAGTATTTGTGACTTAATGCAAAGCCAGGGTTCTTTGGGTGACAGCTAGCTTTTGAGACTGGGAAGGTTTGGTTTGTCTAGGGAACAATTAGATGAATTGGAGGCAATGTGAAGTGAAAGCCAAGAGGCTGCATGGCAGCTGGTTCTGGTGGCTGTTAGTGGGTCCTTTGTTTTCATGACTTGTATGAAAGAGGCTTCCATTGTGGCTGGAATGTGAGTGACTAATTTGGCACTGTGACTAAACAATTATGATCTGAATTTCCAGGACCCAAGCAGGCTGCACTATGACCCTGCTGAGCTCAAGCTCTTTGAGAACATTGAGTGTGAGTGGCCAGTCTTCTGGACATACTTTCTGATCGATGGAGTATTTAATGAGGACAAAATTCAGGTGAGGAAAGAAAGTACTTGGAGTGGAAATGCAAAGCTGTTTACCTACAGGATCTTGTAGCTTTGCTTCTTGCTTATTTTGAGTAGCATTTGGATACACCAGCAGCAGCTTTGGAGTAGTCCTTATCCAATCTCACCTTCGTGGGGAGTTCATGAGGTGGTGGAGGCTGCAGTGTTGTGCACACTGGGACCTCTTTTACCAGGCTGAGTGGCTTTGTTAGCTGGTGTGGTCCATCTGGGCTGGAGGGGATTTATTTGCCTAATTCTCAGTTATTACCAGTCTTGTTGCCCCATTACTAGTTGCTTTGGCATGAGACCAGCTGCTTTTTCTCCTGAACTCTCTGACTTGGCTGCTGAGAGTAAGATCTGCAGTATCTTTGAGCCTTTTGAATACTGTATTGGTTCTAGTTTAATCTTCCCAGAGATTCAAAATATATATAGCTAACAAAACCAGCATCATCATCATCATAATAATAATCCTTCCCTTCTCACCCATTTATGGAAAGAAAGGAATTAGATGCAGAGAGAGAGTGAAAGGGGTAAAAAAATACACCCAAAGAATAGTCTTGCTTGATTTGGAAGTTGAAAAAAAACATAAAACAACTCTTTAACAATAAATTTTAAAAGTATTTAAGGTAGGGGAGTTACAAAAGGTATAGGAAAGGGAAAAAAAGCACAATATATATATATATATATATATATATACAACCAGATTGATGGCAGTGGATGGAGGTAGATTCAGGAAGAGGTTGTCCACCATGTGGTAGAATATGGCCTCATGGTAAGACAGGAGCAGCAGGAACAAAGGTGGTGCTATCAGGCAGGCAGGCCAAGAGAAAGGAACAAGAAATTCCTCTGTTTATATAGGGGGTCCAGACAGGAAGTGGGAGTGGGCTAACCAGGACACCTGGGGTCAGGTTCAGACCCATCCCCTGGGAGGAGTCAGGAGGACCTGGGGTCAGGAGCAGAACACAGACCACTGCCCCAGGAGGGTTAACCCTTTACAAACGTGGAGGGAGGTTTGGGGTTGGATTATGAGGAGCCATTTCACTTTCACTAATTCTCTAAGCTCATTTGTGCCTTTGCTGTGTCAACCTTCCGAAACTCAGAGTGGCACCTGGAGAGTTTTGGTGAGTTAGAGTGACAAGTAGCCTGGACTTGATGTGCCAGGGTCTCTGAATCTGTGGCTTGAAGGGATTGAAAAATACGAGTGGCTTAAAATCATGCAGAGGCACACAGGAGTTTGCTAAACATAAGCTCTTAAAAAATAAAACAGCATCAGAAACAAACCAAAAAATGTTAAACCAAAAAGGACTGTTGCTGTACCAGGTGGAAGTCAGGTGAAATACTTCTGACACTAGGAATTTGAAGCTGCTTTCCTGAACACACTGCAAATAGTCTGCTGGAGAGAGAAATGACATTATTTGGCCTGGAGGGGAGAAGGCTCCAGGGGAACCTCAGAGCTGCCTGCCAAGAGCTGAAGGGATCCTGCAGGAAGGCTGCAGAGGGACTTTAGCTGAGGGGGTCTGCAGACAGGCCAAGGGGGAATGGTTTGGAGCTGAGGCAGAGCAGGGCTAGGGTGGAGCTGAGGAAGAAGTTGTTGAGTGTGAGGATGCTGAGAGTGTGGCACAGGCTGCCCAGGGAGGCTGTGGCTGCCTCCTGCTTGGGGGCAGGCTGGATGAGGCCTTGAGCAGCTGAGTGTAGCTGAGAGGTGTCCCTGTCCATGGTGGTGAGGTTGGAGCAAATGAGCACTAAGGTCCTTTCCAGCCTGAGCTATTCTGTAATTCCATGATTAATGAGGGGAAAAATCAAAAAGTGTACTGAAGCATCTCTGATGTCAATAAAACACCACCTCACAGAGCACCCTGTAGAGTTTGGTTGGGTTATCTGGGACAGTATGTACCTGGCTGCCTTGATGGTGTGCTAGGACATGGACAGGATGAAGAATTGCTCCTGCTTCCCACTGTTTCAATATTGAGGCACTCAGGTGACTGTGTAGTCTTCCTCAATTACTGCTGCAAAGAATTGATGGCAGTGGCAGCAATTGGTAGAGAAATAAGCCTCCTGAGGACTCAGAGTGAAGAAGGAAAAGGATACCGAAAATCTCAGGGTGTCATAACATGAACCTGTGGGTACCTTCCTTGACCTGTTCCACTGTCCTTAGAAAGGAACAACAGAAATAGGATTGCAGAGGCAGATGCTGGTAGTGCTTGAAAACAGCTTCCCTGGAAATAAAGACTTGGAGTGGGATAATTAAGAAATGGAATAAAATAAGGGATGTGGTAAAAAGAATGTTAAAGTTTCTTTAGTTTGTAGCGGTCTGATATTCCTGTTCATAAGATGTTGTCTGACAACACAAGAAGAGGTTTTTCTGTGCAATTGGAGATTTTAAAACCATTTCAATCTATTTTAAGTCTTTTTCCCTGGGGCAAATTTTTAAGAGAATCTATTTAAAGAAACTGATTTCTCATTCCTGCAAAGCAGAGTTCAGAGAATTGTAGACAAATGTGCATGGCAGAAAGCTAAGAAGAGATGCACTTTCTGCTTTTGTGAGTATTGGCAGTCCTGACATCCAGGTGCTGTTGGAAATTCCATGCAGGATTTGTTCCAATGGCTTTTTGATGGGAATATATTGGGAGTTTTTCTACTTCTGCAGTATGTTACAGGTTAAAGATTTGTGTTCATGTTTCTGAGGCTGATAATACTGAGAGGCTGGAACAGTCTCTGAAAATTTAAATCCTGAGCTTCCATCAGCAAGTCAGGAATCCTCCCTCCCCAATTACCCCTTTTCTCAGCAGAGAAAGTGCTGTTGAAAAGTACTAAGCCTCTAACTTGACTGGTTTTGTTTTGCTGACTGTGATGTGAATTCTCACTGTCTTTCAAATGTGTTTCCAGGTCCAGGAGTATAGAGAGGCTCTGGAGGGAATACTGATTAGAGAGAAGAATGGAATAGTGCTGATGCCTGAGCTGTATGCAGTGCCTGCAGAAAAGGTATGGTGAAAATGCAGCAGCTACTTGGATGTGCAGAGTGTGGATGGCCAGAAATGGAGAGAAAGGATCCTGCCACTTTGCTCTGCTCTGCTGAGACCTCACCTGGAGTCTTGCATCTATCTCTGGAGCCCTCAGCACAGGAGGGATATAGAGATGATGGAGCAGGTCCAGAGGAGGGCCATGAAGATCACTGTGGGGCTGGAATACCTCTGCTATAAGGACAGGCTGAGGGAGCTGGGGAAGAGAAGGCTGCAGGGAGACCTAATAGTGGTCTTCCAGTACCTAAAAGGGTCTACAAGCAGGCTGCAGAGGGACTGTTTCCAAATGTCTGTAGTGACAGGACAAGGACAGTGGTTTGAAATGAGAGCAGAGCAGACTGAGATTGGATGTGAGGAACAAGTTCTGCACCAGGAGGCTGCTGCAACACTGCAACAGGTTGCCCAGGGAGGGAGTTGAGGCCACATCCCTGGAGATCTTCAAGGTCAGGCTCAATGAGGCAACAACCCAATCTAATATCCCTGCTGACTGCAGGGGTTTGGGCTGGATGCCCTTAGGAGGTCCTTTCCAACCCCACTCATTCTCTGCTATCAAGATAAGTGTTAGTTTTACAGTTTTCCTTTTGCTGATAAATTGAAACCAGCCATGAGAAGACACTACTGTGCCACGTTACAAACTAAGAGAGCTCTCTCAGTTCCTATTGAGAAAGGGAAAACTGTAGACTTCCAAAGGATTGCATCTTCTACTTGGGAATCTATATTAGAGCAGGTATAAAGTTTAAATCCTTGTAGCAAGACATGTGTTCAGGAATTTCTGATGCTGACTTAGGAGCTGAGGCTCAAAGAAGAAATAAAGGCTACTCTGATTGGTTGTTCTCTTTCAGAGCTTGGATGGGAGAGAGAAACAGCTTTCAGGTGGATTAAGGCTTGAACTGGGATTTTTGTTTTGTTTTTTTAACAACATCTTTGTTGTTGCTGTTTACCTGATTAACCCATTGTGACCAAGAAATTCAGAGGATCCTCTGCTTTTTATGCTGTTTGCCTTTGGATCCCTCTCTGATAACTTCTCCCACTCCAGACTCCTCAGCCCTCACTCACTGAGGGCGTGGAGCCTCCTGAGCTGGCCTGAGCTTGGGCAGGGAGTGTCAACAGCTCACAGGGCTGAGGTGGAAACTGATTGGCCTTCCTAGTGGGACCAGTTGTCTAAGAGTTCAGAGCCACCTTGTGAATTTTCATGTCCTGATGATGATCTGATCAACCTACCCTATGAACAGGGTAGAATTGGCCTCTCATTTTTAAGGGATACAGTACTAGGAGGGTTTTCCTCTCTGCAAAACCAAGGTAATTTTTCTTCCTCTAGGTGGCTAAAAGTCTGGTCTGAATTTTCCCATTGACCATTCTTGCAAACCCAAGAAAAGTGGAGTAGCCTTGATTCCTGGAAAGCAGCTTTACTTCAGGAAGCTGGGTAGACACCAGAGAAGTTCAGGTGGCAATGCCTCGATTCCTTGGAAAGCAGCTTTATTGCAAGAAGCTGGGTAGACACCAGACAAGTTCAGGTGGAGTAGCTTTGATTCCTGGAAAGCAGCTTTACTTCAAGAAGCTGGGTAGACACCAGACAAGTTCAGGTGGAGTAGCTTTGATTCCTGGAAAGCAGCTTTACTTCAGAAAGCTGGGTTGACACAGAGAAGGAATAGGAAAACAAACACAAAATTTCCTAGAAGCTACTCAAGGGGAAGGCAGCAAAAGCATGGTAAAAGGAAAGAGGAAGTGCAAACACCAAAACTATAACTGCATGCAGAGTCCTCATTCAACCTTCAGCTGGGAAAGGGGAGGTGGTGCATGAAAAGGCAGCAAAGTAAGCCCAAGAGATCTCAATGTCACTAACAGTGGCAGGTTAGAAAGGGCAGAGGGGGCTGGACTCGGTGACTTTTGGAGGTCCCTCCCAACCCAGACCATTCTATGATGGCAGACTGCATTTCTTCCAATGTTCCATGTTACTGATTGCTCTTCACAGCTTTAGGGTAATGTTTCTTCTTTGTGCATTTGTTTTCAGGTGGATGAGGAGTATGAAAATCCTCACTCTGTGGACCGTGTCCCAGTGGGAAAGTTGCCTCACCTTTGGGGCCAGTCGTTGTATGTCCTTAGCTGCCTGTTAGCAGAGGTAATGGTTTCTTGTACAGTAGGTGACCTTTCATATATGATTCTGAGCTGCCTTGAGCTTTGAGTACAATCTGGGTGACAGGTAGGGCTCTCAAAGTGTTGAGTAGTAGGAACAGAAACCATAGAGAACTGATTCTGAGCTTTTTGTGCGTGTCTATAGATATGGAATTGTCTGTGACCAAGGGGAGTAAGTTGTCAGATGGACTTGTATATATGGTTAGGCTAGAGGGATATGCTGAGGCTGACTTGGCTGTCCTGGAGCCACAGAGCTGCTGCAGGCAGTGAACATCTCCTGTGAGGCCAGGCTGAGGGAGCTGGGAGCTGGCAGCAGAGGAGCCTGAGGGCTGCCCTCAGTGCTCTGCTAAAGATGTGCAGGGCAGTGTCAGGAGGATGCAGCCAGGCTCTGCTCAGGGGTGGCCAAGGGCAGCACAAGGAGCACTGGGGGCAAGCTGGAGCAGAGGAGGTGCCAGGGGAACAGGAGGGGAAGCTTTTTGCCTGTGAGGGTGTCAGAGGCCTGGAGCAGGCTGCCCAGAGAGGTTGTGGAACCTCCTTTTCTGAGGGCATTCCAACCCCCCCACTGGATGTGTTCCTGTGTGTCGTGCTCTGGCAGGGGTGTTGGACTGGATGATATTTGGAGTTCCCTTCCAATCCCTAATGTTCTGTGATTCTGTGATTTTGCAGTGTTTAAAACTCCACTAGGCTATGCCTTATTCTGTGGCATAAGATTGTGGGAATCTGATGTAAGATAGAAAAATAAGGAGCAGTGTGTAAGCATTTGACCTTCATTCCCACAGCTTTGGGATGCCTCCCACGGGGGAGGAAAGATATTGGGACACCTGGCCCAGAGGAAAACCAGAACATGATATATATTAAAGACTGGGCTGTACTCACCTAAATTATGTTGATGTGTTGTTTGTGTGATGGGATAAAAGGAGTCAGGGTGACAGGGGCCTCGTGGTCTTTTGCTTTTGGTCCTCTATCCTGCACAGGTCTTACGCTTGCACTGGCCTGGAATAAAGAGCACCTGCTTCAATCCAAAGGGTGTTGTTGCATTTGTCAGATTCCTGGCAACAAAGCTGTCCACTGTTAGCCATGGACATGTTAAATGAACCATTGCTTAATTCTGTGAAGCTACCAAGACAAACTATTATAAATCAGTGGGTTGGTGAAATGGTATCAGTTGGTGTACATCTGAAATAAGAAGGGACTTGGACAGGCTGGAGAGGTGGGACCAAACCAGCCTCATGAAGTTTAGCAAGGCCAAGTGCAAGGTTGTACACCTGGGTTAGGGCAATCCCAAGCACAAATATAGGCTGGATGAGGAGTGGCTCAAGAGCAACCTGGAGGAGAAGGCCTTGGGGGTGTCAGTTGGTGCCAAAGTGCCCAGGAGCCAGCACTGATCTCTGGCAGCCCAGAGGCAGCTGTGTGCTGGCTGCAGGCAGAGCAGGGAGAGCAGCAGCACAGGGAGGGGATTCTGCCCCTCCAATCTGCTCTGCTCAGACCTCACCTGCAGCACTGCCTCCAGTTCTGGGGCCCCCAGCAGATGGAGCTGCTGGAGAGGGTCCGGAGGAGGCCATGGAGATGCTCAGGGGGCTAAAAGCTGCCCTGTTGGGCCAGGCTGAGAGGGTTGAGAGTGTTCAGCCTGGAGAAGAGAAGGCTCCACGGAGACCTTAGAGCTGCCTTCCAGTACCTGAACAGGGCTGCAAGGAAGCCAGGAAGAGAGTTTTGCCGAGCGCTGGGAGTGCCAGGATGAGAGGGAATGGATTGAAGCTTGAGGAGGGCAGATTGAGACTGGAGATGAGGAAGAAATTCTTTCCGGTGAGGGTGGTGAGACACTGGAGCAGGTTGGCCAGGGAGGTCATGGCTGCCTCCTCTCTAGAGATGTTCAAGGCCAGCTTGAATGAGGCCTTGAGTGACCTGAGCTAGCGGAAGGTGTCCATGCCCCTGGCAGGGAGGTTGGAACTGGATGATCTTTAAGGTCCTTTCCCACCTAAACCATTCTGTGGATCTCTGAATGTGCAGGTTGTGTCAGTCCTAACCATTTACTTGTTCCAAAATCTCTTGCACCCTTGGTTTTACTGAAGGCACTATTTGATGGATGGGGTATTGAAATCAGGCTTCCAGCCCTACTGTCCTGATGAAATATAATGGTTGGTTGAGGTTTTCATCAGAAGCCTTTTAATTAATTTTCATTTGTGTCCTTTTTTTTTTTTTTTTTAATTTATTTTGCCTTTCCTCCAGGGATTTCTTGCTGCAGGTGAAATTGATCCCTTAAACAGGAGATTTTCCACTGGCTTAAAACCTGACGTTGTGGTACAAGGTGGTACTTTTCTTTTTTTTTTGGTGTGTGTGTATTCTGGATTATTTGGTGATGGTGAAGTCCCTGTGTACAGGAGAGAGGAAAGAGAAGTTTATTAATATGGATTTTTGTGATGCCTGTGGACGATAACTGTGAGCAGGGTTGATTGCCTGGGGGTTCTTTGCCTGGCTGCCTTTTGCCAGCAGGAAAGGTCCAAGTTTAACAAACTTCTAAAGATACATTTGTAAAAATGTTAAGGCTTTTCAGGGACTGGAGAGTGGCAATGTTCAGCTTGTAATGAAAAGGAAAATCTTGGTGGGTTCTAGCAAGAGAGGGCAGAAGTGGTTGGGATAAGTCAGCTGAGTTAGGTTTCTGTGCAGCTCGTTCTCAGAGGCACCAGGGAGAATCTCTGCTCACAGGTGAGGCAGCCCAGGCTTGCTTTGGACCACAAGGTAATGCAGCTTGGAAGGTTCCTCTGGAGGTCTCTACTCCAACCTCTTACTGAAAAGAAGAGGCTGCTTCGGGGATTAGTTTCTCTAGTCAAACATCTGCTGATCAGGCCTTTAATAAAAGCTGATCAAGGGCCTGGCATGCCCGGGCAAAGCTACCAGCCCATTTATCAGGGGTCACCTTTGTCAGTGGTGCTGTGATGTGGGCACGTCCTTGTTTACTCCCTGTTGGTAGCTCACAGGAGTGGCACTTGGGTTTTCTGAGTGCTTCATTTGTAGTGTTCTTTGCCAAACATTTATAAGGCAAAGAAGAAGGCTGGTTCGTGAGTGCCAAGCCAGGAACGCTGGTTCATGAGTGCCAAGCCAGGAACGCTGGTTCATGAGTGCCAAGCCAGGAACGCTGGTTCATGAGTGCCAAGCCAGGAACGCTGGTTCATGAGTGCCAAGCCAGGAACGCTGGTTCATGAGTGCCAAGCCAGGAACGCTGGTTCATGAGTGCCAAGCCAGGAACGCTGGTTCATGAGTGCCAAGCCAGGAACGCTGGTTCATGAGTGCGAAGCCAGGAACGCTGGTTCATGAGTGCCAAGCCAGGAACGCTGGTTCATGAGTGCCAAACCAGGAATGCTGGTTCATGAGTGCCAAGCCAAGAAGGCTGGTTCATGAGTGCCTAACTAATAAGCCATCTAACATAAGCAAAACCTCAAGCAGGACAAGAGGTGAGATCAGGGCCTGGATTGAAAATTGCTCTGGTGTAGGGATTGTATTTTGGCATTTTATGGCCCCTGTAACATTTATTGATGTACCAATAACAACACCTTTTCCTCATTGATTCAGCTGAGCTGTTCTAGTGCACTGCATTAAAAAGCAAAGATTTTCAGGTCATTTTTCCCTTTGGAAAAGTGGGGAGAGCTCTGTCTGCCAGGAGAGACTGCATAATCCAAGCTAGTGCTACTGAAAGAAATCAAAAGAAACTGATAAAACAAATTCTTACACAGGCTGAAATAATTGAGGCTGTTGAGCCTGGAGAAGAGAAGGCTCCAGGGAAACCTTAGAGCTACATTTCAATATCTGAAGGGGACCTACAGGAAGGCTGGGGAGTGACTGTTTGGAAGGGCTTGGAGTGATATGACAAGGGGCAATGGTTTAAAACTGGAGCAGGGTAGAGTTAGGTTGGACATCAGGAAGAAGTTCTGCAGTAAGAGTGGTGAAATCCTGGCACAGGCTGCCCAAGGATATGCTTGAGGTCCCATCCCTGGAGACATTCAAGCTCAGCCTGGACATGTCCCTGGGCAGCCTGCTGTAGCTGGAGGTGTCCCTGCTGCTTGCAGGGGGTTGGACAAGATGACTTTTGAGGGTCTCTTCCAACCCAAAATCTGCATAACCTCAGAGCTGACCCTGATTTGAGTGGGAGGTTGGAGCTGAGACCTCAAGAGGACCCTTTCAGCTTAAAGTACCTTGTCACCCAAAGTGGACAAGAAGAACGCCAAGGCATGTCAAGAAGCAGGGAGCCAAAGTCTGTCTGACACCCTCTTGCAATTCCTTTTGATCTCCCAGGCTCATAAACTAAGAAAGAAGTGAGGCCTTGATGCCTTTTTAGTTGCCTAAACACATTAGCTGAGAGGCAACAGCAGAGGCAGTTCCAAAAAAAGTAGTTTTTTGCTAAAAACTTACCAGAGTTGTTGTTTCCTGTTACGCAGTAACTGTTTTGGCCGAATCCAATGAAATCAAGAGTCTCTTGCAAGCCCATGGCATCAGTGTCCAGAGCATTGCTGACATCCACCCCCTCAGAGTGCAGCCAGCTCGCATTCTCAGCAACCTCTACACCATGCTGGGTAAGTATTTGATGGTGGGAGCCTCTCTCTGCTGCTCCCCAAGGTGTTTCCTAAGCCTGCAGGTTGGGCTTTTTACCTTTCTGCAGCCTGCAGGTTATTTCTTTTACTTTTCTTTCCTAATTTCTTTTATTTAATTCCTTTATTTAAATCAATGTCTTTGATTTAAAACCATTGCATTTGTGCAAAGAAGCTTAACAAAAATTAGCACTTCCTTCAAAGTAAGGGATTCCAAGAGGCAAAAGAAAACTGCGTCCTGAGAAAAAGTGGCCAAAATATAATTTTCCCTCTGCCCTTGGAGTTAGGCAAGAACTGAAATGTTTGGGAAAACTACAGATGTTTTTCTTCCCAGAAGTCAAAGCACTTCTGGTGGAAGTCTGGCAGCTGGGCAGTGTGGTTGGCATTCTACCAGAGCACAGCCTGGAAAGTATGCCACTCCAAATCAGCAAAGCTCTGCTGCTATCAGAGCATCTTTGGCCTGCTAACTTCTTGCTCATTTTCCTCCCCACTCTGAGCTGAGTTGAGCTGCTGAAGCTCTCTGTCTCTGTTGCAAAGGCTTCAGGGCTTTTCTAAACACAGGACTTAAAGTAATGTCCTAGTTCCTTAGCAATGGTCTTAGAGGCCTCTTTTCCATAGAGTCATAGAATGCTTTAGGTTGGAAGAAACCTTAAAGATCATCCAGTTCCAACCCCCTGCCATGGGCAGGGACACCTTCTCCTAGCCCAGGCTGTTCCAGGCCTCATCCAACCTGGTCTTGAACACCTCCAGGGAGGTTGTGGAGCACAGAATCACCCAATGCGATTTTCGATGCAGCCTTCCTGTAGCCCCTTCAGGTCCTGGAAGGTTTTAGAGTCTTGTTTAGGTCTAGGTCTTGTTTAGGTCTCCCTGGAACCTTCTCTTCTCCAGGCTGCACACCCCCAGCTCCCTCAACCTGTTTTCATAGCAGAGGTGATCCACATGTCTGTAGCATCTCACTCCATTGTCTGCCTTGCTGAGGTCAATGAAGTAGATCTCAAAAGGATCTGAAAGGAGGTTGGAGTGAGGCTGATGTTGGTCTCTTCTCCCAGGTAACTGGAGAGAGGCAGTGGGTTGGAGTTGTGCCAGGGAAGGTTTAGATTGGACATGAGGTAAAACTTCTTTAGTGAAAGAGTGGTGAGGGGTTGGCACAGGCTGCCCAGGGAGGTGGTGGAGTCCCCATGCCTGGAGGTGTTGAAGAAGCTGTAGCTGTGGTGCTTCAGGACATGATTTAGTGGCCATGGCAGCTGGGTTAGGGTTGGACTCAGTGATCTGAAGGGTCTCAGCCTCAGTGATTCTATGATATCCTTTCCTTGCCAGGTATGGATTCTGATTCTATTTCTCCTGTCTGAAATTGTTTTTTTCTTTCCTTTCCTTTCCAGGCCGGAACAGGAAGATGAAGCTCAGCGGGCGGCCACACAGACACATTGGGGTGTTAGGCACCTCCAAGCTGTACGTGATAAGAAATCAAATATTCACTTTTACCCCTCAGGTGAGCATGTAAAGCTGGCAGAGATATCACTGCTTGCTTCGTGGTTAATCATTAGTGAACCACTTCTGTGCTTTAGGCAGAACAGGGCTGCTGAAGCAGCTATGCTTTGCTTTGTGGGTGGTTAAGAGTGTTGGATGATCAGCAGGAGCAGAGTGCTGGTAAATCCCTGCTCTGGCATACAGAGCCTTTGGCTTCCACCTTAGGAGGACACAGCAAATCAACAGCACAAAGCTGTCACTGATTTCTGCCCAAAGCACCATTCTAGCTAAGGAAAAGCAGATTTCAGCTCATTGCTTTGATGGAAAATGTAGTTTCACATCAGTGTGAAAGGTGTCTGCAACTACCTGAAAGGTGTCTGCAATTACCTGCAGGGACATTGTAGAGAGGCTGCTGCTGATCTCTTCTCACAGGTAATCGGAGCCAGAACAAGGGGGAATGGCCTCAAGCTGAGGCTGGGGAGGCTTAGGTTGGACATTAGGAAAAAGCTTTTCAGGAAGAGAGTGGTCAGGGACTGGAATGAGCTGCCCAGGGAGGTGGTGGAGTCACCCAGCCTGGATGTGTTTAAGGGTGGTTTGGATGTGGTGCTTAGGGATATGATTTAAGGTGAATCTTGCAGAGTAGGGTTCTAGGTTGGACTTGGTGATCCTGAGGGGCTTTGCCAAGCTGCATGTTTCTGTGATTCTGTGTCTCCCCAAAGACTGAGGTGTGACCTTGTCAGTGTGTTGTTGAAAGGGTCAATGGTTCTGTCTTTGTTGTCTGCTTAGTGCTGTTTTCAGTCTTGCTGGAAGTTTAGA
>WBNM01019768.1:9795-47490 GCA_013399055.1 Ramphastos sulfuratus
GGGTCCAGCCCTCCAGCCAGTTCTTGACCCATATCAGAGTGAATCTGTCCAAGTCAGGAGCTGCCAGCTTTGCCAGGAGCTTCTTGTGGCAGACGGTGTCACAATACAATCAACCATCATTTGTTGCCACAATATTTGACCCTTCTAACAGACAGACAACATATAAATGTATGGGATTTGAATTTTTCACGTGTATCCTAATGACTTTTTAACTAAGTATCTGAAAGAAAGTGTTCTCATTTCTGTTTTTCAGACATCCCTGCCAATGTCATCAAAGATCACAAAATGGAGAGAATCTTGGTAACAATCACACAGCAAAATAAGCTAAGAACCATGACTGGTAACAGGGAACACTTGAAAACACATGGAAATCTAGAGATCAAAGAGTCTGCACAGACAATCTAGAAAGAAAATGCTTGACTGTCTTTTAAATACAATCATCTAAGTAATTGCTGAAGATGCCAAAACTATTCCTTCAGGCACAGGAAGTTATGCCAATGCCATTTTCTGTACACTGCTCTGTCAAAATGTACTTCAATAGAGAACTGGTCTAAACAGAACACAGTTCCTGTATCTGCAGTACAAGAACAAAACTCACAGTCTTAAGTCTGGAATGAAAAAAAACAAAACAAAAACAAAACCCCAAAACAGAAATTAAGAGTAATACCTGGTGTCACTCCATCTGAATTTTCATTCTACTGTAGCCAAGACCAGGAGAGAAAAGTTCAAGTGTAAGCAAATTGTCACAATTTGATCCTACAAAGGCACTTTCACAGCCAACACATCTAATGGATAGAGAGAAAAACTGATTGAAAATCAGAGAGAAATAGAGAAGGTTGGCTACTGGATGCTACTACCATGAGTTAAATGAAATTCAGAGTATGCTATCCTAACACCCTGACAAGCAGCTTGCAGAAATAATCTGTACAGTAAACAAACAAACACACACAAAAAAAAAATGTGTGGGTAGGCCAAAAATAATGTCAAGTTAGCTGTTTAAATAAATTAACAGTCATGCAGCTATGTCCAAAATAAGAAGTTTCACTGATTCTTGAAATCCTTTAACACTACAAGGCTATGTGAAAAGAAAACTGTCCCACAATGCATTCTATTTTATTCACAGTCACAAGTCACTCCATTCTTTTGAGTGGGATAATGCATAGTTGTGCCTATATATTCAAGAAAGAATAGTCACATCCAAAATACAAACAGTTGGACATGAAATATTTGCCAGCAGAACAAATCTGAGTATTTAGAATGTATCTTACACTAAATATAAACACACAGTTGTAACTAATATATCCCAATAAAATTGGAAATGAGCTGCTGGAACTCTTAGGATTCATTTTACTCTGCTCTCATCAGACCCCATCTGGAGTCCTGTGTGCAGTTCTGGAGCCCCCAGCACAGGAAGGACATGGAAGTGTTGGAGCAGGTCCAGAGGAGGGCCACAAAGATGCTCAGAGGGTGGCAGCAGCTCTACTTTGAGGACAGACTGAGAGAGTTGGGGCTGTGCAGCCTGGAGAAGAGAAGGCTTCCAGGAGACCTTAGAGTAGCCTTCCAGTATCTGAAGGGGGCCTACAGGAAGGCTGGGGAGGGACTACTGACAAGGTCTTGCAATGACAGGACAAGGGGCAATGGGTTTGAACTGGCAGAGGGAAGATTTAGACTGGATGTCAGGAGGAAGTTTCTTTCCAGTGAGGGTGGTGAGACACTGGCACAGGTTGCCCAGGGAGGTTGTGGCTGCTCCCTCCCTGGAGGTGTTCAAGGCCAGGTTGGACGAGGCCTTGAGTAACCTGTGCTAGTGGGAGGTGTCCCTGCCTGTGGCAGGGGGTTGGAACTAGATGATCTTTGAGGTCTCCTTCCAACCTTACCATTCTATGATTCTATGATTTTCTACTGAAGTAAATTAAAAACATGGAAATTTAAAAGGTACAGTAACTACTGTGGTTACAGTGTAAAGAACTATCACTTGTATTTACCTCAATATAAAATACCTGTCATATACTTTGGGGTAATTTTTTACTGTATTAAAGAAAAGCATCCAAGAAGATAATTCACCCTTCATAGGTGTCCTTTTCTCCTCCTGATCTTTGTATTCTAATGGGAATATTTAGACACTACCACAAGTAGGGAAGAATTGGAATGACTTCAGAGTGTTTGCACAGTCTCAGAGCTATGCATGGCTTCTCTCACTATTTAACCTGGTCTGGTGCTACACAAGTAAATAATCTGCTTTGAAGCACAATACCCTCCACTTAAAAAAAAAAAAAGGTTTTTTTTTTAAAGCTAATTAATTCCAAAGAATTAAAGATACAGCTGTTGCAAGTAGAACTGCAGAGGTGCACCACTCATGCTTAGCAAAGCAGGGAAGTTTTAGGAAGACTTTAATGCAATTTGTGAAGTTCTGGTGTGGATGGTGCCACTCAATAAAAGATACCCTGGTTAATAAAGAAATAGACAGCAGTATGTTTTAGGATGTGTAAATGGAAAGATGGAATGCAGTCAGGTTCTGAGTGAGCCTGAGCCTCAGGAGTCTGTTCGTTCACTTTCCTCACAAATCAGGAATCCAGATCATCCAAGAGCTGGCTGCACAATCCCAGGGCTACACATCACACCTGATATGGCTTGGACATCTGAACCATTTTAAAGCTACAAGATGAGTTCCTTTGCTGCAAAGCCAAGAGAGTATTAGAGAGGATGTAAAGCAAGCACTGCAGAAGAGCTTTAACACCACAAAATGCTCTCAATATTGAAATAATTGGGTAGATTTCACATTCTGCCCCTGCCACCTTCAATTAGCACCACACTGTAAGTCATACACTGTTAATTCTTAGACAGCACTGTACATACCCTGTTAGTGAGGCTAGCAGAATCCAGAGAATAAAACAGCACAACTAAAGGACAGAAAACTTAACTGAAACATTAAACCTTAAACCTAGGCACAAGTGAGGAGCACATTTAAACTAACAAACATGATGCTGAAACCAGAAAATCCTCTTCTGTGCTCTGTACTGTTCATATTTTCTGTAAATAAGGTTTTAATAACCAGATTTTTTTAATTTCTCCTTCAAGACAAGTTTATTGCATACATACATAATGTAATTTAAGTTTGCATCCAAATCATTAGACAATAAACACTCCTCCCTCACACTAATAGTAAACAACATTTATGTGAGATTATTTTGCTATGTTTCCACACCGTGTTAATTTTTTTTTTTTAGCATTTGAAATTTAGCTGTTTACTGTGAAATAACCTCGAAGAGCTAGCTGTGGCTAGTTTTTTAAGCTTTCCAAGACCTACACTCTCCCTTAGCTATTTGGCTCAAAAAAAAAAGCCAAACTGACTAAAGAAGCGAAACTCAAAAGATTCACACTTCCAATTAATTAAACACTGAAACCAAATAAAGCATTAACTCCACATCAACAGAATTTTTCATTTGAAAAGTCCTGAGGTTAAGGTTAGATGAGAAACATTTGAAAGGGTAAATTAAAGGGGGAAAGGGAAAAAAAAAAAAAAAAAAAAGGCATGGACTTTGTGTCTGAATAAAAAAAGGAACTGAATCATCCTGTGAAGTCTATCTTTAAAATATCTGAATTAACATGCAATTGCTGCAGGAGATATATAAAGAATGGAAATTGAATAGGCTAATATATGGAATTCTTATTACTCTGCAAGTTGTCTGGTAATAAGACTGATACCTACTCAAGTGAAATGAAAACCAAGGAAGCATGACTGCAACCCCATCCAGCTCTAACTGCTCTCACATTTTATTCCGACTCCAAAGTTTTGTCTCTCACTGGGGAATTTAAAGCAAATCATTCCATGTCCAAAGGATACAGGGTGGGGAATTCAAACTCAATAGAACACTCAAGAGCACACTGCAGCTAGCTTATTTCCAATCAAAAGGAGTGCCTGCTAAAAACCGGGAAGGAATGTTATCTATTTATCAACTGCTGTATACAAACCCCTAAACTTTGTATCAACCTCTGTCTGAATCACTTTCCTCTCATTCTAGTTCACAAATAAAGACAAACAGTATCTGCTTATTCTGTCTGCAGTATCTCAGACTTCCTCTTCCTCGACAAAAAATTACTTTTCCCTGATGCTCCTGACCCTCTACTCTGCCCTGGTGAGGCTGCATCTGGAGTACTGTGTTCAGTTCTGGGCCCCCCAATTCAAAAGGGACATAGAACTGCTTGAGAGAGTCCAGCACAGAGCCACAAAGATGCTGAAGGGAATGGAACATCTCTCTCATGAATAGAGCCTGAGGGAGCTGGGGCTGTGCTGCTTGGAGAAGAGACTGAAAGGTGACTTCATCAATGGTTATAAAGATGTGCAGGTGAGTACCAGGAGGCTGGAGCCAGGCTCTGCTGGGTGATGGCCAATGACAGGACAAGGGGCAATGGGTGGAAGCTAAAGCATAGGAAGTTTCATTTAAACATGAGGAGGAATTTCTTCACTGTTAGGGTGACAGAACACTGGGACAGGATGCCCAGGGGGGTTGTGGAATCTCCCTCTCTGGAAATATTCAAAACCCATCTGGACACATTCCTGTGTGATCTGGTCTAGGTGACCCTGCTCTGGCAGAAGGGGTTGGACTGGATGAGCTTTTGAGGTCACTTCCAGCCCCTGACATTCTGTGATTCTGTGATTAGTCAAGCCTCTATTATCCAAATAAAAGCCCACCTAGAAATGTAGGTAAGAAGAAAACATGAATCACAGAATCACTGCTTTCTTATTTTCAAAACCAGAAAAACCAGCAACATCCATTTGAATGGGCACAGAACAGCATCAGAAATTCATTTTAAAGGTCAAAGAACTTCAGAGAATTCAAGTTTTGGTTCTAAACTACTACACCTCACAGAGAAAACTAAATCCTGGTACTCAGAGGTAACTTCTACAATTCTTTAAATCCTCTTGGCAAAATCACAAGTTCTTAAGGTCTGGTTCCTAAACCAGTTATTTTTAGGCAACAGGCTTCAAACTTTTCATCTTGGTAGAGTATACAAAACAAACTAATTAAAACATCAGAAAATAAATCTAATACATACTTGCCCGTGCACAAATCACTTTTGCAGCAAGTTACTAACCACTCCTTTTAAATATATATTAGCATCTTCATGATGCAGCAAGGGATACATACTTGACCTGAGGCAAATGTGTTTTTTTCATGCTTCATTATCTACACAACCACACGTTAAACACCAGCTAATCATCTCCATTCTATTTCTAAACATGGGTGTTAGTGCAAAGACAAAGTTTGAAAACTGGCATTTAAAAAAAAAAAAAACCAAACTGAGCATCTTTCAGTAATTAGATAGAAATTGCTGTTTTGCTTTTCTTTTCAAAAGGATGGGGAGACGAAGTCGTGGGGGGGAAAGATTGACAGAGATTTCTCTATCCCTTAGGGGTTAACATTTGTATAGCTGTCTCTCTTTGTTGGCACAACCCAATTTGAAAAGAAAGAACCATCTGCCCAGCTGTCTGGAATCCAGCCCTGTCTGGTAATTCCCATGTTGAAAAACAAACATTTCACAGACCCCATTCACGAAGGAAACCGCTGCCCTTTTCTTACTGCCAACAACGAGGCTATCGAGCAACACCTTTAGAAGACACTACAAGAAGGGCACCGAGGTGCTAGAGCATGTTCACAAAGCTGCTGACAGGTCTGGAGAACATAAGGAGCAGCTGAGGGAACTCGGATTGTTCAGTCTGGAGAAGAGGCTGAGGGGAGACCTCATTGCTCTCTACAACTACTTGGAAGCAGGTTGTAGTGAGGTGTGTGCTGGTCTCTTAGTATTGGAGACAGAACAAGAAGAAATGGCCTCAAATTTCACAGGGGAGGTTTAGATTGGATATTAGGAAAAAGTTCTTTACTGAAGAGTGGTCAGGTACTGGAACAAGCTTGCCCAGGGAGATGGTGGAGTCATCATCTCTGTAGATGTTACAAAAACGATAGACATGGCACCTGGGGCCACGATTTAGTGGGTATGGTGGTGTTAGCTTGACAGTTGGGACTCAGAGGTCTTCTCCAACTGAAACAACTCTATGATGGGTTTAAACTGGCAGAGGGGAGATTTAGACTGGATGTTAGGAGGAAGTCCTTTACAGTGAGGGTGGTGAGACACTGGCACAGATTGCCCAGGGAGGCTGTGGCTGCTCCCTCCCTGGAGATGTTCAAGGCCAGGCTGGACGAGGCCTTGAGTGAGCTGTGCTAGTGGGAGGTGTCCCTGCCTATGGCAGGGGGTTGGAACTAGATGATCCTTGAGGTCCTTTCCAACCTTACCATTCTATGATTCTATGACATACAAAGCACTGAAACTTCAGTTTCAGTTTGCAGCTCTGATGTTTTTCTTTACTTTCCTGTTGCATACTAAATTCAGGAGTCGTGAGTTTCCAGTCTGACTCATAAAAGAAAGCAATTACATTAAAAAGATTCAATTAATGCAGTTGTTCCAGTTTGCTTGATTAACACCAGCACTACTATGAATGTTCCCTGGGAAAAAAAAAAAAAAAAAAAGTGATACAAGGATGATATTTTAATAACAATTCTGGTGTGTAAAAATTAATCCAATAAACTGCATATAAAGCAGTAGCAATAACATGTTATGGAATGATTATTAGAGAACTCCATTCCTCAGTAACTGACTTAAAACAATTGGTATCAGTGGGTTGGTTTTTTTAATCCAAACATTTCAAACCAGTTCAAGAGAGGGTAGAGGACACTAAGTTACATACATGTTCCTAAATACCAAGTTAAGGACTGAACTAAGTGTACATTTTGGCCTTTCTTCTACAAAACTCAACAGTGAGCAATGTTTTCCAGATTCCAGGAAAAATATTGAGCCAGAGACATACAGCTTAGCTCTCAAATTAACCCTGTGTGATGGTTTGGGAGTTCCCCATCCCCCCACACTTTGTAAAATCACCCAAACTAGACTCAGCTGGCTGGACGTTAAGGACTGAAGCTCTGTTTACAGCTCAGCACAATGTACAAGCAGAGGTATACACAATATACAGGAATATTAACAGAAATATACAAGTTAAAGGTAATACAGAAACACAATCCCCCTCCCAGAAATCAGAGTCCCCAGGAGGGGCTCCCAACCACCCTTCCACCTTCTCCTCGCCCCTCTACCTTACCCCAAGGTTTGCCTTACATGCAAGGTGAGTTTGGAGGATGGGCCAGGGGGGTTAGAAGGAAAGTGGTTAGTGAGGTTACTCGGCAGAGAGGAGAAAGCCAGAAGCTAGATAGCTCAAGAGTGTCAGCAAGCCCCAGTGTGTGTGTTAGCTATGGTCTGAGTTCTTATTCTTATCCATCTCAGCAAGCCTATGAGTGAAGTAGACATCACCATTGTTTCCTTTTCTCAGCCTGTAATACAATTTTCTCCATTAAAATATTCCAATTAGCCTCAAACCAGCACATCCTGTCACTTTGTCACCCAGGCCTGTACTTCAGGAAGTGTTTTCTGTTGTTTCAGTTGTGGTCACACAGGGTACTAAGAGTTTCTTCACTCAGACTGAAGTCTGTGACCGTAAAGGTTCTCAAACCAGGAAAAGGGCTTGCAACTGTGTTGTGCTAAAATAATCTCTGTGGTAGTGCTTTTGGATGTCTCATGTATTCTCAGGTGAATTAAATTTAGAATGAAATAATAAAGTTAATCTATTTAAGTAACAGAAATTAACCATAAAAGGGTTATTATGTTTGTACACTGGTTGAGAAAACTACAGATAATCTAGTTAAAAGGCTACTACAAGATTATTTTCTTCCTTTTTTCACTCACTGAGGTGAACAGAGTTGGAATTGTCCTCTCCTACCAATTTTTAAATCTTTCTGTCAGGACTGGACACATGACATATTCTTAGAGTTCTGCATTCAGAAGCTATGTCCTCAGTGGGAGTCAGAGGGAACAGAGAGAGTCATTCAATCACCACAAACATATATTTTTTCCATGTAGATGTTTGTTCAAACCAGAGACAGTGTAGTGCTGCCCCCTTTGCCCACGAGACAGTGTACTGCTGCCCCCTTTGCCCACGAGACAGTGTAGTGCTGCCCCCTTTGCCCATGAGACAGTGTACTGCTGCCCCCTTTGCCCACGAGACAGTGTAGTGCTGCCCCCTTTGCCCATATGGTTGGGCAACTCTCCCTAGCCATTGGTTTCTGGCAGAGGGAAGTAACTGCTGAGACGAGTCAGTTATGTTTGTGAGGCAATTTGTCTTTCTTTGTGATTGTAGACAAGTAGACAGCCAGTAGGTATGAAAATGGGGTTTAGCCAATCATTTTCTACCAGGGGTGTTTTGACTAGTGCCCATTCCAACATACTGTCCCACCCAGCTTGAGAGGGCACTTACTGCTAACATACAGTACAAAAAATATCCCAGAATTGTGAAGCAAATCTCTTACTTAACTTCCCTTCCTCTTTTAAATCACAACCTATCATACTATTCACGACTATTTCTTCTCATCTGCATCTCTGCTCTCTTCTTGCAAGCACTCAGTGACAGAACAAGAGGACACAGCCTCAAGCTGCACCAGAGCAGGTTTAGGCTGGATGTTAGAAAGAAGTTCTTCACAGAAAGAATGACTGACATTGGAATGGGCTGCTCAAGGAGGTGGAGGAGTCACCATGCCTGGAGGTGTTTAAAAGGAGACTGCATGAGGCACTTAGTGCCATGGTTTAGTTAATTAGAAGCTGTTGGGTGATAGGTTGGACTGGATGATCTCAAAGCTCTTTTCCAACCTGGTTAATTCTGTGATTCTGTATCCTTCCTACTGCAACACATTTTTATCTGCTCCTCTCCGTCTTCAAACAGCAAGTAGAATTTTTAGTGCTGAAATATTTCATTTTCCTGGTCCAACATTTTATGTGCTCTGTCCTCTGACTGCTCAGACCTACAGTAGCAGTGTGCTCACATTAGCATGCGTGAAAAATTCACGACATAACCTTACCATACCACATGAAAAGGGAGACCACTCTCCTCTCTGACGTGATAATTAAATAAGAGAAATGTAACTGCGCTGCTCCCAAGTACACCACCATTATATATCATCATATAGCCAAGATTAATTCTTCACTTGAGTGGATACCAGACTAAATTCAGACAAAATATAGTAAATTAGCTTTTGCACTTCATTAATACTGTCAGCTTCACTCTCTCTGTCCAGTACATAAAAAAAGACAGGAAGCTTATGACTTCAAAAACAAAGAAAATCATAGAGTCATAGAATCACAGAATCATAGAANTGCCAAAAAGACCCACAAGCAGACCAAAACAAACAAAGAAATAAAAACAGGGGGGAAAAAAAACAACCAACCAAGAAACAACAAACAAAAAAAGCAAACAAAATCAAATAAAACCCCAAACAAAATAAAAAACAAAACTAAACAAAAACAACCAAAAGCAAACAAGAAACAAACAAAAAACAAAACAAAACAAACAAAAACAAAATAAACCAAACAAACAAAAACAAAGAAGCAACCCACTCCAAAAACAGAAGGTGTACTGCATTTTAAATACATCATTTTTACAGGGGAAAAAAAAGTGTCATTTTGAATTGCTGGATCTTAATTCTTCACTAAATAATGCTTTAACTACCTGTCACAGCTCCAAATTCAAAAGCATGCAGTTTGACAGCCTTTTAATTGGTACAGCACCCTCTTAAATTTCATGGGGGAACAAAAAAAAAAAAAACCACTGTGTTGATTCCTGACGAATTATTCAGTGGTCTTACACCAATATAATACTCAAAGAAGATGTGATAAAAAAGGTAGAGCATGATATGCATCTGGGATGTTGAATTCTATGGAATATTGTCAGCAGAGGCAAGAAATTTAGAAAGAGGTAAGCAAGGCAGATAAAAATCTTATCCAGAAGTTCCATAGGTATGACAGGCAGTTTCAGAAATGTGAAGTAAAAATGCAGAATGCCGATACATAAATCATCATTGCATCATGAATACCAGGTATCTATTAGCAATCCTCTCTTTATTCAGCAAGGTAAAAAGAATTCCCTAACATTTGAAAAACATCAAAGTCACGCTGCCATAAATCACTTTCCTGAAAACACAGCTAGAAAGCTGCTTCACACTTTCCCACTTCAAAAGTAAAAGATGAGAATATGGAGGGTGGGAAAGTGTAGACTCGAGATAACTTTTGGAATTTTCATAAGCAGCAACTAAAGTCATGGTTATCACTGAGGAGTCAAGTTAAACTTTGAAAAATGTGACCCAAATAGAAACCAGACAAAGTGTGATCATTATCACAACGTTTGTATGTTAGGAGAAGACCTTTTTTGAGTTGTCAGTCAAAACACAGACCAAAAAAAAAAAAAAAAAAAAACCCAAACAACCCATTATATCCACACTGCAGCAGCTATTTGTCTACCAAGGTATAGCTCTGATATCACTCATCCTTTTAATAATGTTTAGAGATGGATGTAAAATACATGCCTAAGCTCTAGAAATAAATAAATCACTTGACTTGTGCTAAACAACAGAAGGGTTGAAAACATGCTCGACCATTTTGTGTACAGCTATGGGAAGAGCTGCCTTGACACATCAATTCCCTGTACAGAAATTTTTTCTGTGTTCTTTTATTCAGGGACCAGCCAAGATTCATAAAAAGAAACTGTGCTATATACTGTATCCTAAGTTTTCAAAGACACACAGAGAGATACATGGAATTAATGTTGATATACATGTCTTAAAATGGCCTTTTGCTGCACAACTACAAAATTAGGCTAAACAAAGCAAAATTTGGCAATCTCGTTAAAAATTTAAACTAGTTTTTTAATTAAAGGTTTCATTTCTTTCAATCTAAGGTTTCATTAAAGGTTTCATCTATTACAACCAAAAAAAAAAAAAATTAAAGAAAAAAAATCCTCCCTGCTCCTTTTCAAAGTCATTCTGACTGACTGGAGAGTACAGAAGATCTCTGACTTTGATATGTCAAGGAGCTATAATGCAAAACTAGGCATTATTAAAAACCTGACAGCAAACCCAGGCGTTCTTCCTCTTTTCTCTCTTTGTCAAGAGGAAAAGCACTCAGGTTAGATATCAACAGAAGTCCTATTAAAAACAAAAGCCTCCGTAAGAGCTGTGATGTCGCTACTTAAAACGTTTAAGAGAAACATTACCTTACAAAGAATACTTTTGGGGCTTCTAAATTTCTATTTCTTCTTAAAGGTGAAAAGTGAGATACACCAAGAGTAACAGTAAGGGGGGGGGGGGGGGGGGAAAAAGAGAGAAGAAACTTTGAAGTGTAAACCTTGAGGACCTCAAGAAAAATTCCCCATACCACTATAAAGGCAAAGTGAACTGTCTACTAAATATAAAACAGGACAAGTCTTGTCCTATGGAAGGGTCCTGCCAGCAGGTTAAATTACTCAGCCTTCTTACCCACCAAAGCTAATCCATTACTGTTGTTAACAAAACAAACAACCACACAAAAAGTATTGTTTCACCTTCCCGTAGCTGGAATGCTAAAGTCTATCACATACCAGAAGTACTTAGAGTTGAGTGCTTCAGATTCCCTTTACCAGAAAGGAAAAAAGGAAAATAGAAAAAACTCTTATCATTTGTATGGGCATAGAGGGGAAAAAAGGGTGGGAGCAGGAAGAACTTCAGATTCCTTTTAATAGAAAGGAAAAAAGGAAAATAGAAAAAACTCTTATCATTTGTATGGGCATAGGGGGAAAAAAAGGGTGGAAGCAGGAAGCGCTGAGATTTCTATCGAACCCTTTCATTTAACATTGCCAAAAAAATCTGGTATGAGGCAGGTCGAATACTTGGAGAATATCTAAGAAGCACAGGATATTTAGAAAAACAGACACATTCTGGATAAATGCACAGTTTCTCATGTTTGGCTCACTTAAAATTACAGCTTTGATGTTCATCTATAACACGGTATCTCTCTAAACTAATCGAACAACTTCCAAGCACAACAGCAGCTTTGCTCATTTTGACACCACTAGGCAGGTAAACAAACTGCACTATATATCCTTCACTGCTTCTTCCAGACAGATCTATGAAGGATAATACATCAGACAAGTTCCAACAAGACCCTGGCCCTGTTAAAAGTTACTGGGACTTCAGCTGGCTGCTGAAATAGGTGAGGATCTTGCATGAAACATTGCCTTCCTCAAAGCATAAAGACCATTTCCTGGGATCATTTTGCCTCAGAACAGGTAACTGCATAGCCAACAAGTTATTAGGTACCCCAAAAAGCATTCTATAATAAAGCTCATCACATGCTTCAGCAGGTTAAACATCTCCCTTCGCAAATCAAATATTGTTTTTATGACACAGATGGATTATGATAATCTCGCATTATTTTATGGATTAGTCTACATTGTTCTTTAACTGAAGGGAGAAGAAAAATCCATTTGCAAGTGGAAAAAATAATTTTAGAACATTATTTTACGGGAGGTATTTCCAGTTTTAAGTTGTTACTCATACGTTAAACTAGACCATGGCCAATCTTCGTAAGTTTAAAGGTGCACAGCCTCCCACAGTGTGTAGAGAGCACACTGTATATAGTTTGTGCTAAAAACATTCTGCAAGTACTTGAAAGGATTCTGTGGTCATTTGGGCTGGACCAAACCTGGCTCCACGGTACACCACTTCAAGTGCGCTAATAGGGACGAGGAACGAGATGAGAGAAGCTAATTCAGCCTGGGGGCAAAGCCTGCAGGCTGCTGGCAGCCAGCCCCGCACAAGCTTGGCCTCGGCACCCGCGCCCCGGCGCAGCCGCCGCCCGCCTTGCGCTCTGGCGCCCTCTGCTGGCCATGCCAGGCTGTGAGGAGCGGTCTCGTGGCCCACACCTCCCGCGTCCCAGCCCTGCTCCGGGCCGGGGGCTATGGGGCCTTGCCCCGGGGGCTATGGGGCCTTGCCCCGGGCTCTCCTCATGCTGCTGCCTCGCCACCTTCGACTGAATCACCCTTCGGGTTGCCTTCTACTGGTGAAGCACCAGTACTGGGTGTTCATTTCCCTCAGGCAGCTCAGAACTTCGCGATGCCTTTAGCAGCAGCCGGTGGCTGGCAGAAAGCACAGAGCTCCAGTGGGCAGCAGATACTCCTAACCCCGCTCCCTTCCATAGCACCCGACCTGTAACCTCTCTGACGCACAGAACTAGCACTGGGAAATGAAACATAAATTCAGTTCAAAAGAAATTACTCTGAGAAGTGTATGAGACATGAACATGTAAACAAGCAATTACCTTTCATTTGTCAATTCTTGGGCACTTATCTCCTACTCTAGAGCGTTCCAAGATTTTAGGATTGCAAACTTCTCTTTTGCTTCCATTTCATTTGTTTAAACCTCACTAGGGTATATGTTTTCTTCCTCCAATGCAAATGACTCCAACTCCCTGGAGATAAAACATATCCAAACAGTCTTCTTCCAGTGTCTTCTTCAAAATGAAATCTCTTTAGTATTTCCTTGGGAAAAAACCCCAAACCTTACAAGTCAAACGAACAAAACAATGTCATTTTACTTAAGCTACATGTAATATTTTATTAAACACTGATGTCTCCTACGCTATCTACACTTCAATATATTTACTTTATAGCTGGCCTGCAAACATTCAGTCTTGCAGAAGGCAATGTTTAATTAAATTACTACAATGCAAGAAAGAAGCAAGATTTCAGGTTCTGCAATCTGAAATTTTACATCTTTGCCTTAAGGAGTAAGTTATTGTTGCTTCCTCCCCAGCTGAGCAGCCCTAATGTGTACTGGTAGGGATGATGAAGTGTGTCTGATACTTAGCAAACAAACTGAGAACTAAAGGATTCTGAGGAGATACCCCTGAAAGATGACTGGTCTATGCCATAAGAACATCCTAAGAACACATCAGACTGAAAAGAATCGAGTCTGAAAGGAGCACAAAACCTCACCACCATTTCTGACTGAAGGCTGCAAAAGTGCAACTGCCTGCAGAAAGTTGGGGCTTTGTGATATTTTGGTGGTAGTGGATTTGAGATTTCTTCAAGCAAGGTCCTAATTGCTAACTCTTCCCCAGCACTCCCACAACTTTCCAAGTGGATTCACAAAACATGGCAGAGTGTTCTATTAGGGACACAGTTTGGATATTTGTTTACTTCACTAACACAAGAAGTTCAGTTCTCTTCTAATTTCAATGCAAGAACCATGGGCTCATCAAAATGATGAAACAGAAAAGGATTATGTATAGCAGGTGTCTGAAATACCATCTCCTTTAGCAATCTGGAGTACTGGTAGCAGCAATAACAATTAGATTCTGAACCCAAGAAAATGGTGTCTTTACAGCTCAGAGAGTTAAATAGTGAACAGATCGACAATGGAATCTCTGGAATCTCCCTTACTGAAGTGCTTGGAAAACAGATTAAATAAATATCTGTCAGGAACTGTGTGGCTGTGATTGATCCTGCCACAGCCCAGGAGAATGCACTATTGAACCTCTGAAGCCCCTTCCAGCCCCTCAGCCTTTTTCTTCTCTTTGAGTCAGTCAATTGCAGCATCTGCATCATTGTATTTTAGCTATCTTTTAAGAGCACACTCAAGCATATTTAATTCAGTCATGAAGCAGCAGATGATCATAAAAAGCCCACAGCCTTATGGCAGTGGTGGGGAACAGTTCAGACTGGAAGTGTGTCATTTCAGCAAGGCAAGGTAGGCAAGATGGGCTGACGGGAAAGGGGCTCAGGAGCAGGTGTGAGGAGGCGGAAAGGTATAACTTGTGCCAGGAGGTTCTGTCTGAGCCACAGAGCTGTGTTTGCTGTTCCTGCCACTAATGGAAAAGGGCAAGAATAAGAACAGTGAATGTACAGGTGTGCCAGGCAGCAACCAGGGAGAGCAAACAAAGAGCCAAGGGTGACCCCAAGCACAGGGGCTTCCCTCTACTCCACAGGTGCAGTCCCACACCACTTGAACACAGCAGGCAGAGGGAAGTGCTGGCAATGTCATCATCCACAGACAGTCTTGGACAAGACACACAATAGTAATACCTATGTATACCAACCATAAGGAGAAAGAAATGGATAGAGAGATGGCATTAAATAGAAGTTACAATGCATTTCTGAGGGACCCACTTAGGAGCCTTCGCTGAGGGATTGAGCAATTTCAACCTATCTTTTGAAAGTTTTGTGATTTTCTTTCTTTCTTGACAATGCTCCATCCCCCTAAGAAAATAATTACTCCTGGGTTAAATATCCTTGTTTTAGATAAAGCTATTTAAAATGTAAAGATGTCTTTAACTGAGCTTTGTTCTTTTATTTGCAAGTATTTATCTGCAGTTTTTCCATCAGCCCAAATGGGCCTAAAAGAAATGCTGTCTGAAAAGCAACAATTAAGAAAATCTACAAGTCCTCTTCAAACAGCTGTCTACTTACAGTGCAGATGAATACCCCAGATACTTTGCAGAAGTCTTGCAAGTATCATGCCATTGAACATACTAATTTTCCCTGCCAATTGTACATTTTTGTGTAACAGTAACTAGGTTGATGTCAGAGAATTGAAACAAAATTATATGCCATATGTCATACCAGAAGCAGCTTATGAAGATCAGCATATTTATAAGACAAAAAAAATCATTTTAAGTAATGCAAGTATGGGAAAAAATATTTTAAAAAGCTTTTTTTTTTTTTTTTCCCCAAGTCAACTTCAAGTATGGTTTTCTACTTTGCTATTACAAAAACAAAGAAACTAAATTCCATCCTCTAGGAAACATCATGGAGAAGGTAACATCAGATAGTGTGCAAACTGTCAACAATCAATAATTTACCCTTTCAAACTGTAAAGCTAATGCCTAAAGAATTGCATATTTTGTCCAAAAGGCAGAAGTCAGTTGAAAGGCACATATAACAAGAACTGAACATATAGTTCTGCAAGTTTCCAGCTAAAAAAAGAGTATTTTTGACATAACCCTACTTTTGCACATTTCTCATTGGCTACCTCGATTCATTTAGACAAACTTTTTTAACTAGCACTTTTAAAAGTTTTTCAAACCCCATCTGAAAATGTGAAAAGCAATGCTAACTGAATATGAGCAATTAAAAGCAGCATCTGTTTTCAGCAGCAGAATGATACCCAAATTAAAATCTTATTAAAAACAAAACCAATGGATGATCAGCAAGCTATGCTTACCTTTATTATGGTCACTAACTCTCTAAGCAATAATAAATCCAAAATAATGTTTGTCTGCCTCTTGCAGTTCTCCGCAAAAGTCAATGGACTAACGTTCCTCAATGTATTCCATGTGTATTTTGTTATATTGCCTTTGATGATAAGATGTATAATTTAGCTAACTTAATTTAATGTCAGCATCAAAATAGCTTGCCAGCGGCGACTGCGTGCTAGTTAAATATATATTTGGCCTGGTAGGAACATAAATTGTTGCACAAGAAAACTCAGAAACAAAAAGAGAGTTTTCTGACAAAGTTTTCAGACTGGGAAAATTGACTAAAAATAACTTCAGATTAATAATTGTAACTACCAAAAAGCTGACGACGAAGCCATTTTTTTCCCCTTTACCATAGCATTCATTTTAAGACTCCAAAGCTGTGAGTAGTAGATTTCTGTGTTATTAACATTGCCATATGAACCAGTAAACTCTGATCAAACCATCTCCAAAGCTTTGGTTCCCCTGTCTTGACAATTTTCTCCAGTTAGATGGAGAGTAATTTCATCTCCATACACACTTTATGACGCGCTACTAATAACATGCAATAGAATTAATAGGGTAGTTTCCAAGAAGTAAGAGTACAGCTACAAGAATATCTTTGTCTCACAGTTCTTTCAACCTACTATATATAGCTAAAAAAAAAAAGTGCTTTACTTTCCCTTAATGCTGTTCAGGAGTACAGAAATATGCTTATTAAAATATTTTTTTCTTCCCTTATGTCATATTATCAAGTAGATTTAAAAAAATGAATGAGTGAATGGATGACATTTGCAGTATCAATGCAATATTGATATGGTTCAAGTGCTTCACCAGCAGTTGCTCTGATAATTTTGCCTTGAAAAAGTCTGCATAGGTTAATTGTTCAGAGCTTAATAAACAATTCTCTGGATGATGTATGAAGAGAAATGGGATCAAAGATGGTCAAATAGCCATCAGGGCACTAAAGAAGATAAATGACAAAAGGATTCCTCTGCCACTCTAATCACAGTAATCAAATAAAACTCTTCTCCCTGTCTCCAGCCTTATAAACAACATAGATCAGAGGGGATCCAGGAGACAATATTTGGTAAGTAAATAACCCTTTTAAAAAAAAGTGATGGAATGTACCATACTTAAGTACCACAACACTAATCCTTGTTTGATGTACAGAAACTTGTGGCTTAGATGCAAACTCGAGTTTCGCTCTTCGTTTTGATAAACAGGTTAGACTCACTGGAACCTGAGACACTGAAGGTGAGGGAGACATAACTGCACAGGCTTCAGGATTACAGCAGAGCTCTATGTCCCTCTGGAGTCCCCAGGAACTGTTGTTCTAGGAACACCCTCATCATCAGTTCTTAGCTGGTTTTGCCTCTGAACGTTTTTTCCTGTACCTTACAGTTTGTGAGATACGCATTCTGTTCTCTGCCTGGATGGACAGTATCAGGAATTTATAGATAAGAACTCAAGAAAAAAAGCCTTCATCTTCCAGTGTGGAAAATCCTGCCACTTATGCACTATCTCTGTTGTCACCCACACATGACATTCTTTCTGCTTTTAAAAGTCCTTGCACTAGCTACAAAAAAACAAACAACCCACCCCAAAAAACCCACCAAAAATCCAACCCAACAACCAAGAAACAAACAAAAAGAAAAAAATCCCCACCATGACAACATGGCCCAAAAATCCCCAAAATACCAAATGCAGATGTAAAAAGGACCAGCAGTAAGGGGAAAGCTCTGGCAATATGGGATGATGGGTTTTATAGTAAGGAGTTTCTACAGGAAGGATAAAGATACATAAGGAAATAAAGTATCTTGGATTCTCTCCATGATTTTTTAAATCATGGCAATTAGAGGAAATCCTTTTTGCTTAAATTACTTGCCTTTTTTTTTTTTTTTTTCCTTTATTTCCTGAGACTGGAAACACCTAAAAGCAGGACACATATAAATATCTGAGTTACTGAGAACACATTTCTTTGGGGCTAGTGAAAGGAAAAGACAGAGGTTAGAATAAACATTGCCTTCTTATGACTGGGTATCTATACACCTAGAAAAGCCAAGTACAGTAAAACACAATTCAGTATGGGAATCTACACATCTGGAAAAGCCCAGTACAGTACAATACAACTCATGGCTCTGTATTGCTGTTTCTGTTTGAAACACCTTCATAAGCAACTACATTGAAATTCATTGAATTGTTGAAATTCAACAAGGCCAAGTGTAAGTTCCTGCACCTGGGTAGGCACAATCCCAAGCACAAATACAGGCTGGGTGGGGAATGGCTGAGAGCAGCCCTGAGGANCTTACTAAATAACCTCACACCTGCTCCACAAGAGACTGAAGACTTTGTCTGTCACTTACTTGTTGAGCCACCAGACTGCTCTGTGTACCTTACAAAGCAACATTAGCCAAAATGTACTAATTATTTTTTTTTTTTTGCCTACTGTACACATGAAGATAGAGTCTCATGTCTTCTCTTTGCTTGGTTCAAACAAAATTTCTGTTTAAAAACCTTTCATGGTTTATAAACATTTCATGGGTTTGATCTTCTGAAAAAGCTGGTTGTGTTTATTTTCTTAAGCCTCTTAAACAGAGGCAAAACATAGCATGAAAAAAAACCCCACCACAGCCCACAAAACCAAAATATGGGACTCCTTGGTTATATTATGAGCTGCTATGAAAACTACATATCCAAAAAGCCAAGTGTTTACATTATTAAATCCTTATATTTCAACTAACTTTTCACCTGGGAAGGGTATTGCTTCCATTACCAACCAATCTGAGTGAGAGGTCAGACTAATTTCTCAGTTCCTGAAACCTGCTGAAGCACATCCTTTTTCACACACAAAATCCCTGACATTTACTCACACTGGAGCAACAGAAAGAAGCAGTTTACACCCTGACATTAAGGAATTTCATTGGACTAACTTCAGAAATACTTGTTAGCAAACCTTGCCATATACATTAATGCCTTTACCACAAAGTTTAAAATTCATCACAATGAAACAGAAGCATTTAAAGAAAGAAAGCTAAACCAAGAATTTTATAACAGCAGTATCACAGTATCACCAAGGTTGGAAGAGACCTCAAAGATNAAATGTTTAAATCTTATAACCCTTTGAAGTATTTTTAGACTAAAAATGTTTCTAGCACCTAAGCTTTACCAAATAGAGGCTAAAATTGCAGTCACCTGCTTTTATACATCACATTATTAGTAAAATTGCATTAGTTATGATGTTCAACCAAGCCATATAAATATTAACCTTCCTTCTTATGATATTAATTTACATGGTCAGTAGTTCCCTCCTACCAGAAGGATTCATTGTAATTAGCCTAATAACTTTTGCAGGTTCTAAAATATAGATGTGTATTAAATAAGGGGGGGGGGAAGACCTCTTTGTGCTACATGAGTATGTAATAAAGCACTTCATTTTGTTCCCCACAAATTTGAAAGCACGCTTAATAAATGACCAGTAGTGATGACAGAACATCCTTTACCAAGGACTCAAAGAGACAAGGTTTCAAAGAGCTCGAAACCTGTTGCCTTTAGCTGTTTCTTCAAAGATGGTACATCTGAAAGAGCTGAACTCTTTGTTTCTGACAGAGCTGCTGCACGCACGGCGATATGAAAAAGCACGACAAAGTAATTGAATAACCACAAGTGTTTTGGCTCTAACATGATTACATTTCACAATGCAGATTTATGAGATTTGAGATGGCTGTTGAAGATCAGGCAATTTGGTACAGTTTTTCCTCAGTCGATAGACAAGGTACAAAATGAATCCACATTTAGCTGCAGCCGTCGTGCTCGGAGATCTGAAATTTAGCAATATATGCATTTAATCACAAAAATTAATTTCAGAACCTCCTCTAGTAAATTATAGCATCACACATAGCACCAAATGCTGACATTGATGTCTCTGTCTGAAACAAAATAGAAGTATTCCACTCTCTTGTATGTGATTTGGCTGAAGAACGACATCTTAATGTTCATTATAGAATCACAGAATGGTTTGGGTTGAAAGGGACCTAAAAAGGTCATCCAGTCCAACTGCCCCTCAGTGAGCAGCGACATCTTCCACTAGATCAGGTTGCTCAGAGCCCTGTCAAGCCTGATCTTGACTGTCTCCATGGATGGGGCCACCACCACTTCCCTGAGCAACCTGTTCCAGTGTTCCACAGCTCTCACAACATTTTAGATAATTACAGTATCATTGTTTTCACCTTGTTTCAGACAACTGAGAAAGTTTCTAAAGCAACACTACCTGTATAACAGTAACAGCTATGATCTAAATGTGAAGCTGATGTTCTTAAGTTGTATTCCAATTCTTCACTAAGATAAAGAAAATAAAAGGCCAGATAATTCTGGAGGGGGGGGTCCATATAATGAAATATAGGCTGACTGCACATAGCAGAATGAGTTTTTTAAAACTCAAGCACTGTGCGAAGTTTGAAGTTTGCTTCTGATAAAGTCTATTTTAGAATGAATGTTAATAAATTTATATGAAATGGCAAAAAATAAACCTCAAGGACGGAGAGAGGAGGCCTCCAATATGAGTGTTTTAAAAATTGAGATGTTGTTAAGATGGCCTTAGTTAAGGCTGGGCCCCTTTCACACCATTTCTGTAACTTAATTCCATGTTTTCTTTGTTTTATCACTCCATTCTGCCAACAGAATTTAGAGGAGCAGAGGAAGGCAACTGAGTAGGGGGGGCAGGAACTAGTAGTAGAAATTATTGCAAGAAAAATATTTTTCTTTTTACACTGCACCCTGAGGGTCACAGTTCTGAACACTATAGGGTGCAATTATTTAACTGAATGCCAACTGACACAAAGCATTCTATGCTAAAATAGCCTGTTAAAAAAAGAGTTATTAAAAACAGGGCAGAAGCATTAAAAAGTCATTTTGGAAATTATAATTATGCAAAGCACTAATATGCCTAATAATAGTATGTTAATTTAAAACTTCTTTCTATGTAGATGTAATACTTTGTCTACATAAGTCAGAAAAGAACTTTGGACCAGCATCAGTAATAGGACTTGAGAAGGGATGGAAGAGAATGAAGGCGTCCAAAAAATCCCCAATGTATCAGTCACTATGGGCAGCTCTTTATATGTACAGCTCCTTCTACTTGTCAACTTTCTATGTGGACTCAGAATAGCTCAGTCTTGTGTTTGATGCTGCCTTGATGCAGCATCTCAGCAAGCATGCATACACACAGTCTATTCAGCATGTAGCCACTTCTCCAGAATTTCAAGGCAGCTGAGACTGCTGGCTATCTGGAGAAGTGACTGAGCACTGCAAATATGCATGATAGTGACATTTGCCTTTCACGCAGAAAGTAAGATTTGACTGAATGATAAAAAGCCCATCTCTGGCAACTCAAACACTGGTTTTGGGAGCTCTTCCTTTTAAAGGCAGTCGTGTCCTTAGAAGAGCACTAGAACTGCCCAGGGAGGTTGTGGAGCACAGAATCACCCAACGTGATCTTTGACCACGTTGGGCGATTCTGTGCTCCACAACCTCCCTGGAGGTGTTCAAGGCCAGGCTGGAAGAGGCCTTGAGTGACCTGCACCAGTGGGAGGTGTCTCTGCCTATTGCAGGGGGCTGGAACTAGATGATCTTTGAGGCCCCTTCCAACCTTACCATTCTATGATCTATATGGCCTTCTAATAAAGCAAGCATATCAGACATTTTCTTTCTTTCTCAAGTTAGATTAATACCCGTTTTACCACATGTCAATAGTTCCAGCAGAACTCTTCTGGTAACCACACAGATATGGATGCTAACTCAATTCAGCTCAAGTGTGAGTGACAACTGGATTCACTGCACGTGTCTAGCACCAGCACTCACTAATTGGTTATAAAAAATGTGCGCTACGCCATAATTTACCAAAGCGCCAATGCCTAATCACTTCATGCCGCAATGAATTTCAAGTAAACATGAGTAGTTATGCCATTAATTCTAATAAAGTGACAGCTAACACTTACTCTACTGCAGTGAACATTTGCACAAAAGCCAACTTAGCAGTATTTATGAAGTCCAGCAGCTCTACAGAAAGATACGTGGAACGCTAAGAATTCTTCTAAGAATTGTTCTAAGAGACCTTTGGAATCTGCAGCTCAAGTTACAAAGTTCCCTTTTTTAAGAAAAAAAAAAATTTTGGTCTCCAGAACTGAAATCTAAGGGGATTAGGGGAATATTCATATTACCTAACTTTAGCACTTAAAAGCTTAGAGAGACTTGATAATCATAGATAATCATAGAACGGTAAGGTTGGAAGGGACCTCAAGGATCATCTAGTTCCAACCCCCTGCCATAGGCAGGGACACCTCCCACTAGTACAGGTTACTCAAGGCCTCATCCAACCTGGCCTTGAACACCTCCAGGGACCCTTCCTTGGTCCAGGAAGACTCCATCTAACGGAGGGAGAAATTCACTGGAAGGGATTTTCAAAGAAGAAATACAAAGTTAAGTCTTCTAAACCACCCCTTTAAAAGCAACAACTTTTCTGTTTTCTAGTCAGGAAGTGGCTTCCACACGTTTAAAAGAAAGATAAGTAGAACACTAAGGATTCTTCTAAGAATTCTTCTAATATGTAAGAATATTATTTTTTCAGATGCAAGTATAAAACTACTCAGCATTTTATTTTTCTTTGTACAGAATATGAAAAATTTTACCTCATTTGCATTAAACCATCAGGACAGATACTAAATAATATAATTTATTAACCTACCATGATCATTTTTTTTTATTAACCTAACCATGATCATCTTTTCATTAACCTCACCATGATCATTTATTAACCTACTAACTTTTCTGAGCAGGCTGCATGTACATACACAGACTGACAGCACCTCTTTTTTAGTTTGTTTCCTTGCCAAGGCAGCAGAGTGATCAAGAGGGGCTAAACCTGGGAGGTGGTGGAAGCCCCATTCCTGGTTTTGTGTAAGGCCAGGCTGGATGTGGCTCTGGGCAACCTGATCTAGTGGAAGATGTTCCTGCCCATGTGGGTTGGAACTAGATGATCCCTGCAGTCCCTTCCAACCCTGACAATTCTGTGATTCTGTAAACTTCTTGTTATTACCCAGCTGGACTAACAAATGAAGACTGAAAACTTCTGGGCATGTAACTTAAGCAGAGATCAGAATCTACCCTAGCAGAGAGGTCCAACTGCAAATCAGTCTTGTGTTGTTTTACTGGCTGCTACACTTTTTTATTTTCCTAGTGGAGATAAACAATTTGAAATGTCAAATATGTAAGTTTCTGACTTTACCTGGATTTGTGTAGCAGAATTAATAAGATTTGCACTCTCCACATTTTAACAGCCCCAACAGTTAAGACTGCAGATTTTTATTGACACCAATATGCTGTAAATATGTCTGTTCAGTGTGAGGTAGGTACATGGAGTATACAAAAGCTGAAAATTACACTCATGAGAAACCTGAATGGGACTGACAAGGCATCATTTTAATTATGATACATTTACATAGTGAATGCAATGCTGAATTATCAGCACTTCAAACTTTGGAGTTTGACACGACTGTCATTAACTCAGAATTCAAATGAAGATTCAGATAAATATGCATAAATATTTGACCCATCAAATGCTAATAATAAATCATATCAAGTGAAAATAAGTCTGAGGAAGATTGCTATCAACACTAGCATAGATGAACTTGAAATTAAGATGTAGGTACTACATAAGTCACCTTAAGATAAGCTGTCATAACACACAGGCATGAAACCTACCTTGCTTTGTTGTTCACTGCTATTTCAAACTTGTGGATAAACTGGAGATTTATCCTCAGAGTCACCTGAAATATTTGTCTGATGATGATGTCATTAAATAGCATCACCTGCCTATTTAGTTAATTGAATTAAGGTAGGATCAAGTAACCTATTTACCCATTTCCACGTGCAGAAATACCTCAAGTGGAATTTCAGCCTCGTTATACAGATAATGAGCATGAGCATGATTAGGTTCTGTGAACAGGAAGCACCTTCTCTTCATCTACAGATTTCAAGAAGTTACTATATAAAATATGTATTCTTTTCAAGAGAAAAAACCCCAACAAAACAAAGACCACTCAGTACTTCTTAAAAGATAACACATTAGTTTCATGACAGAAGATAGCATAGCACTAATAATAATAATAATAATAAGAAGAAGAAGAAGAAGAAGAAGAAGAAGTAGTAACAATAATAGTAACAATAATAAATAATATTATTTTACCTTTAAAATATGTCATTATAAAAATGATGGGTACACATGCCAATGTAAGAAATTAATTTAACAATACAATCAATATATTTTTCTCCAGTGAAGACACATCCAATGCTGCTCATGCTGAAGTAACTAATTATGTTGTAAAACAAATTTTAAAGAGAAATGGGGGATTAGTTGATAGCATTCACCTTAAAATCTGATGTTGACAGTGGCATGTATTAAAATGGTTTTAAAAAATAACTTCAGTTGCTCCCTCTTCGAAAACAAATCTGATTTCTTCATGGCATTAAAAACAGTAAAAGGTGAAACACAGGAGTTATTGTTCTTATCTCTTACCTCTTATCTAACATTTCTGAAAAACAATGCCTTGGGATAATCTACCATTAAACAACCTTTCTGATTATCTGTTGTGAACAAGGTCTTCCAGCACAATAGCAACCCTGCTTCAGATAATGTGAGTGGCTCAGAAAATCTATTCTATGTTCAGTTACAGGGTAACTGAGGAATCCGCTCTACATTTTGCACATAGAACCAGAAGTTCTAAACTATCACCTTGATCTTTTACTAGCAGTAGGCATTATTTGTATTACAATGGTATGTAGGAGCATTAATCAGAGACTAGAAGCACATTGTGGTAGCGAGTCTATCAACCTGGGAAAAAAAGCTAAAGTAAATAGGAAAGAACAGTGAGACACGTAGGTGGGCACATGCAAACAATGAGCAGTCTTCATCATGGCACAACAGTATTTCCTGTCCTTTAGCAGCTGAGCTGCTGTAAAAGTTTTTTTTATGCATCATAGGGGAAAAAAAAAAGGGCTTAAAGACTTTAAGGGATGTATTTGTTCATGGATGGAGTTTCGTCTACACAATGGGGACAGCAGGCAAGAAAGCATGAGGGTGCTATTTTGCAAATACTATGTTAGCATGATAGGTTAGAATCTGAGTTTATTCAGCCTCTTGATATTGATGGAAAGAAAATAATCCTGAACAATCTGCAAGAAAAGTTACTTGTACATGAGCCAGCCATGTGCCCAGGTGGGCAGGAGAGCCAATGGCATCCTGGCCTGGATCAGGAACAGTGTGGCCAGCAGGACAAGGGAGGTTATTCTGCCCCTGTGCTCAGCACTGCTCAGGAAACACCTTGAGTGCTGTGTCCAGTTCTGGGCCCCTCAATTCAAGAGAGATGTTGAGGTACTGGAAGGTGTCCAGAGAAGGGCAGCAAGGCTGGGGAGGGGCCTGGAGCACAGCCCTGTGAGGAGAGGCTGAGGGAGCTGGGGGTGTGCAGCCTGCAGAAGAGGAGGCTCAGGGCAGACCTCATTGCTCTCTACAACTACCTGAAAGGAGGTTGTGGCCAGGTGGGGTTGGTCTCTTCTCCCAGGCAACCAGCAACAGAACAAGGGGACACAGTCTCAAGTTGTGCCAGGGGAGGTCTAGGCTGGATGTTAGGAGGAAGTTCTTGCCAGAGAGAGTGATTGGCATTGGAATGGGCTGCCCAGGGAGGTGGTGGAGTCCCGGTTCCCTGGAGGTGTTCAAGAAAAGCCTGGATGGGGCACTTAGTGCCATGGTCTAGTTGATTGGATAGGGCTGGGTAAGGTCTCTTCCAACCTGGTTGGTTCTATGATTCTATGATTCTATACCTCTGCATGCTCAGATTCAGGAGGGCTTAAAATTACACTAGTCAGTACAGACATTTAGAAATACCAACAGAGAACTCCCTTTGCCTCCTCCCACCCACTGCAGTGTTACAGCAGCATGTCATTTGCCATGTGTTCCATGTTACAATAAACACGTTAGCTTTGAATTGCAAGTATGACAGAGCACCATACATTTCTTCTTCAATCACCACTGATCATTTAGCTATTTCAGAAGTATTTAGTCCTGAATGTCCTTTGCTCTTCTTGACAGACAGGAAGTAAGAAACAACAGCTGTTCCCCAATGTGTAAGGAAGACACCAATGCCTGAGCCTGTATTTAACACAAATGTTAGGTGAGCAAACAGCAGTGGTATATCAAAATGTATTAATGTATTTTTTCTAAATGTGTAAATATTTGAAGCATTTGCATTATAGTTCCATTACTTTCTTAGTACCTTCCCTTAAAATCTGACGTTGCTACTGAGTAGAACTCTCAACTCAATGCCAAAATCACACACCAAAGTCACAGCATTTTCTGCTGATAAATATATAAAGGTAGAGAAATAGGAATCTGAGGATGACAGCAGCATCTACTGGATCGTCTGTTTCGTTGTGTCATAATCAGTTACAAACTTCCATTTCAGATGGGACTATTTTGGCAACATGTACTGGAGATACATATCATTATCTTCTACTTGCTGGTCCAAGAGGGCTATACCCAACAAATTATTTTTTAGATAACTTGTTAGACACAGGAGTTTATTAGAAAAATATATGGCTTATGGCTTGAAAGACCGTAAAGTGGTTTAAAGAGACCTAAGGGACAATGATTTATCTACCAGAATCAACTTTCTCTTCAGGCTGCCGCACTAGAGCATGGAAATGTGAAAAACAGGATTAAAGATTTGAGTTATCAGCTTAAAAACTGCAAATGCTTTCTCGTTTATCACAAATGGCACTTCAAAAGTTATCTGGATGGTGTGACACAAGATTGTGCAATCCACTTTCCACATTTTGCATAAAGTGGTGGTAGAGACTTCCTTTTATCAGAGTTGTTGGAGCTCATGCCACCATTTTAACCTGCTGAGTCTGTGTATTACACACAAATACTCAAAAGTAATACCTTTGGAATTTGCAGCTTAAGTTACAAAGTTTCTTTTTTTAAGAAAAAAAATATATTGGTCTCCAGAACTGAAATCTAAGGGGATTAGGGGAATATTCATATTACCTAACTTTAGCACTTCACTTAAAAGCTTAGGGAGACTTGCTCCAGGAAGAGTCCATCTAATGGAGGGAGAAACTCACTGGAAGGGATTTTCAAAGAAGAAATACCAATTCTTCTAAACCACCCCTTTAAAAGCATCAAATTTTCTGTTTTCTAGTCAAGAAGTGGCTCCCACACGTTTAAAAGACAGGAGGCAGCCTGCATGCCCTTGCCTACGAGCAAAAACTCTCTGACAATTTGAACTGATCTTAGTGGTGGCTGCCAGGGTCATGCCCCGGCCATGCATTCCCATCACCTCTTTTACATTGTCCCTGATACTTGTGTGACCTCAGTTGGAGCTAGTTCAGGGAACTAAACAGATAAAATTAGCTTTAAAAACACTTCCCTTAAAAAGCCTAGATCTATGTTTTAATATTAGTAAGAGTGTCATTTGTATTACACCTCAGGGGCACTTTACAGCTAAAACATATGATTAGCAACAGACTAGTATCTATTCTAGTAGCAGATTTATTATTTTTCATACCAAGGGCTGAACAAAAAAAATCTTTTAGTAAACCAAACCTAGTAATGCTGTAGCTACAGTATACAAATATCATGTATGTCTAGAAGCCAAGAATTTGTATAATGAATAGATCTTAGAAAAGCAGTCAGATATATTTAAAAGGAAATAAGTAAGTATGCTCATGCAAATAAAAGGTTCTTTCCTTCTCAGCCATGTAACCCCTTGAATTCAGACCTGTAAGTGTTACACAACCTGATTCCTACAGAATCTACTGCAAGTTCTGGGGCTGTGACATTTCAAAGACCTCATCCAGAAAGGAATTGGGAAGTTTTGCTTACGTGAGAAAAAAGTTCATTGCATGTACTTAACACCTATTTATAACCAATAAACTGAGAAAACAATCCACTTCCTATAAGAAATCACACCAACTACTACACATCTCCAGTTCAATCATAGAATCATAGAATCAACCAGGTTGGAAGAGACCTCCAAGCTCATCCAGTCCAACCTAGCACCCAGCCCTAGCCAGTCAACGAGACCATGGCACTAAGTGCCCCATCCAGGCTTTGTTTGAACACCTCCAGGGACGGCGACTCCACCACCCAATTCCATTCCAATAATAAACTGAACTAGGCTACATGAGAGGCCACTGAGCAGAAAAGTCCCAGGGAATGAAAATTACAACATTGTCTGAAATAGTCTGTAACAGGACCAACATCAACACTGGCAGCATAAACTCCAGAAAGCAGCTTCTTCAAGAACAGACCTTTCATGGAGTTATATTCTTGTTCTGTGTGAACTACATGGGTGGTGCATCTTTGAGGCATAGGGAGTGAAGAGTCTTTATTCACTAGAAAATCATAGAATCATAGAATGGTAAGGTTGGAAGGAGACCTCAAGGATCATCTAGTTCCAACCCCCTGCCATAGGCAGGGACACCTCCCACTAGCACAGGTTACTCAAGGCCTCGTCCAACCTGGCTTTGAACACCTCCAGGGAGGGAGCATCCACAACCTCCCTGGGCAACCTGTTCCAGTGCCTCAAAGCCAGTGTCACTAATCACCTGTTTTCCATCTGCAATAACTGTAAATAGTCTAGTCATATGCCACAACATAGCTGCTAACAGCTCTTCCTTTAGTCCACACAAATGTCTTCTCACGATGAACTTAAAAGATTTGGAGTAAATGAAAGATGGAGCCAAGTACTGACAAGAAAACAAAATACTGAAAACTGATCAGCAAGCAGCATTCAGTCTTGGTTCTGACTAATGTAGACTGCAAAATAATATGTATTTAAACTTTATCTTAATGCACATGCATCAAGAATTCAGATTCATGATCCTTCCTTAGCTCTGTCATTTTCTGAACTCTGCACAAATCTTATAAACCACAACTTTAAGAACATCAACAAATCATTAATTTGTTCATTAAAAGCTATTTAAATACATATTGTGCATGTACATATGCAGAGGGAGGAAGAAAGGTTTATTTCTGCAATGAACTCAGCATGAATAAGGCTTTGCACCATAAGGAATCTAATTGCATCTAGTCTGCCCACAGATTGAGCACAACAAAAAGTCCATTCAGAATGATGTTCAGGTATAAAAAGTTGCTAAATTTATGAAAAATCTTTTATTTAAATCAAAGTGCATTCAAGACTTGTGTTGATAAGAACCATAAAACAACTGCAAATAAAATCCCTCTGAGATATGCAAGAACCCAAGCCTTTCACTTAGCAGTTTCCTAATAACTCACTTTGAGATTGTTTATTATCAATAAGATTGTTTCTGTGCTTGTTTAATCAGATAGAAAATCTTTAAAGTATTTGTTAGTTACTCCAAATATGTCACAGAGATGACAGAAACTTCCAAAACAACCTTTCAAGGACTATGAGCCATGGACACAGATTGCCTTCTGTTCTTAAGTGATGTGAAATTCACATGACCTGTCACAACCTCTCTCTCCATAGCTAGGTCATTCCTGGTCTAAGCATCTTCTGGTAATGCATGAAAACAACCCTGATAAGCACCTATTACATATGGACTTCCTTCACTTCTAATTGTACTGTTACACTGCACTCTTAAGAAACTATCTGAAATATGTTCAACCTACTTTGAGAAGTCTTGAGAATGAGTAATTTATTGGCAAAATGTAAGCATATAATCCAAACCTGAATTTACCATGGCAGAGTTAGAGGTAATGTGACATGGCCACAGAAAAAGCCAACTCTCTCTATCCCATTACTACTTTGACAAGGCTTGTCAAAATATTCCAAACCAACTTTTTAATGATTATCATTATATACACAAAGAATTCACCTGTTTAAAAACAAACACATACCTAAAACGTCCATCTAAAGAAAGGGAGCGCAAGAGGTAAATCCAATACAAATTAATGAGTTTCCCAATAAACAGCAAAAGAATCTTTTGGAATTAGAAATGCATCATTCTACATTCAGTTCAGAACACTTTTCACTCTCCAGTAAGTATTGCCCTCACATTTAACTGTCCTTTTGTCCTTCCAACAATTAAATACTCTGTGCAACTTGCTTATCATCTCTGCATCCCATGCAGTTTAAAATTTGCTTGAAAACACTTCTTGCACTTTTTGTATTTATACATTACATCAGGTTGAATATGTTAAATTTAAAAGTTGGGCCCCAGAAACATTTTCTTCTATCTTCCACATCACAGCATCTGTCAAACCATAACAGATATCGATACCACCTTAAATACACATTCAAGTAAATGTAGAGTTCTGAACTTCGGATTTGATCAACTAACATAAAAAGATTACACTTCTGTTGCTGTAAAACAACAAAAAAAACCAATAACCAAAACCAAAATCAGATACGCTTCTCTTTCTTAATATTTAAAGATACCCATCTCCTGCTGGAGAAGCTTAAAGCTTTGCACTGCTTTTATCTGTTTTAAAATCATTCTGAACATCAGCCATCAATCCAAACAAGTATGTTTGCTAAGTATTCTTCCACTGTCAACAAAAACAAGACATTGGGACGGTACTTAAATCCATTTAGATGCATGCAGAGTAGCATTTTTTGTACCTCAGCAGGCATCAGTGTTTGTTACTCCCATACCTAACTAATAAATTCCAATCCTGCAATGAGCTCTATGTACCCAACAGGCCTATGCCCAGGCATGCTAGATCACTGAGCTAGAGGTCACTGCAGGATAATGTTCTTCCAAGTACAGTAGCAAGTTACTGTGTGGAAGTGACTCACTTCCACCACCGCCTTGTAAATTCTAATTTGATAATTATAGTGATTATCAATTAGCATCTCATCACTATTTGATGACACACAATGCCTTGAGGCTAACTAGCACCTAATACTCAAATTTAGCAAAAATGCCATGAGAAGAGGCATCATGGCAGAGCCTAGCAGGCATAAAGAGCCGAGTACACAAAGAAACCTACAACATTCTTCAGGCTCTTACAGGCTGATTCTTCTGACAAGCTTCTCATTCACAGATGGACCAGCGTAGGAACCCTGGTGAGACACATACCCTATCTCGAAGGCACGTGTGCAGCTCTGCAGCCATCACAGAGTGAGAGCACCCTTCTAGCCTTCTAAGTTCATGGGACAGGTCACAACCATTGTCACTTTTGTGTTTCCTCCACTCAGAAAATCACTGCTATGCCAAGAAAGGCAGCATTAACAATACTACGGTCTGAAGAGGACACTTCACTCTTCAGTACAGTAATGCGCTGTGTGTTCCGTAATAATTAAACTCACTTTGAGAAAGGAAAAGAAATCAAATAAATCACTGTATCTAATTATGTAACACAACTACCAGAAGACAGAAGGGCTAAGTACAGAGCTAAGTACAAAATGAATTACCAAGTGGTTTTGTCTGCAGTTCACCTTTAGACCCACTTTCCCACTGATGACCATTCGAGTCTACAGAACACTTGGCCAACCTGTTGTGGCTTCAAAACTTTTCTTCCATTCATCTTACAGCATAAGATACTTAATCTCAAAGACATTATCTAATCTGTTTCCTATGAACTAAGATGCATTTCAGTATGCCTGAAATACTTCTGTGTCTTTAATGCTGAAATAGTTATTAGAGAAACATTAGCTCATCACAGCATAATATTATGATTCATTCAAAACAGCCAAGGCCCATATATTTAGAATCTTCATTTTTTTATCACGTAAAAGGACTGGAGCCATGTAATTCTCTCATGCATATGACCACATCATTCCATTAAAAACTTTCTGTAGCAGAATTTCCATTTTTGTGAAGGACTTTTATAAAAATTGTCATCTTCTCTCTAAAGTAAATTTTTGCATAGAAATGATGAATGCATTAGAATCCATTAGAATTCAGAGTGCAGAAAGAACTGTAAGTTATAAATTAATCCAAGTTTTGTGATAACCCAAGAGAAGCACTCTGCTGCATTAAGACCTCCATGCTGGTTTACGTGTCAAAGAATTTGAGAGGACTAACTGGAATTTGCATTTTATGCATTTACATACAAATTAAAACATCTTTTGTTTCTGTGTTACAGAATTCCATTGTTTAACGCCTTCTGAACTCAATACCTTTATCTGCATCACTGCTTCTTAGAAATAATGTATCTTATTCTCTTTGCTTCCCCTCCCCCTTGTAAATACTGATAAGTAAAACTTAACTTGGTGGTAGGATTTTTCTTCAGGACAGTTTGTAAACGCTGTGTAAGGCCCTGAGAGAAACATTACCTATCACTGATGCTACTGCAAATGCTTTGTAATCTGAAATGTATCATTGAAATTTTCCATACTATGTGCTAAACAAAAGTTTCAAATCGCTTTTTAATCCCATCCAATAGCTACTGTACTACTAAACCACAGAAAACTGTCTTCCATGGCATCTAAATTGATGCCTGAATCACTTAAAACTGCCTTGTATGAAAATATTTTCATTTTTAATGTAAGCAGTAAGAATCATCAGCATTTGTCGTCCAAAAGGAAGCATCACTTTGGCATCTATCAACAACTATCAAAGGGAAAAAAACAAACAAAAAAAGTGGCATGAATGTGAGCTTGCAGAGTGAATCATTTCAGGTATGCCTGGTTTCAGAACAAAAATACCCTGTTAGGGCTTGCAGGCCTCAGCATAAGTAGTTTGTGAGTAAGAATGACACCATAAACAAAGCACTGAGAAAGGTTTATGAGGGTGGAGCCCATTATTAAACACTGGACTGAAACTCTTTTGTATCCTGCGGCTCCAAACTTTCCAAGGATGCAGCAGTAAACCCTGAGGAGACAAACTACAGCAGACTTGGCTTGTAACCCCTCTTCCTCAGCACACAAACCCATCCAGTTATTAATACTGAATGCACCGTTGTTCCCTATGAAATACTTGAAAACAAAGATCTAAAACACAAAGACCATTCCCCTTCATAGAGCATTAACTTCCGCTTTTAATAACTAACTCATGAGCCCACACGACACAGTTCTGCATTGTCCAACACATACCACTTCAGGCAGACAATGCACACAGCAATAAAACTCAACCCAGCAAAGAAAAGTGAAAGCTGCGCTTGTTCAGCGTGTTATTTGGCGCAGCCAACTGTAATGCCTCTGCCTGCCATTGATTGTTTACTCTGTCAAAGGATTATTAAGAATTAGGCTACATTTGGCAATTTTTTGAGAAGGGAATTTACATGCAAAGTGACTGACACTTGATATTTAAAATCTATTGGTCGACTCTGACCCTTCGTTTACAAGTGACTCATTTGACTGCCAGGAGCTCTGATGTGGAAATGCTCAGATACGAATCAATTGCAGTTTTTGTCTCGGGTAAATGTTACTTGGCAATCCAAAAGCAACGAACAATGCTCGAACCAAGGTTCACATAGAATAGTGCTCGTATGTTTAAAGAATTCCTTTGACATGCCTGATTTAGTTCTAGTCGGCGGATTTATGACTCCCCTTCTCCTAATAACTTATCTCAGTGCACAGTGTTTTTAAACACACACACAGACACACACAGACACACACAGACATCCAGCAGTTAACTCTTTTGCTGCCTAAAAGAACAGAAATGTAAGGATGCAATTAACTGAATTTTAAAAAGCCGGTTTGGTCCCGATAGGGCTTTTGATTCTCTGTGGGAGGTTGGGATAGGGGAAGGATAGGATGAGAAAAGGAGAGAAACACGTAGATGCAGTTTGCAAATCCCTGTTCCATAAAGAAACGATTGTGTGAAAGAAACGACCATTCCTACATGAAATCAGCTCACTGTGAATTCCGCAGTTTACCTCTGATAAGGATAATGTAAAAGGGTTTCTCTGTACCCGAGCGAGAATCCCTTCCTCTCAGAAGGCAGATGCAGCAATTCTATAAACAAAAACGTCTCTAGCCCTACCTTGTGCCAGTGCTTGCAACATGTGGAGCTGAAGCAACAGAAACGCCCACCATCCCCGACAGAAGATGAAGCAGAAGTTTAACTTTATCATCATTCCGCCTCGCCTGCTATTCCTTCGGGCAATGATTTCGCGATCCACCTTCTTTTCAACCGTTATTGCCTCACTGATCCCCATCCGATCCTTGTGCCTGCCACTCCTGACAGCGCTCCGGTCATTGCTCATTCCGCACCCCGCAGCCGGGCGCTCTGCGGTGGGGTGGGCACATCGCCCGCTGCCTTTGCCCCGGAGTTTGGGGGGAACCGAAGCCCCCACTTCACAGGGAAGGCGGGCTGCTTGATTTGTGCTCACTTTGCATGCAACCCGAAGGCAGCCCTCCGTGTGCCTCCCGGTATGATCATCGCCACCTAAGTCAGTGTTTCTCGTGGAGGTATTGATTGCACCAAAACAACCAGTCAGAAATGTGAAACACATGTTTCTCTGCACTGTCACATCCAATGCCTTCAGCAGAGAGAGAGTAAGTTTATGGGCGTCAGTATTTCAGTAAATCCGGATCCTTCAGCACATCGCGAACAGAAAGAGACTGATCCATCTTAGCCACCAGCAGACAATCCAAAGAGTACCTTTCATACTGCAACGATGATGGAAACTGTTACCCCCGCGGCTTTCATGAAGCGTGGTGAGTTTTCCAGCATGTGTCCCATTCCCCTGCAAAACCCTTGCGACAGAAGTGTTAAATTCTCGTAGAAGGCAGAAGGGGGAGGAGGGAGAAAGGCACCAAGAAAAAAAAAAAAAAGAAAACAACAAAAAAAAAACCCAAACCCCACCAAACTAATTGAAAGTGTCTCGCTATTCCTCGCGCTAAGGATTTACTTCAGACAATTTCAAGATTAGCCATGCAGACAGGGTAGTCTCCAGATATCCCTGCAAAGCTCTGCATAGTTTATATTAATCCGATTTTCCTTTGGATACAAATCTCTACCGTCAATAGAAAGGTTTGAAGGGTCCTCGAGCAGGTAAATTGAGCAGCTCTGGCTGCGATTCCAGCTCGCTGTGCAGTCAATCAGACACAGGCCAGTGCCGATGTCACTTGAACTCTCACGTTCAGCCGGAGGTAGGGAAAACCTCAGTTGATCACATCTCCCTCCTCCTCGAAGGCTGGTGCTGAGCTCTCTCTTGCAGGGAGATCACAAAAATCACCTCTAACATGTAAAGCTCTTTGCTCCTGGCCGGCTGTGGTCGCAGCAACGAAACAAGCCTTCCGCTGGATAGTGTCCGATGCTGGGGGAAGGGAAGGAAAATCTCCCCAAACAAACAGCAACAAGGTGAAATCCTTCCAGCTTAGCCTAGATGGACTCCTGCTTTCCTTGTTTATGCAGCCCAGGGATCCTCTGAGCGTCTCTCCCCAACAGAAGCTGTAAACACAAGAGGGAAAGCGCAATCACAACAGCAGCAGCGGCGGCAATAAAACCCCACCGAAAAAAAAAAAGCAAAGCGCCGAAGGTTTCACATTTGAACAATGCATGGGGGTATTGTTTCAGTCCCGCCTTCCGTAAAGGGAAAAAGTTTCGTGGGAGATTCCCTCCCCCCTCCCTTATAAAGCAGAAAGGATACGAGTAGTTATAAAAGAGGTGCGCCCGGGATAAACGCAAGTTAAAAACAAAGCACCTAAGAGCGAAGTTAATGAAACAAAAATCCTATCAGCTCTCCACCCTCCTTCCCCGAAAGCCAGCCTGAACTTTTCTCGCCTCCTCTCCGCACCAGCACGGGTTTAAACCCTCCCCTGGCAGCCGACTCGCACTTCACTCCCCCATCCCTCCCGGGCTCCCACCTCGCCGCCTCCGCCCCGCGTCCTCGCTCCCCTCTCACCTCCCTCCCAAGCGACAGACACGCTTCCCGCCCCGGCCGCCGCGCCTGCTGGCTCACCTCCCATCTCCCTTAGTGTCTCTCTACATCCCGCCCCGAACACACGCCGTGCCTCATCCCACCTTCCTCTGACCTACAGCTCAATGGGGCTGGGGGAGGCACTTCCTTCAAGAGACTGGGGAGGGAGGGAGCTCCTGGATGGGGATGGGGGGGTACATATGTGTAACAGTCAGGACCGGGGATGGAGTGCTATGTGTATGTAACCGTCAGGACCGGGGCCGGGGGGACGGCATTTCAACACAGGTTTGTCCGCCGGCTCTTCGCAGACGCCGGATGAAGGACCCCCTCACTCAGCACGCGCACACAGCCGCGCACAGACACAGGCGCTGCGCCTCCGCCAGCGCGGGACCTGCCGCCGCGCGACCGCTTCTTCGCTCCTCCCCCACTCCAACCCGGCCGCTGATTGGACGGCAGGCGCGCGCGCGCGGAGGCCGAGGCGGTGTGGGGCGGACGCGCGTAGGAGCCGCGGTCGCGCGCGGCGACAGGGACCTCGTCCCGCGCTCCCGCTATTGCTCTCGGCCGCGCGCTCGCGGTCCTGATATGGGGACGCGGCCCCGGGGGAGAGCCTGTTCCGCGCGCGTGCGCGCCGGCCCGAACGTTCTCTCGCGCTCGCGGCGCCCCCTAGGCCTGTGAGGCGCCGCTGCTGCCTCTGCCTCTGCCGCTGTCGCTGCCTTGGCGGCGGTGACTGCTGCTGGCAGGGGGCACGCCAGGCACGCCCAGGAAGGCTGGGGTGCGGTTGCCTCGGCTTGTGCGTTCCCAGCAGCTATTCTTTTTGTTAGCGAACGAGAGAAGTTAGGAGGTGTATGATACAACCAAGGAGCCCGGAGGTACGAATTAACACCTCCCCTCCCCCCAACTCCTGTCCTTTGTGTGGTGTGCGTAATTCAGCCTGCGAGGTTGGCAGGGCTGCAAAGTTTTCTGAGCTCGGTGTGGTTTTATTGAATGAGTTTAGGGAGCGTGCGAGTTGAAGATTGGCAGCGAGCTGCTCTCACTCTTCCTCTCTGACAAGCTGTCTCGTGTGATAAAGTCACGCGGGCCGACACAGTAAATTATCACATCGAATCAAGGTCATTGTTTGGTTTATTAACGGCTGGCATTACAGGTTTCTGATAGAAGTGGATTATTCAAGAAAGAACTTTTTTTTTTTTTTCTTTTTCTCTCATGCCTGTGATATTTTAAGGCGTAAAAATGATGAAGTGCCTTTGGTGTTTCCACACCACCCCAGTGCAGGTGACAGCATTTATTAGTGCTGTGGTGGTGTCTACCTTGGACATGTAGAATCGTAGAATCAGTCAGGGTTGGAAAGGACCACAAGGATCATCCAGTTCCAACCCCCCTGCCATGGGCAGGGACACCTCACACTAGATCAGGCTGTCTAGAGCCTCATCTAGTCTGGCCTTAAACTCCTCCAGGGATGAGGCTTCCACCACTTCCCTGGGCAACCCTTTCCAAGGTCTCACCACCCTCATAGTGAAAAACTTCCAGTCTGAATCTACCCACTTCTAGCTTTGTTCCATTCCCCCTAGTCCTATTGCTACCTGACAGCCTAAAAGTCTGAGGTGATCTCCAGAGGTCCCTATCATTCTGTGGGTCTTCAATTTTAACCTCTATCTAGGTTATTCCCACACCTTTACAAAAAAAACAAAACAAAACAAAAAAAAAAA